>PVKU01000328.1:471401-544201 GCA_004027475.1 Anoura caudifer | reverse complement strand
GGGGACAGTCACCTACAAAGGAGTTCCCATCAGACTGTCAGCTGATTTCTCAAAAGAGACCTTACAGGCAAGAAGGGGCTGGAAAGAAGTATTCCAAGTCATGAAAGTCAAGGACCTACATCCAAGATTGCTCTATCCAGCAAAGCTGTCATTTAGAATGGAAGGGAAGATAAAGTGCTTCTCAGATAAGGTCAAGTTACAGGAGTTCATCATCACCAAGCCCTTATTATATGAAATGTTAAACGGACTTACCTAAGAAAAAGAAGATAAAAAATAGGACAGTTAAAAGACAGCAAACTCACAGATATTAACAACCACACCTAAAACAAAAGCAAACTAAGCAAACACCTAGAACAGGAACAGAACCACAGAAATGGAGATCACATAGAGGGTTAGCAACAGGGGAGTGGGAAGAGGACAGAGTGGAAAAGGTACAGAGAATAAGTAGCATAGATGGTGGGTAGAAAATAGACAGGGGGAGAGCAAAAATAGTGTGGGAAAAGTAGAAGCTAAAGAACTTATGACACATGGACATGAACTAAAGGGGGAGAATGTGGGTGGGAGCTGGTGTGTAGGGTGGAGGGGAATGATGGGAGAGAAATGGGACAACTGTAATAGCATAATCAATAAAATATATTTAAAAAAAGGTTCAGGGGGAAAAAAGAAGTGATAAAACAGATGTAGTAAAATGTTAACATTTCAAGAATCTACATGAAAGTACACATGTATGTTTTATATTAGTCATGCAAATTTCCCTGTATGTCTATAACTAAAGAGTTATATACTAAGCAACACAGGCTGAATTTCAATATTGTACAGCTTGTTCTTGCGTGAGGCAACTTACAACCACTACTGTTTTTCTTTCTAGTGTTCTGTACTTACAGCTTTGATATTGCCTTCTTCTCGATAGAGGAAAAAAATACCTGCTACTATTACATATGAAGTAACACATATGAGAAAGTGATACAGTGACTCAAAGCACTCAAAAATTAAATATTTCCAGTTTCAACTATAATAATAAAAGCTCTAAAATCGTCGTCACTAAATCTACCAACTCGATGGTATTTTTTAATTACTTTTTAGTAATTAGCCCTCAAGAATCCAGTGAGCCTTGGGCAGTCAATACACTTTTACAGGAAACAAAGAGCATCAGTTATGGGGAAATTAATTAGAAGACTTTCCTAATGCATTTGCAAGGTACCCCAAAGTTCTATGATACAGTAATTTGGAGTTTTATTTCACACAGCAATTTACATAAAGTGCTCATTAAAACTGTTTCTTTGTGAAAAATGGCCTTGTGTAAGACACTGATAATGAAAGCCACATAACAGCTTTACAAATTACTTTAATCTTAAACAACAGAATCATAAGGAAAAGCATTCAAATTTTCTCAGTGTAAATTAACTGCATTTTATGGACAAAGTATATGTCATTATGATACCTGACAATCTAGCCATATGCAAAAAAAAAAACAGTACCAAAGTTTTAATTGATATCTGAAATCTGCGGTCACACTTTCATCTATCTGAACAATATTCAATAACCAAGAAACAAGTGAAAGACTCCATCTATCTTAGTTTGGATTTTTCAAACACCCAGGAAAGCATAGTTTCATAATACTTTCAGATAACAGTTCCTTAAGTTTCTAACTGAAATCTACTTTTAGCAGTTTTAAGGATATATATTTTCAATAAGAACAAGTAATGACACTTACTGAGTTAAAATTATTAAAATGACTGTTCTAAGAATTTCAAAAATATTAACTCAGTTAAGCCTCCTACTAACTCCATGAAGTTGTGATTAATTATTCCCACTTTAAGGTGAGGACACTAAGGCAAAAGCAGGTTAAAGTAACTTGATTGGCAAATAAATGACAGAGCCAAGTGTCAAGTCCAAACAATGTATATCTCCAGCACAACAACAGCAAAAGCCTTTCTGAGATCACTGCTTTTGTTGAGTGACATTAATTATATGGTATTTGGCCTCATGCCACAGCAAACTCTAGATGGATCATCTATGAATGAATGGATGGATGAATGACTTGTAATCTGGTTTATTCTATCATGTAAATTTAAGCTCATCTACTAATTTGCATTAAACAATGAACAAACAGAACATTAAGATAAAAGAATCAGAAAAAGATAGGGTTAAGTCATCATTTCCTTATTTTTTAAAGTACTAATTAATTTTTTAGTTTAATTAATTAAACTAAAAAAAAGCTTTGCCTTCTATTGATCTGAGGAGTGCTGCAAAAGTGAAAAACTAGCAAAAACAATTCAAGCTAGCAAAACATTACAAAGCTCAGGGGAAAAATTACATGTTTAATGGGAACAAAGACTTCTTGTGAAAACTATTGCAAAAGAAAAAAATATATAATACCTAATTGCCAAAAACATTGTAAAACACTCTCCCTGAATAAAACTAGAAATGTTTATGCTCTGATTAAATAACACATAAAGCCAAATGGGCATCTGCCAGTTTTTTCAGGTATACTCGGCCAGTTCTGTCCTCAGGAATATTACTCTCTGATGCAAAGAGCACCATACCTCTTTAGGAAAAAACAGTTTTCAGAAAAAAAGTGGAATATATAACAGCAAACCAATTTTTGTTCTTTACTGCTTAGTACTAATGGCAAATCATGGCTTAATATGGAAGTAAGATTTTGGAGATAGTAAATTTCAGCCAAAAAAAATAATCTTTTGAAATATAGCAAACTTTCCCCTTTCATAATCAATATGGATTATTATTAAATAGAGGATTATTCTTTCAATCTTTAATAAAAAACAACACTTGACTGTCCTGAGTACCTGGAGAGCTGTAAGGGACAGTTTAGTTTACATGAATGCACCTACCACCCCACCACCCCCAGGACAACTCCACATATTACCATGTCAAAGGTGACCCTTGACTGTGAGATATAACAGTGCTGAGTGCCTAAACAGAAGACACTTTAAAATTATAATTATTTTAAATTCTGCTGTAGGATCATGAATAAAATATATTACCTGTATACCAGGATAGTCAGAGATCAGGGCCCCTTCCTTGTTGTAGGTATAAACTACAAAATCTTTGGGCAAAAGGTCTCTGGAAGAGGAATAAAACACACCATTTAAAATTATTTTATTTATATATAACTAAGGGTACAACTAAAAAGGCATTACTCCTAGAAGAAATGAGCAGAAAAAACCTTTCAGCTGATATATTATTATTTAAAGATGGAGCTACCATAAAACTAAACACTCACAACCAGACGTGCATCTGAAAGCATGTGCATCGCTCCCTCATCGAAACGTTAAGCTGCATGTTTGTGCTAATGGTCCTAAAATGCTGGTCACAAAAAATGATATTAACACAAACAATGCCCTTAAATTTCTCTGATACATCTCACAGGAAAAGCATAGATTGGGTTATACAGTACATCATATTTCTAGAAGGAAAACAGTGCTTTTACTCTTTTCTAAAAGTCCTGTATAAACAAGAAGCACTTGTTGCCTTCACCTCCTAAGTACAGAAGCAAAATATGTCAGCTGTTGGAGGAAACAAGTATTGCTGATACCTGAAGCTTCCCTGCATATTAAGGGTGCTCAGTAGCGTAACCCACATGTGTAAAGGCACAGTTCTCTTTGTTAAAGGAAAATTATTCACAGACACTTGTAAAGATGACAAGGCAGATTTGTATTCAGGTATAGGGACCACAGCAGTAGAATGTCACAGTGGGGGAGAAATATCAGGCTCAACTCCAAATGCAGCATGAGCTGGTAGGAATTTATGGATAAGGAGCTGGGTGGGGGTCAGCAGAAAGAAAACTACTAAGAGGAAACATCAAGGGGTGAGAAAGGCCCTGGCTAAACCAGCCTAACAGACCTGAGGGTGGAGGAGATGAGGAACCTGTTCAGACATCCAGAGTGATCAGATAACGGCAGGGGGTCTGTGGGGGGTGGAGGGGGCAGTTCTTGCTAAAACTGGATTCCACAAGGAAGTGCACCAGCGTGCCTAGGAGAAGGTTCAGGAGCCTGACTGAAATTTTGTAGCAGAACTGGAGGAGCTCCATTATCAGTCCCTCCTTATCTCCAGGACTTAAGGACAAGTCAGGAATGCCATGCAAGAGCTAGCTAGTGATTTATACTGCACCGTTTATGATTCCAAACTTTCTAAACTCCCCAGAAGGCATCCAGGACCAGTTATCTATATTGCTTAGAGCTGAATGGACTGATAGTTTGCATGTAGCATAACCAGCCAAAAGGCCTGACTTTAGCTATGTGACCAATGTAGCATAAAAGACCCCTCTTAACACTTGTGCCTGGGCTCCCCTGCAAATGTGATGCTTCAACATGTCTCAGTGTTTTGCAATCTGAAGACAAGACACTTCTGTGAATGGGGTCAATACATGGCTCTTCCACCACCCTGGATAAGGGCTGGCCAAGTGGCCCCTGGCCAGAAGGAATGTGTGTTGTTTTGGGAATGGACTGTAAGTAACTCCCTCCTTATCTCCTTTTTGGAGTGGCTTCTGGTCCTGTGACTGCTTCTTGACTGTCTCCTTCTGCACGTACACAATGATGTAATGTAGCTCCAGGCTGCACATAGATTTGTGCAACCTGGACCTGTACGGCCTTTGTCTGGCTGGGACCCCTTATAACAAGCCTCAGATGGGCGGAGGTGCGGTCTCTCTCGCACCCTGTTGGTGCACTCCCCCGCAGTATGAGTAACAAATGGCATGTCCACATCTGCTAGTCTTCTGGGTGGTTTCTTTGGAATATCACGAACACTGGAGCAGTTCCCCAGTCTGGGGCTCCTGTGCTACACCGGGCAGCTGAGAAAGGACCGTGGGGGGCTTTGCCTGGAAGTCTCTGAACCTCTTGATGATTAGTTGCCCTTTCTTTCTCCTGATGCACTCCTCCTTCACATTTATTAAAGTCCACTGGGGTGAGCTTGGGAGTAGCCTGTGGAGTCTTGAGTCCTTTCGATTATCCAACCCTGTTCAGTCATTGCACCATCTCCCCTTCTCTCAGCCTCCCCCACACATACACACCCTTTGTTCCCTCTTGCAGAGAATTTGAAGAGAATACACTGGAGATACTTGGCTTTGTTCTGCCCTTCTTCCTCTTTGGAAGTCACTGCCCACCCAGTGACACCTTCTCTAGAAAGCTTACCAGCATGCATCAGTGACCCTGAATGACTGAATCTGCCTAATAATACTGGATTCAGGATTCCTAGGTCCATCAGGTTCTTAGTCTAAGCTAAATCCCCCAAACCAGCCCATATCAGTTATGAAAGGGATGTTTTAACCTCCTGTTTAACTTACCCTTCTATTTGATTTTTATATTTGTTCAGCACAGGCAGAGAAAAGGTGTGCTGTATTCTTTTCTACAACCTCCACCTTTGATTATGCACACTCCTCTGCAAGGAGGGTTCACAGCTTTAACCGTATTCTCAAGGGATTTGTGACCTCAAAAAAGTTAAGACCATTATTCTAGAGGCAATGGGAAGAAAAATAGGCATTTGCTCAAATACAGTCACTCTTTCACTGAACTTCATAACTCCCCCATTACTAGAGAAAGTGTATCTTGAGTCATTTTATTGTAGGCTACCTATCCTAACTTCTTTTCATTAGTGATCACTAGATTTAATGACCACCAGTTTTCCCACCAAGAAGCATTAGCAATGCAGACTATACGCAGCATATGTAATCATTATATTATTAGACTTCATTAGATTTTAGGTCAAATGACTTGGACTTGCACCTCAGCTTGAACACTTACAAACTAAGTGATACAGAGCAAGTCACCTAACCTTCCTGAACCTCAGGATTCTTAGGCATAAAATGAGGACAATAGACACTACTCTACAATGAAGTGGTTATGACAATATAATAAATGAAATAAAAGTTATGAAAATGCTTTATAAGGTGAAAACTTTGCAAACATAAGGAACTATACCTTTACCAAAAAATTTTATTAATTTACATCTCCTTGTACAAGGAAGAGTGGGAGAAAACATTTAGACTTATAAGATTTCTGTATATACCAACATCATTATATAGGGGTCAAGTAGGATCTCTCAGGAGTTTGGTGAGACTTAAATAAATAATACACTTAAAAGTACCTGGTACAGTGCCTAGGACATAGAAAATGTTTAAGAAATGTTAATATCTATTAAATACAGTGGCTTCAAAAAGCCTCTTTGTCTGAATGTATTTGTCACACTGCCTAAAATTCTGTCAGGGAGCCTCAGGCCCTTTGACTCAGCCTCTTCTTCTGAGGTGAAAAGTGTTACTCAAACATGAGGGTGCACACAAATCAGCTGGAAAACTTGTTAAAACACAGACTGCTGCTGTGACACCTCCCCAAATTCTGATTTATTCTAGCGTTGGACCTGAGGGTTTGCATTTCTAACAAACTCCCAGGTGCAGCTGCTGGTTCCAAGACAGCACTTTGAAAATTACCATATTTTTCGGACTATAAGATGCACCCCCTAAATTTGGGAGGGAGGGGGTGTGTCTTATAGTCTGAATGTAGCTTACCCGGCTAGCTGGGTGGGGGCAGGGGGGCAGCCTATGTTATTTATGTTATTAAATACTTTACATTTTTTGCTTCAAAAATTGTTTTCCTATTTTCCTCCTCTAAAACCTAGGTGCTTCTTACGGGCCCGTGCATCTTACTGTCCAAAAAATTTGGTACTCCCTTAAACAGGAGCACTTTACATCTCATCATTCACACTTTTTAGTATAAATGAGTTTCTTAGGTGGCTTTTTGTCTGGGATCTCTCACTTAAGACATTGGAAATTTGGCTCCATGAGAAAAAGGAGAGAGAGGTCAAAACAGGCTACAGAAGAGTGGAGGGCTCAGCATAGTGAGAAACCTAGCATTTCAGAAAGGCAGCTGAAGAGGACAGATTACCAAAGTGGGAACAGGTGAAAATATGCCAAAAGAAGGAGAAAAAATTAAAACGGGGAGGTGAGAGACTACTGTTATGGAAGGAATCTTTGTGCCCCCACTTCCCAAAATTCATACCTTGAAGCCCTAACTCACAGTGTGGCTGCGTTTGCAGATGAAGCCACTAAGAAGGTAATTATAGCTGAATGAGGCCCTAAGTGTGAAGCCCTAAACCGACAGAATTAGTGCCCTGATCAGAAGAGACACCAGAGAGCTTACTGCTGCCCCACCCCCAACACACACACACAGGGAGAGGGCATGGTAGCAGACACAGAAATGCCCATGTGCAACTCACATGGAGAGCCCTCACCAGACAGCAAACCTGCTGGCACCTTGAACTTGGACTTCCAACCTCCAGAGCTCTGATAAATAAATAAATTTCTGTTGTTAAGTCTATGGTACTTTGTTATGGCAACTCTACCACATTGATAAAACTACTAAAGACTTCTTTACCCCTGCTCAGTTGTTCCTTGGGTTGGTAACAATTAAAAAGTTTTCTTCTTAAATGCAACTTTCTCTTACTTTAACTATTTTCCCTTGCTCTCTTGTCAATGGAAATATAAAATAATATGGCTTTTTCCAAACTTGTACTGTTATTATTCTCAGTTTTTATTGATCTACTAAACAACATCTAACTAGAAAATAAACCTATACATTATTGAAAAAAAATTACTGATAAGCCAGAGCAAATTAAATTTCTTACTTATTCCTTTCCAGGTGAATAACATGTTCTTTTCCCTCAGCTTGAATGACATAAGATACCTAAATGTACAAAAAAGAAGAAAAGAACAATAAAACACCATCTTATAAATTACTTTCCAACAATAAGTATTTATAAAACATGGAAAACTCCAGCTTCCATTAAAATAATTTGGTACTGACTCAAATTGTTTTACAGGAGAAACTTACATCTGCTCTTAAAGAATAGAAAATATTCTGACCATCTCTGCTTTCCTTTAATAGCCTATCATGGAAAATTGCCTGCATATTTATCTAAACTCTTCTTAAATTCATTATAGAATTGAGCTGTAACTTCAGGAATTATTTCTGTACAGTCCATCCATGTATTACCTACACTATAAAGTAGTTCTTCCTTTTGTTTCAATGAAATAAACTTAGTTTCATGAAATTACCCCTAGTTCTATTATCTAAAAGTTGAAAAGAAGTACATACACTCCTACAATTTTGTATCTTCACATGACTTACCACACTGAATCAATTCTAAAACACATTTCCCCCCACAAATGAACATATCTGAATTCAGGAAGCATCCTACAAAGACACAGGAGTCTGACTGGTAGCACTCTGCTTCTTTCTTAATCAGGGGTACGTTAAATGATAGGCTTTACCGTAAATGGCATCTCAGAGTCAATGAAGTGACATAAGGTAACTTGCACTTACACATCCTCAAGCTCAAGTGATCCTCTTCTCTACCTCAAACAACCCTGAAACAGCTTCCCCGGCAACTCACCAGTTCATTAGCCAGAAATGTTTAATGTGATCACTAGAACCAGGAGATCCAACTTTGCCTTAACTCTTTAACAAAAGAAAGTATCATGGAAAAACTAAACACATAATGTCATCTGAAGTGTCCTCTGATTTCCCCTACTGTGTCTGGACTCTAAGTTAGTATCTTGCCAAGAAATAGCATGATTTCCTCTCCAGGGGCACATCAACATCTGATTTCTAGGCCTGGATCCCAGATCCTGGCATTCCACTTCTATATCCTGAGTGGGAGCCTGAGAAGCCTTTGTGATCTTCCTGGATCTCCACTGAGGCATCAAAATTACCAGGCTCCTCCCATCACCCCAGTTTTGGCATGCACCTTTCTATCCCTTCTGCTCTTGGCCAATCATCTGATATAAAAACATCACTGTCATCTCCTCTGAGAAGAATTCTGAGAGTCAAAACTCTTTCGTGATACTCTATTCTTTCCCCAATATCTGCCCAGATTGCTCATTCCCCTTCTTCTGGTCTTCACTCATGGGTGACCTTCTGATACCCAAGCTGTACTGCTAAAAAAACACAAACCACCCTTCTCCACCCCACCCCTATTTCTACATTCCTTATTCCCCTTACTGCTTTTAATTTTCTCCAGAGCACTTATTACCACCTTAACAAGTACTCTGTATTATTAATCTATATTATTTGTTTATTGTTTCTCCCCTCCTAAAGCAGAAGATCCATAAGGGCATGGATTTTTGTCTGTTTCGTTCCCTGCCATATCTCCCATGCCTAAACAGTGCTTCCCCTTCATCAAATACTTACGGGGGCACATGAATGAAGTTTACTATGATCACAAGTATCTCTGTGTGAAGTATTGATGAAGATACGATCAGAGACACAATAAAAAAGACAATGTATTCCCTATGCTAGTTAAGAGAAAGAAAAATAGTGAAGCAAGCACATAATAATTTTATTCTAAGGCAATAAAAAATCAAATGGTAGAATGCCCAGTTCAAAAAAAAAGCAAATATTATAAATTGTTCCACTGGAAGAAGATCTTAGACTCGTATATTTCTTACTTTAGAGGAGAAAATGAAAGGCTGAAACTAAAAGCTCCTGAATCTAAACTCCAGTGTTCTTTTTACTAATGCCCAGTCCCCAAACAAGTGCAAGCTGCCTTATACTTATAAATATATCAGCAATTTGGTGGGAATAAACACTATCCTTCATTATCTGTTACTATTAAATTGTAATAAAGTTAAATTATAATTTGACAAAGTTAAAGAGTTTGAAAAATCAGTTTTAGCCCAAATAGATTGTTTTTGAACTTTACAGTAATACAAAATAGTTTTAAAAACTATTTCTGTGCATTGGTTACCCCCTTAACATCAGAGTATGTTTCTTCTAATATGGAGATAAAAATTACTTTTGAGTAAACATTCCCAATATGAAATGTATGCATGGAATACATTACTATTCTCCAGTGTCTAAGAAAACACAATATGAAGTATTCTAACAATGACAAACTAAGAGAGAGGTTTCTTATTATTATTGCAAGATCACTGTAAGCTTTAGCTGTCAGTTAGGGGTTAGTTAGGAATCTATGTAATCAGCTGCCCACCCTGCTCCTACAATTTTATTTAACCATTTCATTCTGTTATGTTTCAAGTTCGCCATTTTGTCTTTAAAAAAGGATACCAAGGATCAATATGCCACTTTTACTAGAGTAACATCCAATAAATATCAGTGCCATACATATGGTTCTATACTAGCTTTTGGACTATATTTACTCACTGAACTAATCATTACTAAAAACAACACCTCTGTCCTTAAAAACACTTAAATACATACATATTTCTCAAGAGATAACTTACCTGTTTTGAATAGGGCCTACGGGCTTCTCTTCGTTCTCTAGTTAATCTCCAAGGAGTTATAATTTCATAAGAAGAGAGATGTGAGGTCTGTTGAAAGCCTACAGAAAACAGAATAACAAATATAATATAAAAAGTAAACTACAAAAAACCTACATGGTACCAAAATATAATAGAATTCAAAAGCTAAATGGTCAAATCAGAAAATTCATTTGATTCAACATAGTACTGGAAGTTCTAGTCACCGCAATCAGACAAGAAAAAGAAATAAAAGGCATCCCAATTGGAAAGGAGGAAATACAACTGTCATTGTTTGTAGATGACATAATACTGTACATAGAAAACCCTAGTCTCGGACTTCCCGCCAAGATGGAGGTGTAGGTGGACATGTTCTGTCTCCTCTCACAACCAAGATTAAGGACAACAAAAATATAGAACCAAAGAAAACCCCAACCAGGACAGAGAGAAAATTTAATTGTACGGGAGTCCGACAACAATTCACCTAGACCGGTAAGAGCAGCGGAGTCCATGGCCAGCATCGGGTGGCAGCGGGATAAGGCGCACAGTCACCCCAGGTGCACAGGCCGCGGTTGCAGGTTGCCAAACGCAAGGAGGCCAAGCGAGGCACACAAGGCAGCTGACCGTGGACACACATTCGCGCACAGATAAACCAGGTGAAAATGGGCAGCAAGACAGACTGCGAAATGCAGGGTCCCAGCCCCAGGAAGTGAAGCCTAAAAGCACCCATTGAAAACACTTGTAGGGGCTGAGGTGCCGGGAGGGAGTCCCAGCCTCACAGGAGAGTTCGTTGGGGAGACCCACAAGGTCCTGGAGCATACACAGGCCCACCTACATGGAAATCAGCACCAGAAGGGCCCAATTTGCTTGGGGAAAGTGGCTGAAGGGACTGGAATCTATGAGAGCGTGAAGCAAGCGCCACTGTTTCCTCTCAGACCCCACCCCCACATCCAGCATCACAACCCAGCCACTGGGCTGCCCTACCCTGGTAAACGCCTAAGGCTCTGCGACCAGACACAAACAAAAAAGCCAAGGGGGAAAAAAAAAACAAGGATGGCGCAAATGGAAGAACAGACCAGGACCCCGGAGCTAATTCATCTGAGCGAGCAGGAGGTGGTCAACCTATCAGATGCAGACCTCACAGCACTGGTAGCCAACCTATCAGAAGCACAGTTCAAAGCACTGGTGATTAGGAAGCTCACAGAATTCATTGATTTGGGTCACAAATTAGATGAACAAATGAAGGCTATAATAAATGAAATGAAGGAAAATACACAGGGAACCAATAGGGATGGGAGGAAAACTGGGACTCAAATCAATGGAGTGGACCAGAAGGAAGAAAGAAACAACCAAACAGAAAACAAGGAAGAAACAACAATTCAAAAAAATTAGGAGAGGCTTAGGAACCTCCAGGACATCTGTAAATGTCCCAACATACAAATTATAGGGGTACCAGAAGGGAAGAGGAAGAGCAACAAGTGGAAAACTTATTTGAACAAATAATAAAGGAGAACTTCCCCAACCTGGCAAAGGAAATACACTTCCAGGAAGTCCAGGAAGCTCAGAGAGTCCCAAAGAAGGTGGACCCAAGGAGGAACACACCAAGGCACATTATAATTCCATTAGCCAAAATTAAAATGAAGGAGAGAATTCTAGAAGCAGCAAGGGATAAGGGGACAGTCACCTACAAAGGAGTTCCCATCAGACTGTCAGTTGATTTCTCAAAAGAGACCTTCCAGGCAAGAAGGGGCTGGAAAGAGGTATTCCAAGTCATGAAAGGCAAGGACCTACATCCAAGATTGCTCTATCAAGTGAAACTGTCATTTAGAATGGAAGGGAAGATAAAGTGCTTCTCAGATAAGGTCAAGTTCAAGGAGTTCATCATCACCAAGCCCTTATTAGATGGAATGTTAAAGGGACTTATCTAAGAAAAATAAGATCAAAAATAGGACAGTTAAAAGACAGCAAACTCACAGATATTAACAACCACACCTAAAACAAAAGCAAACTAAGCAAACAACTAGACCAGAAGTAGGAACACAGAAATGGAGATCACATGGAGGGTTTCCAACAGGGGAGTGGGAGGAGAGGGGGAGAAAAGTAGCATAGATGGTGGGTAGAAAATAGACAGGGGGAGGGCAAGAATAGTGTGGGAAATGTAGAAGCTAAAGAACTTATGAAACATGGAAATGAACTAAAGGGGGGAATATGAGTGGGAGGGGATGTGCAAGATGGAGGGGAATGATGGGGGAGAAATGGGACAACTATAATAGCATAATCGATAAAATATAATTTAAAAAAAGAAAGAAAGAAAACCCTAGTCTCCAGCAAAAAACCACTCGACCTATAAGTGAATTTGGCAAAATAGCAGGATACAAAGTCAGTATTCAGATATTGAGGGTATTTTTGTATAGTAACAATGAAATATCAAAAAGAGAAACTAGGACAAAAATTCCACTTACTATAGCAGCAAGAAAAATAAAGTACTAGGAAGAAACTTAACCAAGGAAATAAAAGACTTGTACTCAGAAAACTACCAAACACTTAAAAAAGAAATTAAGAAAGATACAAATAAATGAAAGCACATACCGTGTTCACAGACTGGAAGAATTAACATCATGAAAATGTTTACTACCCAAAGCAATCTATAGATTCAACACAATTCCTATTAAATTACCAATGGCATATTTCACAGATCTAAAACAAATATTTCAAACATTTATATGGAACCAAAAAGACCCCGAACAACAGCCTCAGCAATTTTGAGAAAGAACAACACAGTAGGAGAGATCACAAACCAGATAGCAAAGTACACTACAAGGCTACTGTAATCAAAACAGTCTGGTAATGGCATAAGAACAGATACATACCGTATTTTTCAGACCATAAGACGCACCTGGGTTTTAGAGAAAAATAGGAAGAAAATTATGAAGCAAAAAAATGTGGTAAAATATTTAATAACATAAATAACATAATATTTCACCAGTGTAAATGTAAACAGAACTCAACAGCAGCATTAACAATCATTATTCCTCCCAAATTGGGGGAGGGGTGCATCTTATAGTCCTAAAAATATAGTAAATCAGTGGAATGGAACAGAGAGCCCAGAAATAAACTCATGTCTCTATGGTCAATTAATATTCAACCAAGGGGGCGGAAGCATACAGTGGAATAAAAATAGCCTCTTCAACAAATGGTGCTGGCAGAACTGGACTGATACATGTAAAAAAATGAAATTAGACCACCAGCTTACATCATACACCAGAATAAACTCAAAAAGGATAAAAGACATAAATATGTCATGAAACCATAAAAGTCCTAAAGGAAAACATAGGCAGGAAAATTTCAGATACCCCATGTAGCAATATTTGTGCTGATATATCTCCTAGGGCAAGAGAAATAAAAGAAAAAATAAACAAATGGGACTACATCAAATTAAAAGGCTTCTGCATGGCTAAAAGAAACATTGTTAAATGAAAAGGAAACCAACTGTATGGGAGAACATATTGCCAATGATACATAAGACAAAGGTTTGACCTCCAAAATATATAAAGAACTTATACAACTCAACACCAGGAAATAACAATCCAATTAAAAAATGGACAAAAGACCTGAACAGACACTTCTTCAAGAAAACATACAGATGGCCCAAGACATATAAAAAGATGCTCAACATCACTAGCCATTAGAGAGATGCAAATTAAAACCACAATGAGATACCACCTCACACTGGTCAGAATGGCCATCATTAATAAATCAACAGACAACAAGTGCTGGCAAGGATGTGGAGGAAAGGGAACCCTAGTGCACTGTTGGTGGGAAGGCAGACTGGTACAGTCACTGTAGAAAACACTTTGTAATTTCCTCAAAGAACTAAAAATGGAACTGCCTTTTGACCCAGTGATTCCACTGCAGTGATTCCACTGCTGGGATTATACCTTAACCTGAATCACCATTTCAAAAGAACCTATGCACCCCTATGTTCATAGCAGCACCATTTACAACAGCCAAGTGTAGAAACAGCCTAGGTGCCCATGAGCAAATGAGCAGATCAAAAAACTGTGGTACATTTATACATGGAGTACTGTGCAACAGAAAGAAAGAAGGAACTCCTACCTTTCAATTGGATGCAACTGAAGAATATTATACTAAGTGAAATAAGCCAGCTAGTGAAAGGCAAATACTATATGATCTCACCTATAAGAGGAACCTTATGAACAAAATAAACTAACAAGCAAAATAGAACCAGGGGCATGGAAACATGGAGCAGACTGACAACAACCAGAGGGGCGGGGGAAGGGTGATAATGGTGGAAACAAGGAGAAGGGGCTAGTCAAAGAACATGTATGAATGACCCATGGACATGGACAACGGTGTGGGGATTGACTGTGGGAGCAGGGGTGGGGGATTGGGCTGGGTGGAGAAGGGCAAAGGGGGAAAAATTGGGACAACTGTAGTAGAATAACAATAAATTTTTTTTATTTCATTTGACATTTCCATATTAAAACATATATATATTGTTGTACATGCAAATAGTAATATGCTACATAAATGTAAGGAGAAAATGAATTTCCAAAACAGGATGTCAGTCTTTATCCAAATAGTTGATGCACAACAATCATTTTCAAACAATTTTTAACTATAAGCCCTAATGCTTTTTCTTAAACAAAATCTTAAAATGTAAACACACACACACACACACACACACAAGAACTGCTTTGATGGGGAAATGGATGTGAGAGAGGCATTTGGAGCCTAGCAGCATTTGCCCACCTCCCATTTTCCACCCTCACCCTACATGAATGATATCCCCTGGGAGGGTATTGGAGTACTTATGAAACAGGTAAGGACAATAAGAGGGAAAAGTTACTTGTAATGCCTGGTGGATTAACTCTAATAAACACAACAATGCAGCAATTATAGCAAGTGAAATTAATGCCATTTAATCCATCCTAAAAAAAACAAATTTCAGATAAAATTTATTAACAGTGAAGAAAAAACACTCATGAAAATTTACTCCCAACTTCAATCCTACTCAGTTTACCACACAGTGGAATCATATCTAAGTGGGGCTTGGGTTCTACAGTCATAACTTGAGCAAAAAGTGAGTATAATCAAAATTGGCCCCACAAATTCTTCAGGAAGAGACCTCACGTCAGAGTCTGAGACACAGTCTGCCAATACATCCAACAGATCTATTCTTCCAGCATCACTGAGATGACATATCAATTTTTTCAGTGAACCTGATGAAGTAGATGGTTACAGTCTAAGGTCCATGGATGAAAACTCTATATACTAATCTCTACATATCAAAACCACATTCAGTATAAGGAGGCTTAAGTCTAGCATACACAAACAGAAAGACTAAAGGAAGAACGAAGACACATATTCCACTCAACAGATCAATTTGGGAAATAAATTCATTAAGTGGAATTTGATAAATTAAAAGAGGCTTATAAATATTATGAACCTGTGTAGATCCTAATTCAAATAAATCAATAGAAAAAAACAAATTCTGAGACAATCAGGGAAATTTTAACACTGCACAGATATTTAATGATCTTCAGGAATTAGTGTTAGTTTTTTAAGTGTAATAAGCACGTTGTGGGTAAGGTTTTCCTTTAAAAGTTCTTATGCCTTAAAGACTCATTCCTAATAGTCAAGGGCAAAATTAATGTCTAACAGGATGTCCAACCTGCAGCCCCAAGGCCAAATGGAGTGCAGGAGGGCTATGAACGTGATCCAACAGAAAATCATAAATTTACTTAAAACATTATGAGATTTTGTTTTGTGATTACATGTCTCACTGTACTTAATGTATGGCCCAAGACAGCTCTCCTTCTCCCACTGTAGCCCAGAGACACCAAAGGCTGGACACCCCTGGTCTAGGATTTGCATCAAAATAATCAAGTGTGTGTTTGAGGGAGAAGATGCATACGAAATTATACTAAAACTGGGTAATGAGTCCACAGGAGTTCATTACTTTTCTCTCTACTGTTTTGTATGTTTCATATTTTCTACAATAAAATAATCATTTTTAAAGGATAAATCAAGTTTATTGATTTTTTTATTTTATTTATTTATTTTTAGAGAGAGAGGAAGGGAGGGAAAAAGAGAGCGGGAGGAACATCAATGTGTGGTTGCCTCTCACATGGCCCCCACTGGGGACCTGGCCTGCAACCCAGGCATGTGCCCTGACTGGGAATTGAACTGGCAACCCTTTGGTTCGCAGCGCATGCTCAATCCACTAAGCTACACCAGCTAGGGCAAAATAATCATTTTTAAGTAGTTATCTATGGGGAGTGTGATTAGAGACTTTTGTCTTTTACTCTATAAAACTTTGTGTTATAGTGTTTGTGAAATATTGTATCATGTGTTACTATGAGACTATAGAATGTGTCATAAACATGTAAATATCATTGGTAAATATACCAAACTTTAAAGTAGTTACTATGATGGAATAAAACCAGGAAGTAATGAGGTAAGTACTTGGACTTTATTTCCTGCACTCCGATACATCTGCAGTGTTTGAATTTGTTTTGAATTTGTTATAATGAGCACACATTTTTCTAACCCCTGTATTACTTTTAAAATTAAAATTGAAAAAAAGAGTGTTTCTTCTATAAAAAGCATAAACTATTTAAACGCACTGATTACATAGCATCTCTCAACAGCTCCTTCCTTTCCATCAGCCTTAACCTCATATCAAGGTTGCTATGACACCTTCTTCCCTGGTCTCCCTTCTCCCACACTCTCTTCCTTTAGGTCCAATCCACATATTCATTTACTCAATAATTGCCTTATGCCCCTCAGATTTCTGAAAACAGAGATTAAAATGAAGTATTTACATCAAACTTTCCCCAAGATAACACTGTACATGTATAAAAATGTCTACAATTTTGTCTAGCTTGGGATTTTAAAAGATACAATGTAAACAGGAAAACATGAATTGTATCATATGCAATAGTCATGTCATACCAACAGTTTTCAAACTCTTTACCCACCATTCCCTTATGGCTTTATAATATGGCATATTACACTATGTATATGTGGCTGCAAATCATTACTTAAAAACACCAGAAATGGACTAAAACAAAATGCTTACAAAAGCAATCATGGGCTACTCCAAGGCATATTTATGACATACTACAATAAAATATTCAGCTGTTTGGAGTTGTCAACTGGGAACCATGTCAAAAGAAACCCATGACCTGAATAGATGCAGACTTCAAATCACTGAGTAGAAATATCCTTTAATTCTTAATTAACTGAGCTACAGGACTATTTCTTCACCCAGAATAAATCCTTAATGACCTTCAGTTTCTCGAATTTCTAAAAACACAAATTTCAACATTATCCTTAGTCATTTCATTCTGGATCATGGTGATCCACCCAACCACCAGGGCAGTCTCTCTAGAAATGCAGGAACAGGTGGCAGAAATAAAGTGCTTTCTGTAGGCAACAGATTGGAAGCTTTGTGCGAGAAAACGTAAACCATCCTGTACATCATTACAGACAAGGATACGCATGACTCATTGCAAGGATGTGATTCATTAACTGAATCATTACAGATAAGGACATGTATGCTAACAGACCAGACAACTGTTAACACTAGAAGCTCAACAATATGGAACTAAACCGAAATTTCTTCATCACAAGTCAGAAGCAAAGACCACAGAGAAAAAGAAATTCTCAGCAAAAGGAACTACAAACGAGCAGCCAGATAGTTAATCAACTCTCACTCTGAAACAGGGTGACTTATTAAGTCACACAGCTGGTTTCAGGCAGTGAAGCTATTTACGGAAACTAGCTCTTTTACACAGATTGCTAGCAAAGAACAAAAGTCCACTATAGGAATAAAGGCACAATTCTTGTTTTGGGGGAAAAAAACACAATCATTTATTTTAAAAGGCTTTCAAAACTACAGCACCCAAAAATTACTTATGTATGTAATAGCTATTATTACGATATCAACTTCTTGGTTTTAAAATCCAAGGATCTACTTTCTGAGTGGCATAGGAATCTAAAACCTAAGAAATGTACATACTAAGGTTATATCATTCATGAATAATATACAGTAGGTGTATAGAAATACTCCTTCCTATATTTTTTCAAAGTTTCTTTCTTATGTCTAGTTCTGGTTTCTTTTTTTCTTTTTTTCCTCTTCATACCTTGCATAGATTTTTCAGTTCCCCCCTTTTTTAAAATTCCAAATAATAGCACTTTCTCCTGGGAACAAAAATGGCATATTTCACATGTTACTATAAGGAAAGTGCATTAACATTCTTCACATAAAACTTCAACCTCAACAATATCAACATTTTGGATCAGAAAATTCTTGGGATGGGGGGTTTTCTGGGCAAAGTAGGAAGTTAAGTAGTATCCTTGGCCTCTACCCACTAAATGCCAGAAGCACCACTAGTGTGACAACTAAATATATCTCCCAGGTGCCTTCTGGGGGATGTAGTTCATAATGAAATAAAAATCTTAATCCAATCAACTCCATAGAGAATATAGGCTGTTATACTAGAATCTGACAGGCTAAACATAGCGTCAAAAGTCAAGCTACTAGAAAACACACTGGAGATAAAAATAAGAGTTGAAACATGAAAATTAAAGTGTCTTAAATCCAGGGAAATGTGTTAGTTTCACTTCTTCCTCCAACTCAGAGATTCTCAACCCTTTTCATCTCACAGCACACATGAACTAATTACTAAAATTCTGTGGCATACCAAGAATATCTATTTTTGGCTGATCTGACAAAAATAGGTACAATTTGTATTCATTCACACTGAACAGCTATTGCTATGTTGGCTGTTGTCTTTTTTTTTTTTTTTTTTTTTTTTTTTTTTTGACAATCTAAAGGAAAAGAAGTCAGTGCCCCTGACTAAATAGTCAGGAATCGCATGTTTTCAAAATCCTTGTGGCACACCGGTTGAAAATCCAACTCTGTAGATATTTTTATGTACTGCTTTGGAGGGAGTCCAAGTATATGTTTCATAACAGTAACCGTAGTAGAGGAAACAAGTAAAAAGAATTCCACCTAATTGCAAAGCAAACAAATGTGAACTCTGAGTCATGGGCTTTTCTGCTTCTCTCCTTTCCTCCCCACCTATAATGTAAACAAATAGCCACCTTGAAGCACTTTCACTGTAGAAAATAAACCTGGGCTGCCCTTAAAGATGAAAAGATAATTCTGTTGTCCAAGTTAGTTCTTGAAAAGAAATTGTTGTAATTAGATCCACAAGCTGTTGTTACTCTGAGCCATATATTTCCATTCCATTCACATGGTTAATCCCAAATAAACATATGTCATATATTATCAATAACTATCTTCAAACATAATTATAATCTGTCACAGCTATGTCCTATATGTTTACATTTCTTGAGTGTTACCATGTTTTTTGTTCACATTTACACGTTTCCACATTTAAAAAGAAACAGGGCATTTGCGGTTGTTTGTAAGTGTCCCTTTTGGAAAAATGCAAACCATGTATGGGATTTAATGCCCTAAAGAATTTAAGTTCCTCTAGCTAGGAATTAAAGTTTCTTGAGATAAAGGACAGAATCTTACTCGTCATGTGTTTTCTATACAGTACAGAAAATATTTAATAAGTGTATGTTGAGTAAATGACCTCTTCTTACCCTTACCGCTAAACATACATACAACTCGTAATTGTCATGAACAAGTACAACCCAAAGTAAGCTTTATATTGACATCTTTTATACACTCTTTCCACAGCTCCATGTGGCCCACACATTTGGCATTTTAACCACAACGCTATCTGCCATTGTATTTCTATGCCATGGACTGCTTAACCACTCCTCTCCCGCAGCTGGGATCAGAGTGTCTACTCACAGCAGGATTCTAATGTGTCCATAAAGCTAATCTCTAGGGATCTACTGCCTGAGGGTTCTCCTAATATGAGTTAAACCATGAAAGTCTCATTGAAAGAAAAATGTGTCAAAGGGGAAAAGGCATTTCCCACCTATGAGAACAGGTTTCGTCCCACCGTACGGCAAATGTTTGGCAATGGCATCATTTGACTTATTATAAGCTGAAATACTCTAAGTCTTATGTTAAGATAAACATAAATGAATACACAAGCAACTGTGTATTTTAAAACAGACCAAGTTAAGTGAACTTCTCAGGTTCCCTAACTTACTCTTAAAAGATGTGATTCAAGAAGTATCCTTTTTCTCCCCTAATACTAAAAAAAATAACAAGTATCATATCTGACTGTGTTGGAAATATTATTTGACTAAAATAACACTGACAAAATAAAAAATAATTTCTCAATATAAAAACAAAAGTATACAATTCAAAGACCACTCCAACTTTCAAAGGTAGTGGAGGGTTGGTTACTGAGATACCAGGAAGACTAGATTTACTTTTGAGGCAGTCAGTCCAGTAGCAACGACTCAAAGGATGGCGTAACTCCAAGACTCTGCTATAGACCAGGTATCCGAGGGGCGTATACAGAGAAAGAAAGAGAGAGAGAGAGAGAGACTGTTTGTCATATATTTTAGCTTGTGGCTACTCCAAGAAAAAGCCTGCGGTAACCGAGAGCTTGCATCTTTGGGGGAGGGAAGGGGAGATTCATAAAAAAACAAGATTTTTATCAAAATAAAAATATATAAAGGTACCTTATACTTTGGTAAGGTTAAATTTAAAGCGCTTACTGAACACTGTGCTGGGACCCAGCAACTTGTTCTGTATATATTTTAATTATAAATGTTTTACTTTTTACCTAAAAGTTGAAAAGCAAATTATCTTTATTTTTTATTCCATTTGAAACTATATTTTAATTACCAGATGATAATAACACATTTACAGTTTCTTTTTATCAACATATATTAACAGTATTTAGAAACGTAGCATGCATCTTCAGTTTACATAAGACAATTTACACCCCATCACCATGGGTTATAATACTATCAACCACTCAGGAAAGCCACTTAAAAAAGAAAACTAAGACAATCAGCTAGAATGCATACACTGCATTCTTCTGCTTCAATGGTACATCCTGCTGGAACCAGCCTGATGTTAAAGGAATCAAAAAATATCTCATAGAGGCAGGCAAATATGGGAATATGTTAAATTAAAAACAAAAAACCTCCTGTGAACCAAAGGATCGCGGTTCGATTCCCAGTCAGGGCACATGCCTAGGTTGCAGGCAGAGAGGCAACCATACATTGATATTTTTCTCCCTCTCTCCTTCCCTTCCCCTCTAAAGATAAATAAATAAAATCTAAAAAAAAATAAAAAAATAAAAACAAAAAACCTATTATTCATACTTAAAATTGGTCTGCTAATACCCAACCTGACCACTAAGTCAAAATCAATGAAACGACCATATCCAATCCATCATCCTGCTCAGTATAAATATTTCATTATATATTTTACCCACTGCAGCTCACTTGCATGTAAATTGGTAATATCAGAGAGCATTAGAGAAAAACAATAAATTAATGAAGCTATGGTTTGCTGAAGGGAGACTTTTATGTTTATTCTCTAGGGAAGGCTGTAGCTCAAGAACACCATTCCCCCCCATACTAGTTTATAAACAGTAGTCTTGGGCATATGATTGGCTCCTTATTGTCTTTTCTTACAGCAACATATCAAACAAATGTCCAGGGATTATTAGGTCAAGAAACATAAGAGGAACCATGCTGACCCCAAAAGAAAATTTATAGAGTATTATCATATATTTTCATTTATCAATCAAATTTGGAACAATTTCTCTGCACTAGGCACATTTTCATGCAGTGGGAATACAATGATGGTTACAATATAATTTTGACATCCCAGGGTAATGGAAGACAGGAAGGCAAACTATTTCACTTGCAGCATCTTTAGTACTTGAACAACAATTAGAATGAGAGGTTATGAAAGACTTCTTAGAGAAGCTGATCATGCGCTATCCAAAATGACAAGCAGAAGTATTCAGTTCTACCAAACTCTCTCACTACTTATTAAAATTTTAGCTCACATAATGCACTGGAGGAATATTTGCAATTCAATAGTGTCTTAGTTTATTAAAAGATGAATTAGTTGCAGAACTTTCTCTCATTTAGGTATACACTTTGGGATAAAGATCTGTTTACTTATAAATAACCAAGAATAGAGAATTTTCTACAGAAATATTTGTTCAGAAGCTTGCCCCCAATTTTCACTAGGCTGCGGAGACCAGCATTTACTTCTTTCACAGAATGCTTGAGTACTTCCATCCTGCCCAGTTTTACTCAGAAAAACATGTATAGGGCTTTAAGTGAAAACCAAGCTATCTTTAAATTTAAAAAGACTACAGTCTCCTATACAGTACAAACGCAAACATCAAATTCAAATAATTTGCTAGCACCAAAAAACAAAATTAGTGTGGACCTTAGTTCTTCTTACATAGTTCATTTTACAGTGATTCACCATGAGTAATTACACTTTAAAACTCATTTCCTTTAGAATGCTAGTCTTTTTAAACGTTCATTTTTTTTTAATTCTAGACCTATTCATCATAATTACTATCTCCAAAGAGAAAATTGGGAGAGGTTTCATACCTGATTCCCTTTGTTATTTTTCGCAACCATACATAGTTACTTTTGTTAATCCCAGTTTTAAAAAAAGTTTTACTGTGAGTGTCAGCTGTCTGGAATGTATGCTGCACTTCCTCATTGACACAATGGCAGTAAAAATTCTTGCAAAACCTATTTGACTGATATGCAGACAGTGCTTACTGAATCTTCAGATTTCTCTCCCATTAGCAGGAAAAGGTTTCAGTGCATGTTTTAAACATCCTTCCTGTATTGCAAAAGTTTAGTCATCTGATTTTGGAAGAACATTTTAGTAGGGAAAGATGAGCTGACTCACTAGACACTATTACAAAAGCCTCCTAACGGTTCTCTCAGCTTCCAGCCGGTCCCTCACCTACTGTCGTCCATTATGTTGTCAAGTACCTTCATGGCAAATCTGGTTATGTAATACACCCTACTTAAAAACCTTCTTACCCAAAGCACTTTACCTATAGGGCAAAGTCCAAACCCCTTAGCAGAGCATAGAAAGCTCTTCCCAGCTGGTACCAACCTACCTTGGTTTCCCCTTGCCCCCCTTTCATAGGGAGTGCCTGGGGATATTCTCATTCCTAACAAGTCATGTTCTTTCACCCCTCCATACTCTTGGAAAAAGTCTTCTGCTTAGAACGGATTCCTACCCCTTTACTTGAGCATTCGCCAATATAGATGAGTTCAAATATCACTTTCTCTATGGAACCTTCCCCAACATCCCTCAGATACTTAGCAAATGTGGTCACCCTTTGCCCCTCCAAAAAAACTGAGCATGGTGTTTATAGGAGTTCAATAAACACTGACTATAGTTTGAAAGCATACACATGCTTAAATGAGGGACTGGCCATAAACTGTTGAAGCCAGAGTTAAAAACCACAAGGGTAGTCCACACATCTATACACAAGTATATAATAATCAACATACATTAACTTTAAAAATGTAGTATTATCTTTGAAAACATGCTGAATCATTGATTACTAAAAACTCATGATAACATCTAATTGTTACATCTGTATAGATGTATACATGACAGATGTATAAACTACTTCACCTTAAATATTGGTAAACCTTAGAATGCCACAGCAAAAACACTCTTAACCAGAAAAAAACTCAGTAGCTCCCCAGACAATTAAGTCTCATTATCTGGAGCTTTAAAATTCCTGCAATGGGGCAAATTCACTTAATTGAAAAAAGAATAAACCAAAGATAAGAAAAAATGTAATTGTCTCCTGAAGGTCAGCAGCCCAGCACTGAAATTTCCTGTCGTCGCCTTTGAACAATTCTTAAGGCAATGATTCAGTAAAAAAAAACCCATTCTCCATCACACTCTATAACTAATCAAGAAAATATAGCCATGCAAACAATTCAAAACAAGAGCCAAAATAAAGTTGTGTCCAGAAAGAAGCTAGAATGTTGGCAATTTGCTCCCACTATGTTTGGGCATCTCCAGTATTGATACTTTACATACTCAAAGAAGTTTCACAATTCAAAAGCGACTTCACATAAAACATGTAACTTTAGCAGCGCAGAAATTATTTGTCCGGACTTAAGACATTACAAACCCAGGGAAAAATGCAGGTAAAACACTGACAAAAGAAATATAGCCCTTCCAAAAAGAAGTATTCTTACTACAACAAAATGGCCCAAGAAAAATGGGCACGCACACACCTTTATTCCATCACTAAAATTAGTTCGGTGGACTGACCCACTGGTGGCTCCGCTGATAAAATGAACGTCAAAATTTCCAGTTAGGATAACCTGGACCAAAAGTTCCATCTCCCGGCCTCTTTCCAAGTGACATTAACTTCACAACCAAGACCAAGCACCAGTTCTCAAAACAGTTTCAACATGAACACACCCTCGGCGCGCACCCAGCGGACTCCCCGAGGTCCAAGTCGGATCCAGTGTAGTCTGGAGAGAGTCTGGAATACCCAGCTTTGCGCGAGATGGAGGTGGGGAGAACCGCAAAAGACTGTCAAGCAGGGGACGGAGGAAGAAGAACCAGACAGAAGACCAGTGCCCAGAAGGGTCTGGGGCGCCAGACACTGAACCTAGGGTCTGAACACTGT
Source organism: Anoura caudifer (assembly GCA_004027475.1). Classification (NCBI taxonomy): domain Eukaryota; kingdom Metazoa; phylum Chordata; class Mammalia; order Chiroptera; family Phyllostomidae; genus Anoura; species Anoura caudifer. Next base: position 519,307 of record PVKU01000328.1, on the reverse strand, counting down.
CCACACACAGCTGGAGCGGCTCCGCCTCCAGACCCCGACTCTGGTAGCCAGGCCAGGCCCCTCCACTCCCAGGCAACTCGGGATAACTCGAGGTCCCAGCCCTAGGAAACACCAATCCCAAAGGTCCCTGGGGGCGGACACCCACCTGGCCGAGCCCCACCAAGGACTGGGCCTACCAAGCCAAACAGCAGCAACCACTGGAAGCGGAGGGTCCCAAAAGGCGAGCCCGCGCGGGATCCCATCTCGGCCGATTCCGCAGGTTCTATTCAACATTCGATCGTTCCTGCGTCCTCCTGGTCCATCATTTCCCAACCCTGCCGGGGCCCCAGAGCTAGCAGGGATGCGCGCTCCCGGGGACGAATACGCGCTCGCCACTGACGCAACTCCGCTCTTATCCGAGCTCGCTCCCGACCTCGGGCTCGCTACCGCTGACGTAGGGAAAAATCCAGTCCCAGGCAAGAGAATGGGATTGCTATCTGCCGGCTAAAACCCGCACTAGGCTGCCCCGCCCATTCACTGTCCGCGCCTGTTTCTACTCCCAGGCCCGCCTACTCTGGGGGTCGAGGGAACCTATTGGAGGAGGCACTCAGAGCAAAAGGAGGAGCGTGTGACGAAGAAGAGGAATTGAGAGGAAAAAGCAAAGCACAGCCCCGCCCCCTGCGCAGCCCTTTCTGATTGGTTATCGGGATTGGGCGGAGCGCCGGGCTGCGTGCTCATTGGCTGTTTGGCAGCGAGGAGCGGGGCTCCGGGAAGAGACTAGACTAGGCAGAAAGCTTGGGTCCCCGTTGCCCGCTGGGTTTGTGGTTGAGGAGGCCCAGTCTTCGCCACTGGGCCCGGAACGATGGTGCTGGGTGGTTGCCCGGTGAGTTACTTACTTCTTTGCGGCCAGGCGGCTTTGCTGCTGGGGAACCTACTTCTGCTGCATTGTGTCTCTCGGAGCCACTCGTACAATGCTACCGCGGAGCCGGAGCTCACGTCCGCGGGCGCGACCAACCTGGAGTTCTCCGCCGGTGCTTCTAGCTGGGAATATGGCGACCCCAACTCTCCAGTCATCCTTTGCTCTTACCTGTAAGCTACCCAGTCGTCGAGGCAGGTGGAGATGGCGATAGGGCAAGGGGTGTATGGGTGTGGTGCTGGGGGGGGGCGGGGAGAAGGAGAGGGAAGCTGCTTAATTTTTTTGGGGGGGGACTCTCCAGCGGAGGACCTGATAGTTAACAAACGGGAGGTAAATATCGTGACAGGTTTGTCACTCCTCTCATCCATGCAGGGGAAAACCTTGTGTGTGGGTGGCAGATTCTTTGGGATCCAAAAAAAAAAAAGAGAGAACTAGGAAGGAGTGACATCGAATACCCTCCGGAAGAAGGGTACGAGGTTGTACCTTCTCCATCCTGCTGCTCCCTTTGATGCAAAAGAGACTCCATCAGAGGGGCTGGTACTGTGTGAGACACAAATGAAGTAAATTACTTGTCCCTGCCTACAAGGTACATCCTAGAAAAAAGTAAAATACCACCACCATTGCGAAACCAATTCATTTTTTAACATCTTTTTTTAATCAAGTAAGAAAAGGCGTTTGGGAAGTGCAAAGAGAACTGGGACTTTTTTGGTCTCACTTTTGCCCTCATAGCCTTGCAGCTGTTTACCTAGGGAAGAGATGAAGTCATAGCAGAACTAGAATCCACGTAGGGTCATTTGGATGGATGGCTGTTTGACCTTCCATGCTTCAGTCTAATTGACACCATCTCTTGTCTTGGGGAAGAGTCAGAATGAACGCAAAAGTTGAAGAAATGTCTCTTGCCTGGTTTGACTATATACATATAAACAGCCATTTGCACAAACCATGTGATGATCATGATTCTACTAATTTATAGACCTGATGAATTCATAGAATGTGAAGACCCAGTGGATCATGTTGGAAATGCAACCGCATCCCAGGAACTTGGTTATGGTTGTCTCAAGGTGGGTTTTTATTTTGTTTTATAAACAAACTCTTCCAGAAATGTATGAAAAAGTTACAGAAAAGTACAAGCCTTATAAGGAGTATGAAGTTACCTATTTGTAGAATTCATTAGGATGACTGTTGGAAATTTCTGGCATGGCCAGGGTCAGTGACTGAATAAGACATTTCGTTTTCTCAGGAAGAAGCAGTCTCTGTGTCAAAACTACCCAGGTGCAAAGACCAACCTGTCTATGGTTCCTTTGGCCATTGATGTAGACAGATTTGAAGCTGAAATGTTACCCCTAACTGTCCTTCAAGGCATGCACTTTCCTATAAGAGCAAAAGAAAGGCTTATGCACTTTCTAAAACTGATGATAAATTGAGCAGTATGTTCGTTACACATGCATTTGGAGCAAATCTCTTGCCAATTAACTTTTTTTATACCAGGCAAGCAGTTTCTACCATGTGGAAACAAATACTCTCTATTAGTATATGTCTTTGGAGGGGGTCATAGCAATCAAGGAGAAGCCTTTAGTAACCAATAGTCTCTTGGAATGGACAGAAACTATCCATTTCCATTAATAATATCCCTAAAGCTAGGTGCACCTTGCCTGCTCAGACTCCCCCAAACCAGTGAAATTCATGTACTTTCTCTGCACTGTGGACTCACCATTGTGTTATATTGTGCTGCATAATGCAAGTCAAGACACAGGTGTAACAGAATTATGGGAAAACATTCTTTGTACTAAATCAGACACAGGAATAAACCTGAAAGTAATAAAACTAAAAAGGCAACTCACACTGCAATCATGTGTAAATAAATATTCTTAATACAGTAAGATTTTTGTTCTCTTGGTAATTATTGATAAAAGTCTGAGTTAGCATTGTATAGAGATCACTTAGTTTTGCCCATTTTAATTAAAAACTGAATTGGTCCTGTCAAGGCACTCAAAACTTCCCCCAGAAGTCCTAGAGGACTGGGAGTCCTCGGGCACCTGAGTCCCTGGGACAGGTACAAGGAGAGAGCACCGTTATTTCCTACTCCCTTCCCTTTGAGAAATGCTCCGGCAAAACTAGTAGTGAAGCACTTAACAAAGTGCCAGTAGAGAATGTAGAGCTGTGTGTTCTCTCCCAGAATTCAGTCTTACAAAGGGTCAGAGGGCCTGTTCTGAAGTTTTTTGCTGAAATTTAAACATACTGTAGATGTACTGCAAATATCTGTTAGTTACACATTCATGGCCTAAATAAAGTTTTGAGTCGGTTGATATTCTGAACTCTCTCCTAATTATGTTCATTTATAATATATATAAAACAGAACTCTAATACACATCAACTTTTTAAATACCCATTCCAAAATGCTCGGTACTGTACTCTTTTTCTTGTAAATTAAAGCACTGTGTCCAGCTACTGTAAATGGCATTTAACAAAATTAATTATTAGCTATATTATCAAAGAAACCAGTCATACAGAAGAAAAAGTAGAGGAGTTTATTTAAAACAATGTACATTTAAGATGAACTAATTTACAGTCACTTGCAGTATGTCACTAAATTCCTGGTTCTTTATAGCACAGCTTTCCTTCTCCTTCGTTACAATAATTATGGTCCTGAGTCCATTTTTATTCATTAAGATATATTTTGTGTTATTTGCTTTGGCGAGGTTTTCTTTTTTTCTGTTTTAGTTTCTTTTGCTTTGGTTGTCATTCACAGTTCGGTGGTCAGGCCTACAGTGATGTGGAACACACATCCGTCCAGTGCCGCGCCCTGGACGGAATTGAGTGCGCCAGTCCTAGGACCTTCCTGCGAGAGAATAAACCTTGTATAAAGTAAGTGTTACTTTGAGGGGTGGTTGGTACTTGGATGAAGGTAGAGCTGTTTTCCTTGTCATCTCTTGATGTAAATTTTTCTTTTACCTTAAGTGTTAAAGGATTACTGCTGCGCATAATCCATAAATGGAAGCGATATAGTTCTAACAGAGATGACACTGGACTGAAGACCAGAGGCCATTAATTCTAAATGCCTCTTTCACCAACTAGCTAAGTACCTTTGGGTGCTCATAGCCTCTGTCGCCTCATCTACAAGATGAAGGAGTTGGATCAGACGATCTAGCTCAAAAATTCCCATTATAGGCATAAATTCTGTGGAAATAGCCTTAGTATTTCAGGAAGAAAGGTTTTATTATGAAAAGTATGGGCCTTTCTCTGAAAATAAGTTTATCTTAAAAAATTAGTGTTATTTCTGCAGACTGCTTGAAGGCACAGAATTTACTTACACCATTTGCTAATGAAGAGTCTGTGACTGTGTATAGTGGTGATACTAAAGTAACGGCAATTGAGTATCATCGCAGTATGTAAGACACACGTCTTTATGAAGATGTCCCCATTTTTAGTCGCCACAAGATAGCAAGACAGGTATATGGAGATCAGCGTTCATTTAAGGAAAGTCGATGCTTCCTTAGAGAACTGCATGCAGAGCTACAGCCTCAGGAGCCTGTGCAGGGAGCAGTGGGCACCCAGACTCCATTCCTTCCAGGAGGCCTTTGTGCTAATGTGCTTGATCACTTCTTGTCCAGTCCCGTCCAACTCAGTGTTTGTCTTACAGGTCCTCCACATCATAGCATAGCAAGTATGCTTTTGAGATCCTAGACAACAAGAGCTCTTTTGGAGGGGGGTAGGTGGTAAGAGAGTGAGAAGCCACAGAGGGACTGGCTGCACCATCTTTTCACTTTCTTTAAATTCACTGATTAAGCGTTTTCATTTTCATGTGGTGAACATCTTCCTTTTCATTCCTTTTGTCTAGGTATACTGGACACTACTTCATAACCACTCTGCTCTACTCTTTCTTCCTGGGATGCTTTGGAGTGGACCGTTTCTGTCTGGGACACACTGGCACAGCAGTAGGGAAGCTATTGACACTGGGAGGACTCGGGATTTGGTGGTTTGTTGACCTTATATTACTTATAACTGGAGGGCTGATGCCAAGTGATGGCAGCAATTGGTGCACTGTGTACTAAAAAGAGCTGCTCTCATGGCCCAGGGAGGCCAGTCCTCCGACTTCATCTCTGCAGGCTCAGAACTCTTCCTGGATGTCAGGCCTGACCATTACTTGCCCCCTTTGGAGGGAACGGCTTTGGTTAGGAAGGCTTCTTTGGACTATGGATTTTCAACCCAAATTTCACCTTGCAAACTAGAAATGACAAGCAAACACTCTCGTGGGAACCAAGTTTAAACCTTTCTTCATGTGCAAAATATAAAGGCTAGCAACAAACTTAGAAGCTATGGAAGAGTTTCTACACTCTTTATTTCTATACATGGCTACACCTTCAGTCCTTTGGAGCAAGTGGACCCAATGGGATGAGCAAAGTGAGTGTTTTTAGCCTCGTGATGCCTTTTGTGATCCTGAGGCTCATGCAGAGGAGAACTGAAGCCAAACCAATGAAAATCTTCAGTGGAAGTAGAAATGGCCATGCAGTTTAATACATACTGAAATTCTGACTTTCTGAATTTAAACTGTATTATAAATTTTGCCAACCTGGAATGCTGTTTGCGTATTCTCAGGATGTAAAGTGAAACTCAAAATTATATTTGTTTCGCTAAAAGCTAGGCGATTAAAGTGAACTACCCTGCTACTGAACCCTATAGTTTTGCCATTATTATGCTTAAGAGGCAGTGTATACATGGGAATATATATATACACGTGGAAATAATTTTTTCATTCCTTTATGGTTTGAGAGCCAGCAGTATCAGACCTGTCTGGGTTAGGCTGTCCTCTTGGTGGAATTTTCCTTGTCTAAAAAGTAGCATTTACCAGTTTAGGGAGCTCAAGTTGTAAGCTGGTAAAAAAAGATTTCATAGAAATGCTTATAAAACTGTTCTTCATGATTAGGTAAGATAAGGTGAGGAGCATCACGCTATTGAAAGGAGCAACAAACTCTTACTTAAAGGATATTATTACTGAGTGATGGGTAGATTTAGGATGTGAGTTGTGGGGAGAAGGAGAAACCAAGTGCTTTCTGTAAAAATGAGCTCGATACCAGAAGCTCTCACTGTGGCTACAGCGGTCGGTCATAGAGAGAAAGACACAACCAGACCCTCACATTCCCAGATTGGTGTGGATAAAGGAAATGTTTTGACCAGTAATTGGTTTTATAAACTTAGTTCCATCCTTTGCAATCCAAGGTGAAAAGAACTGTTAAATACAAAGTAAAAGAACTTTATAGATAAGTCAACTAAGATCCTGCTATTTGGAATAGCTTCCAGATTCTAGAAACAATCAAGGTAGAACTGTGCAAAGTTTAGTTTCCTAAGAATGGGCTTAAAGATCAAGAATCACAGTGAAAATAACTCTGGCTTTTCTCCACCATTACAAAATGGCTTTCCTAAAAGTCTCAGCTTTATTACCCCTGGTCAATATGTTCACTGTTCTTATATTATTAAATGGTGGCAATTGTGTAAAATTTAAAACAGCTTCTTTTGTTCTGTCTTGAAAGTTCTGTACCCCACTGACCTTAACCTTCCTTACAACAGTAATAATTGGTAGATTTTTATTTATAATCTCTATACTCTAAGGCAGTGGTTTTTAAACTGTAGGTCAATAAGAAACTGGACCCTCTCCCCAGGGAAGCATACAAATACATAAAATTTTGCATAGATGTCATATTAAAAAACTCACTTCTAAGAGAAGTCCAGAAAACAAACTAAAATTAAAATCTTACTCAATATACTACCATAAGCCTCAAATTCTGCCCGATCTCTCAACTTTTTTTTGTTAAATTTCCTTAAAGAACATCACAAACCCCATCAAAAGCTATTTTCTTTAAAAAAAAAAAAAAAAAAAAAAAAACACTTGGGCACCTTTCAGACTCAAATCATTTATGTTGCCAGGAGGAAGAGCTTGGGTAAAAAGGTCTATAATTTATTGAAGTATGTATTTTACAGAAGCCCTTCTCGCAGTCAGAAAAGCTGTTGGAGATCGAAGTTGTTTCCACTGCTAGAGTAATAACTTGAGAATCTTTAATAATCTGTGACAATCCACAGTTGTCAGTTTCAGTTTGACTTATACATGATATTTATCCTCTGTATCCATAAACCCTGTCCAAATATGATACAACCTGAGAAATTGATTGCATAAGGGAATATTAATAAAAATTGTTATTTCCTTTGCACTCTGGATTCAGGTTTTTTCTTAATTATTGGTAGATAGATCTGTTTGTGTGTATGTGTGTGTGTATGTTCTTCAGCTTCCTAACTCCAGCTCTGGGACCCTCCCTGGGACCAGGGAAGGGGGTGACTGTGGATGCTGAGCTCCTGGGTATGACAGGGCTGGATGACACTCCCCTGCTTCTCCAGAGCTTTACGGAAAAGTGGTGCCCCACCACTGCCTGGGCTCCCTCTGGGCCTAGCAGGACAAGAAGAGAAGGAGCACCTGGCTCCCACTGTCCATGCTACCATCACCCATTTCAACAGTGGCCAGCTGCTTTGAAGACTGGAGTGTGACAGCCGGGGACAAGGCCAGAGTGGTGGAGCACAGATCCCAGTGGCCACGGTGTACCATGGGAGGGCCTAGGGTCCCTCTGCAGAGTTCTGAAAACTCCTCTCTTTTGGAGAATTAGGTCTCCAGCTTCCCAGCTGGTTCCTGCAGTTCAGACTCAGCTCTCCAGGCTGGTGAGCCAACAGGAGGACAGGGCCCTGTGGCTCCCCCCGGTCTGCGCTGCACTGCTTTTAGAAGGGGAGGCACCCGCCCGCCCAGGGAGGGCCAGGCGCTGCAGGGCATGCCCAGACTTCAGCCCAAACTGGCAGACCTAGGAGGCAGGTCTGGATACATCATGGGACCACCACCGTGTGTGTGTGTGTGTGTGTGTGTGTGTGTGTGTGTGTGTGTGTGTGAGATATCCAGTTTGTGGCTGCAGAGAAGTTTTAAAATACTAAGTGTCCTTCTGTCAAGGTTAAATTAGAAACTGGCTGTTTTTCCATTGTTCCTATCTTTAAATAAAATGTTATCAGCTTCCCAGACTTCCTGGCACCATGTCCTTCCACTGGCTCAGTAAGGCCTCTTAGCAGCAGTACCATCCCCAACCTAATGGTCCCTGAATGTGTATGTATGTTTAAGCATTCATTTTCCTGTATAAGAATGAGACCCTAAAACCTCTTGCCATCTTTGGCACATCTTCAATACAAACCAGGTAATATAGCCTTGGTTTTGTTAGATAATATCTCTTTGTAGCAAGATACTTAATCAATTATTTCAGGTGTGACTGTCAGGATCAAAGCGCGACTTCCCCGACGAACCATGATGGAAAGGGAATCATTGTCCTTAACAGCTTCAACCACATCGGTCGTCGTGGTAACTGGATGCCCATTTATGCTGACAATTACATCGTGGTCTCTCAACCCAGAGCTGGGAGGAGGGGAGAAAGGATGGTGAAAGTCTGAGTGTTACTTATCCCCAGCCAGAATGTAATGTCTGTCTTCTAGGGCACTACTGTTTTGCTGGCAGTAAACATACCAACCAAGAAACCAGAAATAGCCTCCATCCTTTCAAATATGAGGATTGTTCTAAGCTCTGCTGTGAAATCACCTGGAGGACACAATATATTTACCTTTATAAAATTAATATTCTATCAGAATCCTGTGTAAGACATTTACTCCTCCCATGTATTGGGTTTGGTTTGGAGTAAGGAGTTTAGCTTTTAATTCCTATTAATGTCTGACCTCTGTTAACCTCAAGCATGCGCCCAGTCTTAGAGGAGCAAAATTAAAAAGGCCACAGAATAATTTTCCCCAGACAGCTACACTCTGATCAGCCCACGTGCCCCATCTTCAACCAGAGTTTACAGAACAAGAGCATGTTGAGCTACACTATGAAAAGTTCTGCTCCCAGTAAGTAAAAAAGCAGTCACCCTTCTCAGTCTAAATACTTAAGACTCTAGTTCTGGACCAGAGTTGAGATTTTATTGAGTCTCCTACAAATTTGTTTCACTTAGAATGTATATTCTAGAAAGAAAAACCACCTCCAACACTGGAATAAATATACAGCCATGCTTTTGATTTGTCTTAAAGTCAAAAATAGGCTGGATGAGGAACATAAAATTAAATGACTTCAGGAGATACCCTTTAAGAGAAACGGAAAACAAGGAAGAGCAATAGAAAGGATTACCAAGATATGTGGAGTTTATTAAAAAACAGGAGAAAGTTAAAGCAACAGGGTGTGAAGAAAAGTTTAAAGGTAGATAGAGCTACAAGCATGGGAAGCCTTTAGAACAAGGTTAGTTCAGGAAGATGACTGGGACAAGGCATGAAGAAGGAGCTTATGCATGGTAGTTCTGGGAGTGGAAAAGAAAGAAACCTGCAAATTGTTACTCAGTGCAAACTGCTCCAAGTATGAGGAAGTAAGGCTCAGACAGGATAAATGTCCCATAGCTTATAAGAGGCTGAAGTAGGATTTGATCCCTGGTCTCAGACTTAAAAACCCACTTTCTTGCCACTCGACATCTGCCTTTCAGAAGCAAGAAGAGTAGCCACAAAAGCAGGATAGCACAGGGGTTAAGCCAGGTTCCACCTCCTTGCTGTCTGTGTAACTCTCATGTTAACCTCTTTACACCACAGCTGCTTCCTCTGTAAAATAATGCCTATATCGCAAGACTACTGTGGACTCAAACCTAGCATATACAACACTTAACATGGTATCTAACATATAGTAAGTGGATAATAAATGCCAGCTGTTTACTATAATTATTGTCATTAGTCTTAGATATAAGTGGATGGAGCCAGAACAGATTTCTGGGTTAGCAGTAACATCACGCAAGCAGTAATTCCCACATTTATTGTGCATGATATTACGGAGATCTTGTTCAGAATGCAGTTTCTGATTCAGTGGTGAGTCTGTCATTCTGCATTTCAAAAATGCTCCAACTGATGCTAAGGCAGCTGGTCTACAGACCACGTCCTGAGTAGCAAGGACTTGGAGAGCTGAGATGGCTCTGGCCTTGAACCAGAAGTTAAAAATAAGGGGGTGGGAGGAGACCAAGAAAGTCTAGAAAAGCCTGTGACAAGCCAAATTTAGTAACATGAGACCTAACACTTAGCTATTCTGAACAGGTAGTATCCTATAGTTTCTTGCCCCCTACTAATAGAGTTGCTGCAATCGGAACAGATTATTGAACTCTTGAAAAACTGACCAAGAGGTACAGTGACAGAGAGATACTGAAGAAGTTTGAGAAAGCCAGAATAATTGTTGGACAAGCCACCTCTTCCCTCAGTAATTAGTATAAATGTTCAAAACAACAGTAAAGTTAGCTGGAAGATCTTCTTTGGAGAGCAATATCTACTCTAACCTCTGCTTTATTCCCTTTATTTATTCCTTTTGTTTAATTAATGCTGCCCTCTAATACTGACATCCAGAGTTCAAAGAAAAAAGTATTTTAAGGTACCTAAAATATGTTCTTAAACTTTTAACACTTTAGATTCTTCTGATTCTTAATAACTAAGGTATTGAAAGGGTAGACTTGGGGATCCTAGCAAAATTAATTTAAATTTAGGCTGTTAACTCATATCACACATTCCTGGGCTACAGAGAACCACTTCCAAAAACAAAGGCCCTTACAGTACACGAGTCTAAATCAGCATTACTATCCAGTAGAAATGTAAGGGAATCCACGTATGTTATACGTAATTTTTAATTTTCTGGGAACCATATTTTTTTCAAAAAAAAATTTTTTAAGATTTTATTTATTTATTTTTATACTGAGGGGAAGTGAGGGAGACAGGGAGAAAAACATCAGTGTGTGGTTGTCTCTCATGTGCTCCCCCAGCAGAGACCTGGCCTGCAACCCAGACACATGCCCTGACTGGGAATTGAACCAGTGACCCTTTGGCTCGCAGGCCAGCACTCAGTCCACCGAGCCACACCAGCCAGGGCTTTTTCAAAAAATTTTAAACAGATGAAACTAATTTTTAAAATTATAACTTATTTAACCCAATAGATCTAAAATGTAATTTTAACATGTCATATTTTACTAATTATTGGTATGTATTTTATACTGTGTTTTAAGTGTTTGAAATCCACTAGAAACAGCACACAATGACACCATCTCATACAGTGCAAGTACTAAAGTGAAAGGCAGATCTCCCCGTGCCCCACCTTCCCTGCCCCTCCCCACCAAAAAACCAAGTGTGTTCAATGGAAAAGTACTTCACATGCTTCTGGCTTCTTTATTTAAATAAGGTAAAATTAAAATTAAAAATTCAGTCCATCAGTCATACCAGCCACATCTCAAGTGTTCAACAGCCACGCGTGGTTGGGGACCCCTGAGCTGGACGGCCTAAGTCTGGACCATGCACACCTTTCCTACAGCACGCACCTAGCGAGGACTGAGCTTCTCTTACCTTTCAGCAGCAGTTCCTTGAATCACCTCATACACAAAGACCCCAGAACTCACAGCAGGGAAATTTGGATCTTGCCTTTTCATTTCCTGAAGAAGGCTGTGAAAAGGAAGAAGAGTTTTCCCACAAGGTTAAGAAGCACAGTGAGTTGATATGAGTCCTGGGCAGAGCCTTCGAAGCTCAGTAAATATTCTACTTGTTCTCTCAAGGCTCAGAGGAGCCAGAGAGGCTTCCAACAAGTGAGTCACACTCATTCTTCCCTGGGGGTGCTCTGATTCTCTACCGAAAGCCTGGAACCACTGGACATTATAAAATATAGGCACAGCGAAAGAAACAACTGAAAGTACAGAGAACGCTGGCACAGGCTGAGGCGGATCTGTGCCCTGTGATAAACAGGGTCTGTGGCCCCAAGAGCACCCAGCTGTAATCCAGATACTTCTGTTGCCCTGTCAAGACTTTCCAGCTATAGCTTTTGCTTCTGGGGGAAAAAAAAAAACAGACATATTCAAACCCATGCTTACTTCAAAGTGAGGGGCAGCATTCGCAGACCCAGATATTTCTTCTGTGAAAGAGTCTTTCCTGGAAAGGAAAAATATACTGTGTTACCATCAACAAAACTCCTCTGTCAGCAGATCTTAAAAGACACTGGAGTCACAGGAGATTTTTACCGTCATAGCTGCCCTCTCAGGCTGTCAGCTGTTAAATATGTGCCTCAGAGAACCTTTGTCATTAATACAGACACTCCTCCCACCCACCTCCCCACTTCTACACCTCAGGTTTCCTGTCCACCATAGTTCAATTCAAATATTCCTGGGTACAATTCATGCCTGGTTTTGTGTCTAGAGCCCACACTCCTGCCCGAACCACCACAATGGGAAGTGGGCACCAGCGACTCGGCATGCCACAGAACCGTCTCCTCAGTAGATTGAGGACTCCTGAACAAAAAAAGCACAAGAGGAAGAAGTCATCCTCACTCCCCTTACCTTTCAACTGGCGCTCATGGAAATCTGCCAAGAACTGTCGAATTCGATCTGAGGGAATTGCAAAGGAGATTCCTGCGGTCACCTTCAGTGTATTTATGCCAATCACATCACCATCCTGGCAAGGGAGGACATATCATGCAGTCACCAAGTTGTGCAAACTGAACAAACAGCGAGGAGTGAAGCTAGTGACTTAGGTCAGAGCACAGAAGGGCTAGGAAATGTGTGCTTCTTCAATTGAGATCAGTGGATGTTACCATAGAGGGTGAGGACCTACATGTGCAAATTCCTGCTGAGGAATTTTTTTTGAATCTTGGGCTCACTTTTCCTTCCCCAAATGACATTGATTTTGAATGTGAGCCACAGTTTGTTATTTCACCCAAATAAGAGGACAAGGAGTATTTGCCTTTTCATTCCTTAAATGAAGCTAAAAATAAACATAGCAAAGGCAAAAAGCTGTTAGGTTTTTAGCAACACTTCAATGAAACTATTCAGAAGAATTGGTAAATTGACTTTGGGAACGAAGCTCTACTAAACCAAAGCTATGAAGTGAGAAATACTTTCCTCTTCATGCACTTCATCATCCTGTAGCCTTTATTAGGTAACAGAAAGGATTAAAAAATCATATTATTTAATGAAATGTTTAATCCTGTAAGAATACAGATTATAATTCAGTAGGTCTGGAGGGTGGCCTGAAATTCTGCAGGTGATCCCTGGTTTAGGGAACTCATTGTCTACTGGAGAAAGAAGGCACAAAAAATTGCATGCAATGTTACGAGTAAAAACGCTCAACAACTTCATGTACAATTCATCCTCCCACAAGCAAGGGTAATATGTAAAGATGAACCAGAACCAATCAGCTCAGAAACTCAGAGAGCATGATCACATGATCACCAGCTGTGCCAAACAGCACTGCCCTCTTGTGTTTCCACATGCGTTTGAGCAACTAGAAATGCTGGCATTTCCACTACGGAGACTGAATATAATTTAAGAATTAAATGTGTGACAGAGCAGTGGATTTGCATTGTGGGATTTCTGTCCTCTAAGTGGGTCAAGACTAGAAACCTAGACAGACAGACCACACCATTAAATCAGCATTTTTGGATGAGAGACAATTCTTCATAGGCAGCAGCAGGGGCTCATGAAGGATATACATTACACAGTACAGTTGGTCTTTTCACATGGATTTGGGCTAGTACCCAGGACTTTGTTTACAATCCAATGAAAACAGAAAGTATGCTGAACAGATGCAAACAAAGTGTTAGTAAACCCTGACATTCTCCGTTAGATGAGATCACATGCCAGGATGACAAATCCACTGCAGATCTGAAATTTTTCTAACCATTTTCGTAAGATGCGGTGATAGAAAAGCATCATACCACAGATTTCTACACTTGGATTAGTCTGCACCATGGAATTTATGAAGTCTTTAAAAGGAAGAGACGTGAAGCAGCAAGGAAAGTGGCAACTTACCAAGTTCACCAGAGGGCCCCCAGAATTCCCGTGCTGAAGACAGAATTTGAAAAAGCCATCAGTACTTTTCTCCTTGTCAATTATACACGGTTCCTAAACAGCTTTACTGAAAGCAGCCTGCTCTAGTAAGCCCCTGTATCCCCAAGGCAGGCAGAGTTGTCCACCGCCCCACCCCCATCATCATCAATACTGAAGTCACTGCAGGTAAAGAACAGCAGAAGGACCCCCACACCTGCAGCACGGTGAGCTCTCTGACAAACCCTAACAGACCACCCAACATCATGGATGCCAGTTATCATATCAAACAGGCTGAACTCTTAACTGCAAGGCATTCCATCCCTCTCATAAGGATCTAACCGAATTCTGGACATAGCCAAAAGGCCAAAAGGAAAAGAAGGCACTCTGAAGTGTTCTCCTCATCGTACTTCCAGTACCTTACAGGCTCACAATGACCCTCCCAAGTGACTTACATTAATTATGGCATCGGTCTGGATATAGTCCATGTCTGAATCCTTCAGCCCTAGTTCTTTTCCCTCTCGCTGTGTTGTGCTGACAATTCCTGCAGTTACTGTGTTCTGCAGGGAAAATGGGCTGCCCAAGGCCACCACGAACTCTCCAGCCCGCAGGTCAGATGACCTTCCCAGCAGCAATACAGGAAGGTCAGTCTGCACACGGGCAAGGAGGGATGGGGAGGACAAACCAAGAAGAGAATCAAGCGGTGTTTGCATACAACACATGTATGACACAGTCGTTGTCTTTGGGCATTTATAATCCAAGAATCTCCCCCAAACTCTCACTTCCCAAGATGATTGGGATCATCTCTAAAATCTTAAAATACTGCTTTGTAGAAATTACTGTAAATAAACCACAAATGAAGTAACTGATGAACATGAACTGACATTAGCAATTTACTTAGCACTGGCCCAGCTCAAAAGTTTACGAAGTTCATTGACCACCAAATAAATAAATAAATAAGATCACCCAGAGCAGCTCTTCTCAAATGAGTCACCTGGGGAGCTTAAGAAAATGCAGGTTGTAACTCAGTAGACCTGGCTGGAGTCTGAGATTCTGCGTTTCTAAAAATTGCTTAGATAATGTCAATGCTGCTACTGTGCAGACCACCCTTGATAAAACAGGACCTCAAAGTATCCCTTAGCAGCTCTGAAATCATTGCAATCATTCATGGAACTCAAAGAGAGTACTCTAAGGTAAATAAATTTCCCAGACACAGCATCTGTTGAAGAAGGTGGTAAAGAAGAAAAAAGACTGCTTTATAGTTAATAGAAATTGTTATGGGTGTACTGACTGGCATGGAAGAAAATAGACAAAAGAGAGAGTAAAAAAGACAGAAAAGAAGGAAATTAGAAAACAGCATGCCCCAGGTGAAAAGATGTGGCATGGGTGAAAATGGGGTGGGGAAGAAAATATGAGCAAATTGATGAAAATCCCAATACACAGGCTCTGATTTAGCCCTCGCATACTCACATTTGGCTCAATCTTAATCAGTGCGAGATCCAATTTGTGGTCAATGTCCTTGACAGTGGCTTTATACTGGACCCCACTCTGGAGCTCCACCTGGATTCGTTGCCGGTTGGTGAGCACATGGGCATTGGTAACAATGAGCCCATCCTCAGACACTATGAACCCAGAGCCACTGGATGCAGGAATATCCTCCCCGCTGAGAGGGGACCTGTCTCAGCAAGACAACAGCATAAGCAGAGGGCAGGGCAGTGAGGGGACCCACTGCACTCTGGAAACTTCACGTTTATCAAGCATACCTGCAGCACAGTTTTCTCATGCATTTTACTTTTCCCTGTCTGTTTTCATTTTCTCCATGTGTAATTGGACTCTGCAGGTTCAGTGGCCACTGAGGGCTGATTCCAACTCTCCTTTTCCAGGGACTCTCCCTTCTTTAGAGTGGGTCAGAGCAGCAATCCTCTGCTTCAAAGACGCCTAACCTAACCTAGCCACAATACCGTGGGCAAAAGTGGACCTAATGCCAAATCAGGACCTAGTGTGAAATCAGGAGGACCCAGGCAGGGACGGAGTCCGGGAAGTCTGTTTCCTGTTTAGGTTCCACTACTAACTGGCCTGGTGGCAGGGGATTTTCTTCCATGGCAGTGAGGGGGCTGAGCAAGATCATCCAGATGCTTTTTAGCTCTTGCACCTGACATTTAATTTGGTCTGTGGGAGGTGAGGGAGAGAAAACTCCCAGCCATCTAAACTGCATAGGAGCTCTCAGATTTGGAAGTCAGAATCCTTATCCCTTCAACGACCTTGAGCAGGTAATTGCACCGCTTTGAGTCTCACGATTTTTACCACTATCTAATGCTTAATTGCGGGGCCTGGCGCAGGAAATCAGCGGGTAGCTAGCAGATGACCTCCTCCTACCTCCTTTACCTGCGAAACAGCAGCAAGTGAACCACAGATGGCGCCACCTTCTCAACCACCTCTGCGATGAAGTTGTACTTGCTCCTGAGCCAGCCTGCGCTTCTGGTCCCTGTGAAAAAATGCTCCATTCTTGGGGGCGATGGGACCCTCGCCTCGTGACCCTCTCAGGGCTCCGATCTCAAATCTCTCAGTCCCTCCCCTGCGTCTCCCTCCACCTTCCCTCCTCTTCTGCTCTTCAGTCTCCCCATCAGTGTTTTCCCTGCAATCCCATAAGGACACAGGGCTTGGAACCAGACCCGTCATCCCAGCGGGTAAAGGAAGGAGGGAAGGAGGGGAACGGAGAGAGGGAGGGAGGAAAGAGGGAGAGAAAAAGAAAAGAGGAAAAAAAAAAGGAAAGGAAAGGAAAGGAAAGGAAAGGAAAGGAAAGGAAAGGAAAGGAAAGGAAAGGAAAGGAAAGGAAAGGAAAGGAAAGGAAAGGAAAGGAAAACGGAAGACGGCCTTTAACAGGTGTGGGGAGGAAACTGGGGGGGAAACCACAGAGGAGCCGGTAGAGACACTTAGAGGGGAATAAAATCAGGAATGAGTGGAATCCCTAAGGCCAATAGAGGAGAGTAGAGCCCCTGACGAGCTGCGTGATTGAAATACCTTCCCTTACAAAGTTCCAAAAGTGCCCTGAGAGCACGGAGCCCTGACACTTACCTGGATCCCCACAGTCCCCCTTCTGCACCGGCAGGGCTGGGAGTGCCCCACGGCGGCGCGCAGCGCGGTTCTCAGCACGGAGAGCACATAGGCTGGGGTAGGTGCGCCCGTCGCTGCCGCACACAGCCGCACCAGTCGCCGGGCAGCCACACGTGCCCAACCGGGTGCCACCCAGGTGCTGGGGGCTGAATGGTGCGCCGCACTGCAGCCCCGGGGCACAAGGCCGGCCAAGTGCCCCGCCGCAGACCTCGCCCTCAGCTGCAGCACACACACGGCAGCAGCCGCAGCTGTCCAGCACCAGCCCTGCGGAGCAGGTGGGCAGCGGAGGACAGCGCATTGGCTCGCAGACCGCGGGGCAGAGAGGAGAGCGCCACGTCCTCTGAGTTTCCACCCTGGGAACAGGCACCGGGGACAGCAGCAGCCACAGCAGGAGGAATTGTCCAAGTCCAGCTCGTCGAAGCAAAGGTCTAGTCATCCTGCTCCCTTCTTCCTCCCACTCTTCCAATTACTCTACTCTGGAACCGCAACCACTCTTAAATGAGCAACACTCTGCCCCAGCTAGGGTGCCGCCTCCACCGTCTCCGACTTTAAGGGGCAGAGCCTGGCAGACCTCTCCGCACACCCACCCACACATCTTCCCACCACCCCTCCCCCCCCTAGGGCCACACCCACCCCCACCCCCCACAGGCCAGGATGAGAGGTCCCGAGCCCTACCCTGAGCAGGGACCTACTTTGTGAAGTCCAAGAAACCAAAAGGGGCAGACTGCCAAGAGCGATCACCCATCCAAGATCAGTGTTAGGGAAACACACCGTATTTCAGTATTTCACATGGTTTTATTACAAAACAAGCAACAAAACAGTTTTAGAAAATTATTTTTTGCTACATACCAATTCAGAGATCACATAAAATGAGAAGCATAACAGTTTCCATGCACTCAGCTCAGGGCTTACGGCGCGAGCGCATTTCACAGCGGAAACATACTGGTTCAACACGGAATCATGCCACACGGTCCTAAGCAGTAGGGGCAAGGGTCAAACGGTTCAAAGGGAATAAGGCGAAAAGTGACCTTGATAAAAAGGTTTGGTAAACCTGTCCATTTCTGACATGTTCAACGTTTTTAAACACAGCTGACTTGGGAAACTCCATTTCCAAAATATTTTACATACATATGCCTGTTTATCTGGTTCACAGTGAAAACAAACCTCAAATCCCACTGCTCAACTACTGAACCTGCTATTTTTTTTATTGGATCCTTTTAGCCTATGTCAGAGTAGTTTTGCTCAGGAAGAGGAAAAAAACTTTTACTTCAAGTGAACTCCAAAGCTGGATCTTTCATTTACTGAACCTCATGGGAATCCCATGATTCTCGTGGGAATCTTCCAGCATTCTGCCCAGAAAAAGATGTGCAATTCCAACATTTTGACCTGAGGTCACTCTATTCAATGTGTGTCTATGATGTCTCACAGTATGCAAAAGGCCCAATAATGTTTAGCAACCATCAGCTGACTTGAGACAGCAAACCTTTAAGCTTTCCATAATAGTTGATGGTGAGCAGTTCAGCTATCGGGAAGACCACCTGAAATACTGTTACATACGGTGAGTCAAGATCCCGCCAAAAGTCTTATGGAAAAACAGCACAACTCAGAGGTTTTTATTCCACGAGGAAAAGGCAGTACCTTTCTTAGTCCCTTTTTTTAAAAACTCAGATTTATTCCAGAGTCTATGAACTTAACTACTAACCTATAGTGCATCCTCACCCTATTTTTTCCATTTAGTTCCATTTTATACATTTGAAACCAAATGCTTTGGTCGTACGTACAACATCTTTGGCTCACATGTATAATGGCATTAAAAGGCTGTGATGTGAAATTGGCCAGAAGGTAAGAAATATGGACACAAAAGGAATTCTGAAATAAGGTTTGGGAATGAGAACACTTTTCAGGCTTCAGCTGAAGATAATTCTATTTCTCTAGTGTTGGGATGACATTAACAATGTTCTGACTTGAAATTCCCAAGTAGTTGCCAACTAGAGTCCTTGTTTTCCCCTCTATCATGATAATACAATCTGGATTTATATGTTTAATTTAATACATTCTCAAAATAGACCTTACTGAATAAGAAACATATTAGCTTACTTGATGGCCAATTATTTCAGCAGTAGTAATGTAACAGAGAGTTTAATCTTTAAAAGAGAGAGAGATAGGTAGATTTTTATAATTTAAACACCAAAAGACTTTCATAACTTAAACTTTCCATGAGATAGGGAATGTTTAGAGATCTCAAGAGTCCCTAATTTATTTTCATTAATTCAGTATCACTTACTGTGCAGTTTCTTTGATCTAGCCAAATAATTTTCTGGAGGAAAACTGGAATATGAAATCTGAGACAAGGAGCTTTAAGAATTTGGAATGACTTCTTGAAAGCAGGCTACTTGAAGTATGTTGTAACCTTGACTACTCACAAATAAATAATTCCCAAAATGAGGATTTCTGAGGACAAAAGTATACAGGAGTCTGCAGAAAAGAGAGAGGGGGTGGAAGAGAGAGTGATGGATTCAGTAGCAGATTTCCTCTTTTATATCAGGACCAGGAGGCCAAGCAAGTAAGTGAACGGCAGCTTCAACACAGTGCAGTCAAGAATAATTTTCAACATGACACTGACTTCAAGGAAACTTGGTTCTGGGAAAAAAATGTAAGATATCCCTCAAGTCACTAAGGATTTTCTGGTCACATCTTTTTGCCTCTGCATTCGATTTGGACATAAGGAAGGAAAGGGATTTACTTAGATGAAAAAGCCTCTCTTAGCCTCTTCTGCTAGTCATTAATTGTTTTAATTTAAAGATATAATTAGATGGTCTAGCTGATAAAAGTTATAGACAGAGAAATGAGTTATGTTTTCTCTCCCTTTAGGGGACCCTGATAAGTTCCTGGTAGCAGTTCACCATATAAGTTGGACAGACAAATCCTCCCAGGGACCCCAGAAATAGTATCCTTTTGTCAAATGAAAGAAGGCACACCCTGAAATGTGGGTGGGAAATGCAATCTATGCTCTTCTACCTAGGAAATCTCTAGTCAGCAATGCATAGCCTCTAAATCAATGTTTCTATGCAGTTTCTATTTTATTAAAAATATAAATATTTATCAAGATTATCTTTGCATCTCTCTGCTCTTAAGTACATGGAACCGAATCAGATTACAAGGTCGGATCATGCAAATACACAAGGTTTCATTCCAAGGGCAACACAAAGAATAGAAAGAAAGCAACCTGCCAGGGTATACACTATTACAGCACTGAAACTTAGACTACTATTGGCCCATCAAAAAAGAGCTGTGAGGCAAGGATTCCAGACAATCTGTCTTTGCTAAAACAGACCTTTCCTTATGTCTGGAAAACATGGATCCCAAAAACTTAGCTTGGTGAACTCTAATCCATCTCTTCCCGGAACCAATTTCCAAGCAAATCTAAAACTCTAAAACAGAGATCTGATCTATCACACAAGTGAATTATCACATACATATCAACCTTCCACACATCCCAGCATAACACCGTATCACGAGAAATGTCTGTTCTGTTCTCAATTGTTGTAACATTTAACACTGATAAGCCCATTCTTGGGGCCGGACACAGAAACCAGGTGGGCAAGTCTGTCCCTCACACTGACAGGATTTGGGGTCAAAGAACATCTAAACAAGAACAGAGTAATTCTCAAAATTGGCCGCATTAAGTGAATCATTCCCCATTCCTTACAAGGTCTCTATTTCTTCCCCTGCAGGGGTCCTGTAGGGATCTGCCCTGGTAGACATTCTGAGGGTCACCTGCCAGCCCCCAGATTTTAACACCTCCCCTCAAAATGAATCCCGGTCAAGTGGAGCCGGCTCATCCAC
Organism: Anoura caudifer; assembly: GCA_004027475.1. Lineage (NCBI taxonomy): Eukaryota > Metazoa > Chordata > Mammalia > Chiroptera > Phyllostomidae > Anoura > Anoura caudifer. The sequence continues at coordinate 498,565 of PVKU01000328.1, read as the reverse complement.
CACTCCTCCCTCCTTTCAGGTGGGTCAGTTGCCACCCTTCTACTTCACAGTCAAACTTTGGCCAATAAACAGGAATAGGATAAAACCAGATGACTGGCCTAAGATTTTGTGCCTGTCCTGACAGCAAAGGGAAGGAGCTAAAACAAGGACAAGCAAATAAAACTTAGTTAGGGATGGGATTGGAATTCCAACCTCCTCTCATTAGGACAACCTTGCAATAGTCGAACAAGAGGCCACCTGCTCTCCACTGAGCACACCTACAGGTGTAACCTAGTGATTTTCCCAAATTAAATACACTGCACTGTTTTGTTTTGTTTTGTTTTCCACAAAAGCCAGCTGGATGGGCCCCTCCCACAGAGCATCCACAGGAATATGAGTGGCATAAAGACTTCTGACTATCCTCCAACAGATAGGGAAACTGAGTCACAGCCTCCTTTCCTTGAGTCCTCCCCACCCCTCCCCTCCTAGCGCACTATGCCTCATCACACATCAGAAGTCCGTATGTTCTCATCATCGAGGTTGAACATAAATGGTTTTTCCTTGGGGTGCTGGGGTTCCGATCGGTGCCTTATCCGGGAGCTGGGCAACACACCAGACGTATTGCTCTCCCCAAGTCGAGGCGTGAACAAAGAGTCCTCAGGAGTCTCTTCAGCCGGATGGAGCTTTTCTCCAGCCTGGGGGACGGGCGTCCAGGGTTGCCAGGAGGAGGCCACAGAGGGGGCTTTGCAGAGGGCTTTTTTCTCTTCCACAGGTGGCCGCCCCCTACAGAAGACAGAGTTGGGCCCACCTGAGAGGCTGGAGCTTCCAGGGCGAGTCAAAGAAATGGATCTAGAAAAGGATAGCTCCTACAAAAATAAAAAGGAAGACAAATAAAAGAAAGTAAGGACTTTCCTGACAGTGTTTATCCCAAGGCTCCTGGAAAAGTACCCAGGTTCACCACCTCACAGGTCCAGAGACGCTTGTCTACAGAAATCTAATAGGTCCATTGGGATTGACGCCAGACTCGTCAAGGTCTGCCTGGCAGGGAGGTGTACGTGTACAACACATTGGAAACTCTGTTTCTCTACCAGCCCTACCTCACCTCCTCTGACAATAAAAAATAAAGATGTGTGCCGAAGTCAGTCGAAAGAGAAAAACAAGACAGCCTGGGCTTCAGCTGGGACCAGGCTGCTGGCGTGCATCACCAAATAAAGCCTGCAGGCTTCAGGACAATCATCTCTAAGTTGACAGTGACTATGCAACAGAAAGGAAGTGACTTACTCTGGGGTGGCACTTGAGGGCCTGGACAGCTGCCCTGATCTCCTTAATCCAGCTGTGCATGTCTTCTGGACTGTCCGCCTGCAAAACACCCACAGCACTTACACAGATGTTCTGGGCACTATGATTTCAGCTTTCAAGTCTCTGACTCAATTCTAAATTCGTAAGATCACATCATTAGAGCTGGAAGAATCTCAGAGATCATCTAGTCCAATGGCTTCAGACTTTTGAGGACATTTTTCCCCCTGCAAAAGTAATATTTGATATTTCACAAATAAAACAGCCCAAAGTAGTGCTTGCTTTGTAATGTGTCCTGAGGGAAGTCATGAGAGAGAGCAGAGCTGGGAGGCCCATCCCCTGCTGAAGTCCCTCACCCGCTCTGGAACACAATTGACCTGGTCCAGTTTTCTAGAAAATGAAAATGAGGCCCTGTGGCTGGTCTACATTCCAGCTTTCCTGCGTCCCAATGCAGTCATCTTTCTACTACAGATATCTGAACAGAATAATCCTATTTCCAACTGCAGTTCCATTAAGCCAAATCCTCTACAAAGTCTCCCAGGTGTGTATTATCTCCCAGCAGGTCTTCTCTCAAAGCACAAGCTAGCTGGGTCTGTCTGGACTCTCCATCCAGGCCTCAGAGTTGTGAGACTTGGAGCACTAAGCTCAACAACATGTAGGACCCTGCCCACGGTGAAAAAGTTATTTCCCCCAGAAATACCTACCAACCCCAGAAGGGGGCAGCAGCGGCTCTGAGAAGAAAGGAAGAAAATCCACCACAGGTGGAGTCCTGGAGTTACCAATGCTTTCCAGCCTTAAAGAGGCTGAGTTCAGGTGAACCAGCATACGTTTACTGAGGTGCTGGGCACAGAGATGGGACCAAGACTGACTCCTTGACCTCCAGAAAGTCGTATTTATTAACCTCTCTGTGTCCCCCTGCGCCCTCCCCAAATAGTTCCACCCACGTTCACAAGCATGCATGTGCATGCCCGTGCATACATATATGCAAACACCACACCACAGACTGCAAAATTCTGCACACTAGCCCCCTCACTTTCCCCATCCCCCGAATGATTCTTTCTCTTCGCATTATATCAAGATAATACATGACTAGTTTTTCAAAAATCCTCAAACTGGCATCCCTGTCCCCTTCTGTCACCCCAAACCAATCTCCCTTGGTTAGATGTGTGCAGGAGAAACTTGCAAGGAAAACGGTTTCATGCCCTGCACACTGGGTCAAATGCGTGTGGCAACAAGTGCCCAAGGGGAACACCTCTGTCACACACGAGAGCTGCAAATGTGCCTGCACCTTCTCTCTTCCGGACTTTTTCCAGTTATCTGACAGCCCGGTGGTTCCTCAAGAAAAAGACAAATCCACCCCTAGTCCAAAAAAATAACCAAGGCAAGATCTCCAAGATTCTTCTAGAATGTATTTTACTAATATCAGAGCTAGCCTGTCTTCAAGTAGAATTATTAGGAGAATTAAGTAAACTTTTGCAGGTAAAGCAGTTTGAAAAGTGTCTGATACGCAGAAAGGGCTTTATAACTATTTATTATATTATTATTATAATTACATATAAAGGATCCACATGAAGCCTTAAATTCCAACATTATAAATATGTGCAGTGCCCTCTCCCTGAGACTTTTTTCCCTCAATCTGTAGATAATTTCTACATAAATGATCACACTATCAGGATCAAATAACATATTTGGGGGGAAAAGAAGGGTTATTTTGAATTGGAATGAGATGGAGGTAATTGGAAAGCATTTCTTAGAGGTATTCCTTCTAGGGAAGCAGATGCGATTTGACAAGGGAAAATGTTACAAGATAGAGGGAAAGACAGAGATGGGAGCCGAGGGAGAGACGGAGGTCTCCCATATCATATAGGGACCCCCACGATGACAACCCAGTCATCAGTTTCTAGCGCTGTTAAGCTGCTTCTACTCCTTCCATCGCCCTAGCAAAATGCTGCCCCCAAGTCAAATGCTATACCCATAAGTCAAAGGCCATTCCCTAATTGTCCTTTGAGACCTCACCAACAAACTCTCAACATACCCCAACCTCCACTTAGCAAGGAATCACTGAATCACAGAAATCCAGGAGTCCCCTGATTTAACATCTGGGGACTCAAGCACGAAAATCCTCTAAAGCATGTTGAGATCATTTCCAACTCTCTTCTAATTATAAATAATGCTGCTGTTCACACCTTTGTGTATAAAGGGTTTTCACACTTAAGAGTCCTTGACTCCCAGGGAGATCACCAGATTCAAGAGTATGCATTCCTTTCCAGATCTTACATTTCTGGCCAACAATATATGAAAATTTCATTTACCAACAATACATTATTTTTTTTACATGCACCCTTGCTAGAACTACATACTGCAATTTTCAAAAATCTTTGCTAAATGATAGGCAAGAGAATCAAATCTCCTTTTTAAAACATTTAGTAATTAATAGAGATGGAAATTGTTTTTTGATTATATTTCCTCCCTAATTTTCTAATTCTGTTTAAGGACCTTTTTCTTTTCCGTCAGATAATCTAGGTAGTTAACCCAACCATGTTAATGCTGGCAATAATAAACATCAGGAAACATTATTTGAATGTTTAATAAAAGTTATTTAATAATATTATTCAAACAGAAAAGCGGGTACTGTAACTGACCCCACATGAGAAGAAATAGATTGTTATTTCATCGAGATCACAATTACAATCTCTATCAGTGATTTTAAGAATGAGATCCACTGGCAACAAAAATTCAGTGAAACCTCCACTTAAGACTATATGCAAAAAACTATGGTGTATGTGTGTATCTATCTATCTTTTATGAAAAGCCTGGGTTTAACCTTTATCAAGAACTGAAAAATACCTTAAAACCATATCCCAAAGGTAGCTTCATGAACCAGAGCAAAGAAACAGAGCTAAAGTCCACCCACCCCATGGTGAATCACTAAAACTGTAAAAGGCTTAAAGCACAGAACCGAAAAGGCGTGCCACGCTCACGCCTTCATCTTTTCCTGGTGCTTAAACGTGCACGTTCATTTCTGCTGCCTGGCTCAGAAGAAATAGTAGACTTTCGGTCCTTAAGGGCAGTTTTTGAGATGAGGGGAACAAAGGGCATTCAGATGAGTCACTGCAGTCTATTGTTGTTGTTTTATTGCAGTCCAGTGAGCTCTTCATGAACATCTACTATGAGCCCAACATTGTAACAGATGCAATGGCTCGAAGCAAGGAATTCTAGAGGCCATCAGTAAAAGGTTTCCAATATCTACTTCTTCATTCCATTCCCAACCCCTGCCCTCTGCCCAAGCACCAGACCTTCTTTAGACACAGCTCTGCCACATGATTGCTGAGGTTACATAGACTACCTTGTTCTGAGTGGTGTCATGCACCTCATAGTCTAAGTTAAAACACTAAGTATCCAAAAGTTGTAGCTCAGCACTCGGCTCTCCACATGTGAGCCTTCTTAGTACTACTCCTGTCCTGACACAGCCCTCTAGTGTTGACATTTGGGCTTATGCCAAAGTCACCCAAACCGGCCTGCACTACATTTCTTATTTCTAGTAACTAATCCTCGTCTTGATACGCTGCCTAATACCCTTGACCTTCCATGACTGGGAAATAAGGAAATGGTGAGCCTCGCTTGCCTTGTATTCCAAAGATGAAAATCTCATTTTGAACCCTTGCTCAGAAGTGAGAACTGTACCTGCTGAGGAGCCTGTTGACCTCAAAAGCTTAGGTGCCTGACTACTGCCAGATCCTGGATCTCTGTCAGCACGGCCCATCTGCCAGGCCTCCTAGTTCCCCCAAGCTGGTCTCCCGACGCCAAGTCGGACTACCCTCTACATCTCAGGTTCTGCACCAGGCTGTTTGTAAACAACACGAATGAACAGGCCTTGTCCCAGCATCTGGTGCTCGAATCCCTTAACTCACCAGGTTTATGATCTCAAACAATTTACCTTCCGACACTCCACTTCCTCATCTGTAAAGCACAGATAACCTCAGAAACGGCTGAGAATTAAGTCATGTGCTGCCTGTAAATTGATTACCATTGTGTCTAGGATAGCAAAGTGCCCATAAATGGCAGCTTTTAATTAACACAAAGGAAATGTTACAGTGTGAGAGATCACAGGGTACAAATTATACCTGGGACCTATAACGTAAATACGACAACACCTACGTAGCCAGAATCCAGCCCCACTCTGTTGCCCAAGTCTCTCTCTTCTGCCCACAGAGTTCCTTTTCTCTGCATAGCTCTCCCAGCTCTACAGTCCAGCTCACCTAGATACCAAGCATGAACGGTTCTTTGAAGCAGATTTACTGAGCATGAAACCTTAGGAAGCAGATCAGAATGCCACTCTGGCATGGTGGTAAAACCGCTGGCACCGCACTGTATGAGCAGCCACTATGTTCGTTCGCTTTTTACATGACGCATACTTTTGACTTGGAACAAATGACTGACAAACTGCCAGTCAAACTTCTTCTTCAGGTTCAGGTACATGGCAAAAACTCCTTCCCGAAACTTAATGAAATGAGCCTGTTTGGCAGGAAGATCATGAAAGTATTTTCTTGCAAATAATGAATTTTGAGATTTCAAAGCAAAACATTAGAATTTCAGGTAATGTATATTCACCTCCATGAGCGTGACAGTGTTCTATACTTAAAGATTTCCTTGGTGATGCTGGTGGTGATATTAACAAATGTGATTTTTTTTAAAAATATTATGTAATAAAATGGGTCAACATTTGGAAAATCTGCATATCTCAGTGAGACCATGATTTTCCAAATGACTTAAGCACACAGTTAAAAAATCATGCATTTGTAAAAGGATTCATTCAAAGTGCAAAACTGACCAATGGACTTTAATGTAAGAGTATGAAACTTTATTATTATTGGCTTCTAATTTCACATTGCATCTAAATATGAAGAAACTACCATTTACCAAGTTTTGATATACAATCAAAGAAGAATATCCACAATTATCTGAGAAAGCTATTAAAATATTCCTTTCCCCCCCAAAATACATATCTCCATGTGGGGCCAGATTTTCCTCATATTCTTCAATCAAAACAACATATGGCCCCAGATAGAATGCAGAGGCAGATATGAGAATCCTGCTGTCTTCTATTAAGCCAGCTGTTAAAATTAAAGAGATTTGAAAAAGAAAACAAAACAAAACAAAAAACAAAAAACAATGCTACTCTTACTGCTTTTTTTGTTTTAGAAATAAAGTTCTTTTTCATAAAATGTTACTTGTCTTAACACAAATGAGTTTATAGTTACTATTTTAAAACAAATGAATACATATTTTAATGACTTTTAATCTCTTCTCTAACCTCCTATTCCTCTTTGAGTTAGGTGTGATAAAAAGAGCTGTCCAGTCTCTCATTCATTTATTCAGGGTGATGCTAGTGTTCTTTTATCCCAGAAATGTGGGAGCAGAAGGCAAAGGAGGCTAGAAGTGAGGAGAAGCTTCCAGTAAACGTGCTCACGCTCAGGCAGATGAAGCAAAACCTTTGAACATTTTTGACATTGCTGGGGTTCACTAAGCTCTGTCCTAACTGCTACCCAGTGTAATCGGTCACTTGACCAATACTTATTTAGCACCACCAATGTGTCAGGCACTGTCTGTCTAAGGGCCTTCGTAGCATGTCCCCTCGGATGTCCCAGAGGCATGGTAAACTCAGAACCATCTCTGTGAGGCTTCTGTGTTTTCCAGCCCCTCCTCCCAGCCTGCTGTCACAGTGATCGCTGCCATCGCCACCCTCGCCTCTCCTTTCTCCCTGCACCCCACATCCAACCAACCACCAAGTCCGAGAAAGGACTCCTTAACAGCTTTTACATTTTCTGCTTTTGTTCCTCCACCCTAGCTTGGGCTTTCTTTTGTTCCTCACCTAAACTACACCTCACTCCTACCTTCCCCCTTTTCTCATCTGTCCTCCACAGTGCAGCCGGCCAGGCAGTTTGCGGCCAGCACACTGTGACTGGGGCTGGGGTTGAAAGCTATCATCTCTACTCTACAGATGAGGAAAACAAGGCTCTAAAAGTTATATCCCTTGCCCAAGTGATATTTCTAGAAGGTAGATCTGATTAGGTCACTCCCCTAGTTCAACCTTGAGGAGCCCTACCCCTCAGCATCGCAGAGAGGCTCTTTAACAGGCAGCCAAGGCCAGGGCCCTGTGTGTGTACTTTCCAGCTTCCAGGATGCCCTGTGCTCTGTTCACCTCCAGGCTTTTTTTACACGTGCTGTTCCCTGTGCCTGGGCCACTCTCCCCCCTGCTGACTCAGCTTTGACATGTCTTCCCTCAGGAACCTCCCCTGACTCCCTGGCACTGGGGGCGATGCCCTTCTTATGAGTTCCCATGGCAACTACTACTCAGCCTAATGGTAGCATTCACCACACTGTTTCTGTCCTTGTTTACTCCCCTGTCCCCACCAGGGCGGCAGTTTCAACGGAAGCAATACATTTATCTTCTTTTATCATATTCCACATTCCATGCTGGGATCACCTGACCTCCTAAATGCTTTTTAAAATTTGCATACATTAAGGTTTACACTTGGTGCTGTAAAGTTCTATTCCATGCATCTACTATCACAGTAACACAGGGAATAGTTTCACTGCCCTAAAAACTCCCATGTTCACCCATCCAATACCCACTCCACCACCCCATCACACTGTTTTAATTGTCTGTGTACTTGACTTTCTCTCTCCAGCTCAGGATCTGTTCTGTGTGATACAGTGTCCCCAGCATGAGGCAAAATGCCTGGTATTCTAAAGACGCTCTACAATTATCAGCTAATGCCAGACCTGGAAATGCTTTTGTTGTTCCTGCAGCTCAAACTTTACCCCTGAACAGCAATGGAGCTGCTCTCACACCCCCAGCAACACTTTCTGCAGCTCCCCGCATCATCTCTCCGGGATGATAAGTGCTTGTCTGAATGAATGGATCCCACAGATGGCTAAGGCTGCCCGCGTGCCTGCTGGGCTCTGGCAGGGGGGCCAGCTCAGAGAGGGGCCGAACAGAGATGCTACCCAATAAACAGGGGTGGGGTGACCCCTGTGGAAGGGAGAGCACAGTTTAAACAAAGAGGAAACATCACAGGGAACCCTGAAAAGCTTTGGTTGAAGAGTCCCCCATTTAAACTAACACACAACACAACAGTCTTTTGCTAGAAATGCAGCGTTATCACGATGCTGCACGAACCAAGGCATGCTCTGTGGACTGCTAGGCGAGCTGGGTGGGGACTTGGCCCTGAAAGTCTAGGCCCTGCTTGGAAATGTGCCTTCCTAGCTAGCTCCTATGATTTTAGAAGGAGCTGGGAGAACTCCAAAGCTGTGGGCGGAGGGGAGAAGCTTCTGATAGCTGAGCGGTCAGAGCCCAAACAATGGCTTTCTCTGTGCAGCTGGGCTCTGCACCTGGTGCCTGCATAGGGGCCTCTGTGCTTCTGTCCTTCCGCACGCAGCGATGACCACACACGGGCGGAGCTTATAAATACCCTCCGAAGGAGAAGTGAAACCACTGACCAGTTCTCCTTTTCTCTGCTTAGCTGGCGCCCAGCGGCTGAGAGCAGCTGGCCCACGCGCGCGTTCCCCAGCACAGTGGCTCAACCTGCTCTTATTATTTTATGGTTGGGAAGCTTTTGGCAAACATCCTGTTTAGAATAAAATGGGACTCAGACTGACTTTCAGGGGCTAAATTTACCAACTAGAAACTTCAAACAAAATAAAAGAGAAAGCACAGGAAAGGGCAAGGCCTGTGAGTACACTCTTCACAGAAAGGGGACATCCCAGCCTCCTTGGAGTGAGCTTGTTACCTGTATGTAGAAAGTCCTGGAGCTTGTAATGATTTCAAACAGGTTGTCCCTCATCAGGAGATCACTAGACAGAGAAAAAGGAAGTTAGCAGGCGGGCTGGCACATGCACTGGGGCCTCGATCTCTCTTAAGTCGAGGCACCAGTACCCTCCACCATAAAAGGGGCTCCAGGGCCATGGCTCCCTCAGCCCCTGCCTCAGAAACATCACAGGGCTTTCCTCTAGCTTCACTCCTTGAGGGGCTTGGGAGGTTTTGACATCCTCATGGAACTACTCACACACACATTGCCACCCCCACCAGCTCTAACAGATCTAAAGCTCGTTCCCTCCAACAGGGGTGTCCAATTTGCAGCCCAGGATGGGTGTGAATTGGGCCCAACACAACATCGTAAATAGACTTAATTATGAGATTTAGGTCTGGCTGGTGTAGCTCAGTGGATTGAGCATGGGCCTGTAAACCAAAGGGTTGCCAGTTTGATTCCTAGTCAGGGCACATTCCTGGGTTGCAGACGAGGTCCCCAGTGGAGGGACATGAAAGGCAACCACCCATTGATGTTTCTCTCTCTCTCCCTTCCCTTCTCTCTAAAAATGAAAATATTTTTTTAAATTATGACATTTATTTTTGTGATTACATGTCACAATGTATTTAATGTGGAGCCCAAGACAACTCTTGCTCTTCCAGTGAGGGCCAGAGACGCCAAGAGGCTGGACACCCCCCTGCAAGCCTTCTGCTAATATCCACCACACCCCACACCACCTACAGTCATGTGCTTTATTTGTTTTTGTGGGGTTTTTCATGGCTAAGAATGTATGAAATGCTTTGTACAAAGTACTGATTTAAGTGCTTTTTCTAGAATCAAGTAGATGAAAATTTTATTACATACATCTATAGATAGATAGGTTTATGTACAGATATATCTATCTATAGATCTACAGAGATGAATATATAATGTAATGATTTGATATTTGCATATACAGCGAAACGATCACCACAGTAAGTCTGGTTAATGTCCATCGCCACACATAGTTACAAATTTTTTTTCTTGTGATGCAAACTTTTAAGATCTATTTTCTTAGCAACTTTCAAATATACAATGCTATATTCTCCACCCTGTACATTACATCCCCAGGATGTATTCATTTCATAACTGGATGTCTGCACCTTTCGGCCCCCTTTACCCATTTCACCCACCCCTACTTTCCACCTCTAGCGACCACCAATCTTTTCTTCGAAGAAACCCAGGTTCAGAGAGGTTTTGAGACTTGTCCACAGTACCCAAGTTAGTAAATGGCAGACTCAGGACTTGAACCCAAGCCTGACTCCAGAATCTATGCTTTAATTACTCCACTACTGTCTGCCTCTCCTAAGGGAACCCAGTCTCTCATATCCAAACCCTTCCTCCACCCAAGCAGCAACCCGTCAGCTTCATCAAGTTCCTGCTCTGTGTCTCATTACACTGGCCTGAGGGGACTGGACACTCAAAGGGGGAAGAGGAAGGGAAGCATAGATGACTCTGAGAGGCTTCAAATTGTGTGCAAGTTTGGGAAGAAGGATCCTGACTTCTGCAAAGGTGAGAAATAGCTGATGTTCAGTGGCAAACCTCAAATCAGCTGAAATGACTTACAGTATTAAATGTGTCCCAGTGGGGGATAGCTAAGGAGTGAAAAATCAAATTCATTCTCAATTTAAAAAAATTTAAAAAGCTAAACTATACAATATGGTGTTAGATTGTATGCTACAGGCCAAGAGTTAGAATAATTCCAAGAAAGGACAGATTACAGGCGGAGTTGGCTTCCTGAATGAAGACTTGAAAAGAAGTGGCAGGCGCCTGGCCAGTGACATGGGCGCCAGGGACAGGAGCATGAGACTAACAACCCACACAGAAGGGCACAGCAAGGCCGTGGTCAGACAGACCTGGGTCAGATTCTGACTCCATTTCGAGAAAAGGTATTTTAGGAACATTTAAAAAACTTGCTGAGCCTTTGTACCCTAACTGGAAAAGAGAGATGAGAAGAACTCCTTTTTCTGGCCAGTCACCACCAGATCAGTTTTAAGGTATAGACGGCATCTGGCGTAAGGCGTGTCACCTAGTGGTCAACTGAAACACAATTCACTATTATCATCACCGTAGTTTCTGAGAAGAGACAGCTCTCTAGCTAAAATGTTTTAACCTTTTAAACTACTCATGCACACAGAATGTAACCATGGAATCAAATACTGAGGAGATGAAAGAAAAGCAGGGAGGAACCCCCTCGCCTTTTCAGGTCTACTTCTCAGGCTACATGCTGCCCTTCCATTCAAGTCTACAAATGTTGACTGACGACCCAGAAGCCCGAAAGCCCCTTGACTGGGTTGAGAGGACACACCGTCTCACAGGCCTGGAACCTGTAGCAGAGGTTTGCCCCCCTTCCCTGATGATCTTCAACCCCCCACACTCTTATACACAGAGTTCAGTCTGACACTGACGGATATTTCAGTGAAGTATGAAACACGCTCAGGGCTGAACCTTCTCTGGGTTCTCTGAGGAGAATGCTTCAACATGCCCGCAAGGTCGTGTGTCTAATCAGCACAGGCTCTCATGGGTCAGGAACCATCTCCGAGGACCTGGTCATACTCAGTCTTTCCTTCACTGCACTTCTGGAACTTCCACCTCTAGTTGCTTTCACGGACTATGCACTGTCACTGTGCTCTGCAACCGCCATCTGCAAGACTCGGTGCAGTACTTCAGTCCCTGCTCCGCTGGGTCACACAGCACTTCGTTTTCACGCAAGGCCCTCCTGTGGCTTCAGCCGAGAGCAGTCTGCCTGCTGCTAATCGCTTCCTGGAGGATGCTGGCTAACCCTAACCCTAACCCTAACCCTGTAGGCCCAGCCCATGTGATGAGAGACCATCACACAGTCCCTATGGACTGCAGGGCCAAAGGGCAGGTTTCTAGATGTCCAGAGATGTCCAGATGCCCTAAGGTTTCTAAAGCTTAGTTCTAGCACATCGGTATTTGGTGTGGATACGATACGGGAGAGCCCTTACCTAGGAGCCCCAGGTCCACAAATCACCTATATACCCTGTGATACTTGGAAGGTAACCATTTCTTAGTGAAAAGAGGAACACGTTAAGACTACCTCCTCTTTCTGCCCGTTGGGAGAGACAGAGTTGCTGTGAATCATCTTGTGTGAAGGGGATACCAGGAACTTGTCAAAAGGGGCAGAAGAGGCATAGGAGATTCAGGGAGGAGGCATAGGCATAAGCAGTGATCAGACCAGAAGTGCTGAAAAGTGGGTGACTGAGGGCACCGGCCCCGCCCTGAGCCCCAGTCCTCCTGCGCAAGGAGCACCCAACGCTGCCACCGTGAAACGCCGCAGCACCGCCCTGCTCCTGCATTTCTCTTCTTCTCCATCGGAGAAGTATTACACAGGCTCATCCTCTCGCGGTGAGAGTAAATAATGGGCGGAGGGTAAGTCAGCCCGGTATAACCTCACATCCACACCAGCTGGGACGTGGCGACTCAGCCACAAGACCTCAGGTCCGGGCCCCGTGCTTGGAAGGAGACTCCTGAACAGAGCCTCAGAAGTGTGGTAAATGAAGATATCAGAGGATGAATGGGGGTTCTGATCAGAAAAAAAATAAACAGAGACAATTACCCAGATTTGACCAAACACTCATGGGTCTTGAGAACATCCTTGAGAAATATAGTGCGCAGCGGTTCTCGGTCCTGGGGGGGAAATGGAAAGAGAGGTAAACGAGGCTGTCCACGCAATGCCATGGCCCAGGCTCGCTGCCTGACTTGACATGCCTCTCTCGGCAGAGATGGCTGGCTGAAAACCAGGGCAAACAACACAAGGCCTCAAATTCATCAAGAGATTAAAAAAAATCTAAGAAGATGTCCAGTGGCTCTGACTACAGAACAGCTCACTGCACAGAAGGAGGGAGGAAGTTCGGGCAGCTGGGACATCACAGTGACGGTGAGCACACAGGGTGCACGGAGGTAAGACAGAGAGGGGCTCCCCCGAAGTCTGTGTGTGCGCCACACCTCTGCACACCCCTCCACGGGGTTACTGGTGCTCCCCTTCCCTCCATGACCTCTGGGAGGGTGCAGGGCAACTACAAACCTGCTCACACTTGAAGTAGGAGATCGTAAAGTCATCGAGTGCAAAGAAGCGACGTTTCCAGCTCTTCCGCTGAAATATTAAGTAAGTACAGAGCAGGACATTAGGAAGAGGTCCCAGCACTCTGGAGAGTGTTCTAGTCCTAAGCTCTCAGGGACACAGCCCCATGGAAGCGGGGCTCCCGTGTTCAGTGGAGGCACAAACTCCTTCCTACCATACAAAGGGCAATGCCTCTGACTTGTGGGGGCAGGTGTTTGGTCCCGGGCCTCTCAGGGTTTGGGCAGGGGCACGGAGGACTGCAGCTCCTCCTTGCAGACTGCTCTCCCACTGCTACACCCGCACCCAGCAGCTGCAGCCCCAGCGCTGACACTCACCACGTTCCCTTGCTTCACACAGTAGCCACTCTTAATGAGGGGAGGGCCAGTGGGTACACGGCAGCCTGTCGTAGGGACGTAACTCTGAGACCTTCGAAGGATGGCGTGGGACCCTGGCTCACTCCCTTCCTGCCCATCCCCACCATTCTACAAGGAAACAAGGTCAGGGTTAGCACCTCCCCCTCCATCCTTACGCAGCCTCCCCCCACCCCACACAGCTCCCTCTGGCCAAGTCACCTCTTTGCCTCTCTGTCCATGATGACAATCAAAGAACTAAACAAGAAAATAAACATTTCCCTTGCTCCCGTCAGGCTTCGCACTGGGGGTTTTCATGGAATAAGGCTCAGGGAGTTCGGGCAGACCCAGGAGAGAGGGAAGGACGGAGAAGGCAAACCAGAAGAGCAAGGAAACCTCATGTGACTTCCGTAGCCTCACCCCTCACAGGGTTCACATGTGTTCATCTCAAACCCAGCTGGCCGCACGGCTTCATGACACAGTGGCCCCAATGTCTATGCTGCCATTACCTGCCTCTACCCCGGCCCTGTCATTTCTTGCCCAGCCCATCTGCCCTGGCTCCACCTCTCCTACCACCCCCCCCTTTCCTCAGCACAGTCCTCTGTGCACGTCACTGCCACACCTTGGCCACTACATGCCCCCACGACCCCCTGGCAGCCCCAGGCCCCAGCACCTGGTTGATGGGTGTGTGTACCACTACCCCTCCGATGATCTCTGTCTTGTAGGCCACCTGTGGCTTCTTCTCGAGGGCTGGGGGAACTGTTAGGTTTTTGAGAACTTCCGTCGTCAGGGGCATGTTCCCATGTTTGGGTACCTGGGAAGAGTGATGGCACTGTGGTCAACAGGAAACAGAAACTTAGGAAAAGCAGGGAGTCAAAAGCAGGGTGGGAGGGGTGAGAAAAGCCAACGTACCAAATCATAGTAAGACACCCCTCTCCTCCCCCAGGCGTTCAAATGATCCATAGCTTATGAATATGAAGAACTCTGCCAACAACTCCACCGCACGTGTGCACATGAACACACTTAACAAATGTACTGAGCACTTACTGTGAGCCAGCCCTTCCCTGGCAAAAGACTAAAGATAAAACAGCGAATTTAGACACATGTCTCGCCCTCATGGCACATATGTGCTTGTGGGAGAAACTGACCAAAACTGCAGAGCAAAACAATCAGAATCATTACAAATCGTGGCAAGCACCGTAAACAACAGAAACAGGAGCTGAGCTCGCCAGCAGCAGGGGAACTGCCCGAGGAAGAGCGGTTAGCGCTGGTCTCCAGAGGAGGAGATGGGCAAACAGTTACCCGAAGGGTGGGAAGCAGCCAGAAGTGTGAAGACGGAAGAAAGCACGTGACTCGGGGGGACAGGTGACACACAGGTGGTACATGGCACAGAATTAGGAAACGTGAACTCTGGAGCCCAAGGGCTGGGTACCAGCCCTGATCTGTCACTAACTAACCCAGGGACCTTCAGGCAATTCCCTGAACATCTCTGGGCCTCCACTGTCTCCTGTGTAAAATGGAAAGTGAAATGACATTTATCTCATAGAGTCACTGTGATTATCCAATGAATGCGTGTACTCATTTAAAACTTTAGAAAGACAAAAATACAAAAGTATTACAAATGATTTTAGTTAACATTTCACAAACGGTACACGCATTGACAAACAGAGCCCCTTCTGAAGCGGAAGTTGTCTCTGTTCCTCACCGTGGCCGATCACACACACAATCACAGAACCTTCACGGTGAGTTGGAGGCCACAGGCCACAGGTTGCAAACTGGAGACCACAGGCCACAGGTTGCAAACTGGTGGCCCAAAGGTAGACTTTGTCCAAACCATGTTCTGTTTGTCCTAGGTAGCATGTGTTTCAATCTACATTTAACATTTGGGGTGTTTCACATAAAAATCCAGATCTCCAGCCAAGCAGCAGCTCACTCTTTTGATGGGGAACACATCCTTCAGTTTGCCCCACCCCTCCCATTCCCCCCACACTGAGGCCACGTTTCAGGTGGCGCCGACCCTCATTTACTCTGTTTTTCTTCCTCCATGTCCATGTCACTCATTTATAAGAGAGTCTGCAAACTCTGAAGAAATCTTCCATTTTGTAAGAAAAACAGAGAGGCCCGGAACACTCAGGTCATTTGGCTAAAGCCTCGACTAGTAACTAAACGGAGACTAGACCCCGACTCCCAGCTGGGGTGGTGCCCGCGGCATCACACAGCCTCCCGTTCACAAGAACTCTGTGCAGACCGAATGGGGAAACCTAACATCCTCTTCCGCTTCTCCCACAGCCCAGGGAGCCAGAGGGACCTACAAATGTAGACCCTTCCAGAGCTCACAGCTCAGAGGGACCAAGGACACTCAAAGGGGTAAGACCACATGAGTACGCTGGGGCCCGAGAAAGATGAGACCCCTCTTTCTGGCCTGCAAACTCAGTGCACACAGGCAAGGTGACCTCTGCCCATCACGCCTCAAGACTGGGCCAGACGCCCACCCTGTCTTTCCCTTCTGGCTGTGGAGAGAGAACAGCAGTTCCCATGGCTTTGGGCCTGCGTTCAATGCCAAGCAATGAGTTATTAAACTCTTCACTACATTATCCCTAATCTCAAGGAATCTTATCATGTAGGTATTATTTTCTCCATTTTATAGATGAGGTAAACAAAAACTCATTAAAATGAGGTAATTTGCCCGAGGAACTGCCTGACTCACCAGCACTAAATACACCTACCTACCTACCTGCCTGCCTACCACCCATTCTAACTTTCTCTGAGTTTTGCTATTATAATGAGATAAAATTCTTTAGAAATGCTGACTGTTGCCTGGGTGTTCGGTGATATCATCACCATGGAACAGCAGAAATTCTCCTCAAATGACCCAAGTGAACTCCTGAAAGCCAGCAAAGAAACAGGGACACAGCTTTGGGTTCGCAGTGGCCAGAACAAAACCTCACAGAAGCTTGGCTGGTGTGTCACCTCCTCTCAGAATCTTGCCCTCCACCCAGAGAGCGGCCGGTGGTCACCGCTCACGCCCCTGCAGCGTGCGCTGCCTCTGACCAGCCTCCCAGAGCCTTTCCAAAACCACTACGCTTCCAAAGAGCCTGAATCAGCCTATGAAGGACCAACTCAACAAAATCTATGCTCCAAGCGTGAAAACAAGATCATCTTCTTGGTTTGTTCTTATCCCAGAGGCCTAATCAAAGGTGGGCCCTCTTCCATCCACCCGTGGCGTGTTCTCCTATGCTGGAGATCCACGTGGGTCGCATTCACAATGTGAAATGAAACTTGCAAGGACTCTCTCCTCACCAGGCTCGGCTAGGCTGCTGCGATGGAAAATCCAACATGGGGTATCGGGGGTGGAGGGCTGTGCTTCACTTGTACAGCTCAGTTTTCAACCCTTTGGAGAAATGTAGTGAGTTGAATAATGTTACCCTATAACCTCAGAATATGACCTAGTTTGGAAACACGGTCCTGGCACATGGAATTAAATTAAGATGAGGTCATACTGGTTAAGGGTGGGCCCAAAGTTCTCTGACTGTAAGAACAGGAGCGGTCACACAGACACTCAGGCCATCCAAGGATGGAGGCAGAATCGGAATGATGCAGCTACAAGCCAGGCACACCAAGGGCTGCCGGGAGCCACCCGGAGCTGGAAGAGGCAAGCACTCTCCCCAGAGCCCCCAGAGGGAACACAGCGCTGCTCACGCCCTGTTTTCAGACTCCAGCCTCCAGAACTGTGAGAGAATAAATTTCTGCTGTTTTAAGCCACCCAGTTTGTTACGGTAGCCCTAGAAAAAAAATACAGAAATACTAACATTCTGAGAGAGCCTGATTCTTTAAATACCACATGCTGATTGTTTTCTTCAGGCATAAGGATTCCGTGACCTGAGCACAACATGAGCAAAGATCTGTGGGCAGAAAAACTGGACCCGTCCTGGCTCCATAACCGTGGGCAGGCCACTCTGATCTCCTGGCATTTGCATCTCCTCATTTACAAATGGGGATGCTTACACTTGCCCTTCCTACTTACAGTCTTTACAAGGCAAAAATGAAACCATGTATATAAAAGTGATGTGTAAGCTAACGTATTTGAACACTGTTGCTCATTTTTAGTATTTTTATAAACTCCTAGGTCTTGGGAGCCAAAGGGTCCTGGGGTTTGAATCCCAGCTTTACCACTTACTAACCTACAGACATTGGGCAAGACTCTGACTTCCCTTCTCCTCCTCAAAAAAATTACAATAAAACCACCTGTCTCACACAGTGATGTGCAGGGTAAATGGATGGCACATGTGAAGGTTTAGCTCAATATGCTCTCTGTCCCCTCTTTCATCTCTATATCCCACTAAGTACCTGAAGCTTCCTTTTGCACACGAGGTGCCTTAAAATTAATATGGATGTTATCCAGTTGGTGTCCCAGCCCCACATCTACCCCTTATCCTAGCCTCCTTAAGGAAGGAGAGACAATGTAAGATGATGCAGAAGTAAAGAAAGGAGTAAACCCTTCAAAAACACAAAAAGATTAGGAGGATGGAGAGGACCCCTCCTCTCCCTTCCATCCTACAAGATCTTCGGCAAGAGGACTGAAGTGATGTACTAACAGAACAAGAAGAGTGAGGAGGGTCCCTGATTGTGGAGACCTTTGACATCCCACCATGCCTTTAGACTTCCAGCCTCTGGACACCTGCATGCTCCCCCCACTCCTGTAGCCTATAACTTCCCCTCCACAGGGCCAGAAGAGAACAGAACTAGCTGATTAGAGCAACTCTATGCTCCAGGCACAAAAGAAAGCGAAAAGGGTTCTCCGCTGCCTTACACACTGTGTAGCCCAGTTCATCAGGCAGAAAGAGAGGAGGAAATCCAGGAGGAAATGCCGAATGAGGAAAAAGTATTAGACATCGAAAGAAACCGCCCAAATTGTGGAAGACGCAAAGCATGAAGACCTCAACATGAGTAGAGAAAGCCACAGAGACTTCACAAAACTAAAGTGCTGGAAGCAGCAAGATGCGGGACCCCCACAAAGCAGAGGAAGACTCTTCCCACCGTGCAAAGTCACCTGCGTGAATACTGGGGAAGCAGCAGGATACAATTTTCTCTCTTTAAAAATGTGGGGTATTCTATTGACCCTAGGAATGACACCTGTCATTAACAACAACCTTAACGTGCTGTTGTGCAGTCAGTAATGAGGCTGCTGGTGTGCCACCAAGAAGACATGCGCTTGAACTGCTTTTTAGAGGTGCTGACAAATTTGCACTCATAATGCTGCTTGTATAATTCTCTCTATTTCTACTAAAATCAGCGCTCTAACGCCAAGTCCACCAGCATATGGGTGAGCAGACACATGGGTTAGCAGCAATCTCCCACTTTTTGCTCTCTCCTCATGGGTTTAACAAAGTTTGTCAGAAAAACAAGCTAACAAGCAAAACTACTTCAGTGACTGAATTGTACTCTGCGCGGGTCCAGCATCACAGATGCTGGACGGATTTCTTCTATTACTTTTTTCATAGAAATCCTGATGCATCTGGAGAATGATCCATCCCAGCACATAATGGTTATTATTGGAAGTCACTAGAATGCAAAAATTCTGACTATGATACAGAAAATCAAATTTTTCAGAGTACAAACCATGTTTATGATGCCACAAGTCTGTCTAGATTATTGGTTAAAGGTCTAGTGTTTCCCAAAACACATAGTTTCCCTCTCCACCTTCCTACCCTTCTCCCTTTCTTCTTTCTGTATTTCTAAGGAAGAAGAAAGATGTGCTTCATCAGTTAAGTCAAGGAGAATGAGAGTACTCATGACCAGTCAGTGAACTAGTTCCGTGATGCTTTTAAATAAAACATTTGTGTTTTATTTAAAGGGACGGAAAGAAACATCAATGTAAAAGAGAAACATTGACTGGTTGCCTCACACACATCCTAACTGGGGACTGAACCCACGACCCAGGCATGTGCCCCGACCAGGAATCAAACTGGCGACCTTCCGGTATGCAAGATAATGCCCAACCAACTAAGCCACACTGGCCAGGGATCAGTGACACTTTTAAATAAAACATCTTTGCAGGACAGGTTGCTGGATGGCCTGGACTGACCCCCCAGGCCACTCTTCAAGTGAGAAGAGTATTCCTTCAAGCCAGGACAAAGTTCTGACTTCCCTCCTCATACGCTTTTTCCTTTACTTCCCATTGTCAGCAATGCATTTTCCAATCTTACTGCCTTCTGATTCAGCATTGCCCGGAACACAACTGACCAGGAGCCCTCCCAGGAAGCACAAAGCAGGTGCTCCACAAACTTCCCACTGAACTTGATTCAAATTCTCTGTTCACCTTGTAGTCTACCAGTGTATAAGAAGAGGTAGGGGAACTGGATCTGGAACAAGCTTCTGGAAAAGCCCCTGCTGCCACTGGAATCCTTCCCCACCCCAACAGGCCACATGCCGGGAAGAGGTGCAGACCCCTCCAGAGAGGAGAAGAAATCATACGTACAGTGATTTTGCTGGCTTGGTTCAGGGCTTCAACCCAGTCCTTCAGGTCTTTCTGGTCATTGGCTTGAAGAAAATACCGCTGAGAGAGGGCATTGATGACTGCAGACGTCATGGAGAAGAAGGGAGAAAAACCCAGGTCAGAACACATTCAGCACAGAGACATCACAAAACTAAAGTGCTTGAAGCAGCAAGATGCGGGATGCCCACAAAGCAGAGGAAGACTCTTCCCACCGTGCAAAGTCACCTGCGTGAATACTGGAGAAGCAGCAGGATACAATTTTCTCTCTTTAAGAATGTGGGGTATTCTATTGGCCATAGGAATGACACCTGACATTAACAACAACCTCAACGTGCTGTTGTGCAGTCAGTAATGAGGCTGCTGGTCTGCTACCAAGAAGACATGCGCTTGAACTGCTTTTTAGAGGTGCTGACAAATTTGCACTCATAATGCTACTACATGTATAATTTTGGCCCCAGAATTCCTCGTTTACCCTGGCACAACTGGTCTGGGTTAGGAGTATTGTCTGTGGTTAGAAAATGGAACAAAGCTTTCCTGAATCAAATGATCAAATCTGTGACCTTGACCTCATTTTCAACCCGTTCTTTCCTCTGAGCACTCCAATAGGTCAATAATTTACTTCTGGGTTCATAATTTTTTTTAAATAGATCTGCTGACCACAAAACCTGACAGCATCATTTTTTAGCTTAGTGGTGACAGTTAAAAAAATAATGGAGCCCTGGCTGGTGTGGCTCAGTGGATTGAGTGCCAGCCTGCGAAACAAAAAGGTCGCCAGCTCAATTTCCTGTCAGGGCACATGCCTGGGTTGTGGGCCAGGTCCCCAACCAGTTGTGAGTGTACAAGAGACAACCAATCAGTGCATCTTTTGCTTATCAATGTTTCTCTCCCTCCCTCCCTTCCCTTCTCTCTAAAGATAAATAAATAAAATCTAAGAAAATAAAAATAAAAAATGATGGAAGAACGAGAGCACCAAAGAAGCTTGGCCCAACCTGCAGCTGGGAGAGAGGATGACTCAAGGGTCCATTTGATTCTCCTAGCATAAAAAAGCCTCAACTATTTAAGAGGTGAGAATCACAGGACATGGAGTTCATCACCTCATTCATTCAGTGAACAAATATTTATTGAGCACCTACTATGTGCCAGAACCACACTACATGCTGAGGATACAGGCATACCCTTACCTTCATGAGCTTACATTCAGAATCACCCTAGATATATAACAGAAACTATTATCATTTGCTTGTAGCACTTGGTACGGTATTGACAACATAGTGGGAGCTAAATACACACTGACGAGTCAATGACTTGAGGCATCCACAGAGAGGCTCTGCTTCCTGTGTCACCCCCAACACTGCCTCTCCTTTGGCAACCCTGAGACGCTAAACAGAATATCCCTTCTTTTCTATTATCCCCCCAACTTTCCCAAGGCTCCGCCTTACCTGAGCATGCCACTAAAGAGCCCTGAATTCAGGGTTCCTAGAAACTTCTAGTAGGTACTGTGTGCCCTACCCTGGAGAGTCAGGAAAACCTGCAACACCACTGGACCTCTATCTTGGGTATTAATAGCCTTTGTGGTGAGACCAAGGAAAGGAGTACCACTTGAGAGCCAGGAACATGGCTGTGACTGGAGTCACTCATACACACAGGGTTGAAGTCACATGTGATCAGCAGACCGTCTCCAGGCCAAAGAGGAAGTTGATGTAGGAGTGCTCAGAAAACCCGTCCTCTAGCTCAGTACTTACCAAAGCAAAACGGAGTCTTTGGCTTCTGCTTTGGGGTAGCTATGCTCACCTAGATCAAATTAAAAAAATAAAAATAAATAAAAAGAAGCATAACCATGTTTCTAACACTGTTAAAAAGCATTTTCCCCATTTTTTGTATGAAATATTTCTTACAAAAGAAGCTTAAATAAATATGTGAACACTTTAAAAATAATAATAACTGAATGGAAACCCTGCACTCACCATCCAGATGATGAAATAGGACATTATCAGCCATGTTTCTCAGAAGTCCCCTGTGCGCCCCTCCCTGACAGGGTCCTATCCTCACCCCGCAGAGATAACCTCTATCTTGATGTCTGTGTCAATCTTTATCTTTGCAAAAAACACTTTCAAAAGCCACTGAGTCTTGAGAAAATTCTCTCTGGACCACAACACCTATACTGGCCCCACTCACACCAGCAAGATCCTACTCCTCTCTCAACCAGCAAGCCCTTAACTGTTTTCCACATAGAAGGTGGTACTGCTACAAATACACAGATTTCAGCTGCAGCTCACAGAAAGATGAGGCAGCATGGCACTCACTGCATCTGGACACACTGATAGATTTCCTATACATCTACCCTGACTGCTTAACCATGAAAACACGTACTTTTCACATGCTCCAAAAGGAGCCAATGGAATCACAGGGCATAACTATGTACTGAAGGAAAGGGCATAAGAAAGCAGAAATATTTCTATACTTCCTGTTGTTTGATTTCATCTTGCTTTTTCAATCCTACCCCTGGCATGTACATTCCTGAGCACATGCTTGCGAGCCCACCTCTCTGAGGTTCAAATACAATGAATGAATAAAGGAAAGCAACTCATATTCCATCAAACACCCACAGAGATTAGGTGACTACCCTTGATGGAGGCTGGACCTCCCTGGAGCAGACCTCCACTACCGGATCTGGGTTTCCTAAGGGGCCAGCCACCTGCCCCAAGGAGCTATTCCGACATTGCCATAATCCTCCTATGGTCACCATTCCTTCAACCCCTTTCCAGCCAAGGACATTCTCTTTCTTGTTCTTGCAGAGAAGCCCCAGTAGTGGTTGTAGTGGTTCTTGCTTTAACAGAAGACATAAAGCCAGAAGCTAAAAAAAAATCTTGAGTCAAAATTAAGGTCTCTTCTTGGCTCACAGTTGCTAAGGGTCTGATCGTGACTCACCCACCAGTCTATCTGGATCCCCACTCTTGGCTCTAAGTTCTTTCTACAGACCTGCTCAGATTCCTTCACAACCAAAATGAAGTCTGCCCCGAACACTCAACACAGGAACTGAGGTAGCAGTCTATCAAAGGAAGGACAGGCAATATTGCCTGACCTCTGGTGCCAGAGGACCAGGGCTCAAATCCGAGGCATCCCAGCTGTGTGACCCCCATTTCCCATTCCACCAAATAGGTATAATAATATGTCTCATGGGGCTATTGTGAGGACTATACGTGATACTGCAGGTGAGGCACTTAACCTATCCTGTCATATAGAAGATGCTCAGTAAAGGAGAGACTATTGCTTTTGATACTTCATGTCCTTTAAAACCCCATTCCACATTATTTAGCACACACAGTGTCATGCTTGGCACTATGAGCAAAATGCTGAGAGCCTTGTGAGCTTCTCAGGGCCTAAAAAAAGTGTGAGACCTGAAAAAAAATGCCTCGCCTCCAATATACAAAAGGAAAGTGGCATACTCAACATGGATATTCGATTAAATGTCTGTACAACATCATCTCAACCTCAATGACAAGTATTTAATTAAATGCGTACAACATGCCACATTAAGTCAACTTCATTAATGTTCCACTTACACATTCATAAAAATTTCATTACATTCAAAATCCTTCATAGCTTTGATTTTCTTAGATCACAGAATACTTGGGTGTGCAAGATGATTGCCAAGAAATTAGAGCCAATCAAAAATTAAATGAATTACTCATAGCCAAATCATTCCAAAAGTAAAATAATTAAAATCCTTTCAAATATTTTACAGCCAAACAATTATTTAACGAGAAATGTAGGTATGTTTTGATATGTTTACCATGATGAGAGGGGGAGGCCAAAGGGCCTAAGACAGTCTTTAAATAGTTCTGAAATACATGAAGAGTTAAGCAAAGGTAAACCCACATACCCTGAGTTCAGACACCAACTACTCAAATTCAGGCATGTCTTCACCAGTCCCAGGGCCCGTGCACTGGGGCTCCACGGCACACCATCCCGGCCCCTGGGCTACCTCGTTTTCCTGAGTGTTAGACCCCAGAATTCACTCTGAACCACAGCATGTGCATTTACCCTGCTTGTGTCTGATGTGTTGCTCTGTCAGTGACTCATTTTCTTGCAGCACCTGTGTTCCTATGGGTCCTCGTGCCCATGAACGCCTGTGTGTCCTGCCCTTGGCTCTCGTTATAACCCTGACCACCAGAGAACTGCCTCAGGCATCCCAACCCTAAGAACCCACCTATTTTATGGCATCCCTTCTACTTTCAGCTTTGGAAGGGCAATGAAAAGCTGGGAGCTTGAGACCCTTTCCAGCTTGTTAGGAGACTCTCACTCCCAGAAACTGACATTTATCATCGACTAGAAAGACCATCACTGAGGGACACTTTTCACCCTAGTTGAATGATAAACAGCCCACTTTGACCGCAACTCATCACCAACCTCTACTGCAAGAATGCTACCCACATGCTCACTGTGGGAACTGACCCTTTCAGAGAGATCGCCTGGTTTTCATTTGTTCTCGTTTTCAGTCAGGGGAATGCATGTACATCTATAATTTGCCTCATGACTTACCATAGAAGTATTATTTGGCAAAGCAGTTCCTTGCTGAATTAACTAGACATCAGTGCTAGTTCTGCCCTGATAGGCTGTTAAGACTCTCAATGTCTCTGATCAGCTTCCTGATTAGCAAAGCCAGAGTAAAATTCTCATGGTCAAAGAATGGCAAAAAGAGGAAAATGAAATGATATCTACCCGAGCTATGTCTCTCAGAGAGCAGGGCCAAGGTGGGGCTCTCGGTGTGAACAGTTAGCTCTGGTCCTCTCCTGACAGTCTGGTGACTGTGGAAGCAGAATCCTTGGCCCCTGGGAAGTATACTGCCTCTCCCCACACCCCCACCACATCTTGGTGATGGAACCAGGCTATGCAGCCTCCTTCAGACATAGTGAAGGAGCCAACAACCCTAAGAAGTGTGGCTGACAGATGGACTAGGTAAAGGCAGTCAAGTGCAACCATCTGCACGCCACAAGGTGGCCTCAACTGCGTGCCTGCACAACCGTGGTTGACTGGTAGATCCTGGGTTATGCAAGCGCTGAGAGGAGGTCTGAGAGGAGGTCAGGATGTGAGGAGGGAATGAGCGCAGGTCACCCAGAGAGTGACGCAGATGAGGCTGCTCCACCATGACACAGGCTCTCGGGAACTGGTTCTTATCAGATCAAATGCAGACCACAGGAGCAACCAGCTCATCAGTGGCAAGGCTCTGCTAGCCAGCCCCACCCTGCCTGTCCTTGGCCGGAAGTAGAGCTGGGGCCCCTCTGGCACAGCAGCAGCAGCAGCAGCAGCAGCAGAATGAGGTCTAGGGGCCCTGGTGCCGCTCTGCCCCAGGGCCCTGGGAAACGCTGCCCTACATGGTGGCATTGAGAGCAGAGGAAGAGAAGAAGCAGCCACCTGCACAGAACGATTGGAGGGGGCTCTGAGTCGAGGTCTCTGAACCAGTCAGGGCTTCAACGAGCCCTGTAATTACAGACAAAATCATGGTGTATACACACACACACACTTTGCCTGGAAAATGAGTCCACACTTTTCATCAGACTCTCCAAAGGATCCATGACCCACCCCAAAAGTAAGGAATGTTGACCCCATGGAAAAAGATCCATTTGATGTGAATGCCAAAAAAGAAATTTATCTGCTGAGATAAGTTCCCCGATGGCCAACAAAGAGCCCAAATGTTATAAATAGTAAGAGTCTAGCAACCATCTACTGACAGGAAGAACCCCAGACTGAGTTCCTGGCTTCCTGTATTATGCCCTGATCATTTATCTGTCTGAGTCAACTATTATAAGAAAGTTCCTGGTTTTGCCTTTGGACCAATGGACTGAGACTTTCCCCATCCAATCAGAACTACACAATTATATTCTCATTTGTCAAACCAACCATCCAGAATTGTTCTATAACAACCAATCAGGATATATAATGCTGAGGAATTGAGACTGCGTGATTTGTATCAATTAGGACCATACAGTCCAGTCAAGATGGAGGCATAGGTGTATACACACTTTGCCTTCTTGCACAACCATAAGAAAGATCACAACTAACCTCAAAACAAAAAACACCCAGAACTGCCAGGAAATGGAACTGTATGGATGTCCAACAACCAAGGATTTAAAGAAGACATATTCATCCAGACAGGTAAGGGGGAGGAGAGAGAGGGCTGGGGCAGAGAAGAGGTAGTGCGGTGCCAGCGAGGTAGCAGTGGCGACAGCAACCAGCAGAACAAACATCCCACATTTACCTGTGGTGGATAAAAACTGGGAGTGACACTTAGGGAGCAAGCAATCCCAGCCCCAGGCCAGACTGCAGAGCCCAGGGTTCCAGTGGAGGGAAATAAAGCTTCATAACTTCTGTCTGTGAAACTGTGGGGACTAGGGTGGTGGAAGAAACTCCCAGTCTCTAAGGAGAATCCATTTAAAGGGTCCACAGTGACTGAGACCGAACGCGAACCCACCCACTCTGAGAACAACCACCAGGGCAACACCTAGAGGGGTGCCAGTCACATACAGAAAGTGTGTGAAGTGACCGGAAATGGGCCAAGTGCCTAGCAGCCAGGCAGTGGCACTGTCCCCTCTCCAACTCCTCCAGCAGCCAGGCAGCGGCATTGTTCCCTCTCCAACTCCTCCCCCACATACAGAGCCACAAAGCGGTGAAGTGGGTTACCCCACCCTGGTGATTACCTAAGGCTCCACTTATACAACACAACACGTGTGCCAAGACATGGAGTCAAAGCGCTCTACCTAATGCACAGAAACAAACACAGGGAGGCTGCCAAATTGAGGGGACAAAGAAATATGGCCCAAATGAAAGAACAGAATAAAACCCCAGAAAAAGAACTAAGCAACAAAGAGATAGCCAACCTGTCAGATGCAAAGTTCAAACACGGGTGATAAGGATGCTCAGAGAACTCACTGAGTATGGTAAAGGCATAAGGGAAGAAATGAAGGCTACACTAAGTGAAATAAAGAAAAATCCATAGGGAACCAACAGTGAAGGAAAGGAATCAAATCAATGACTTGGAACATAAGGAAGAAATAAACAGTCAACCAGAACAAAATGAAGAAATAAGAATTAAAAAAAAAAAAAAAAAA
>PVKU01000328.1:166780-471301 GCA_004027475.1 Anoura caudifer | reverse complement strand
TCTCCGAAAGTGCCCATATCCAAATCACAGGGATGCCAGAAGGAGAAGAGGAAGAGCAAGAAATTGAAAACTTATTTGGAAAAAAAAAAGAAAACTTCCTTAATTTGGCAAAGGAAATACACACAAGTCCAGGAAGCACAGAGAGTCCCAAACAAGTTAGACCCAAAGAGGACCATGCCAAGACACATCATAATTAAAATGACAAAAATTAAAGATAAGGAGAATCTTAAAAGTAGGAAGAGAAAAGTAGAGAGTTACCTACATAGGAGTTCCCATAAGAATGTCAGCTGATTTCTCAAAAGAAACTTTGCAGGCAAGAAGGGACTGGCAAGTATTCAAAGCAATGAAAAGCAAGTCTCTACCACCAAGATTGCTCTGTCCAGCAAAGCTATCATTTAGAATTGAAGGGCAGATACAGTGCTTCCCAGACAAGGTAAAGCTAAAGGAATTCATCATTACCAAGCCCTTATTATATGAAATGTTAAAAGGCCTTATTTAAGAAAAAGATGATGATCAAAACTATGAACATTAAAATGACAACAAACTCACAACTATCAACAACTGAATGTAAAAAACAAAGAAAAGCTAAGCAAGCTAGAACAGGAATAGAATCATAAATATAGAGATATCTGGAGGGTTATCAGCAGGGAGAGGGAGGAGGGAGAATGGGGGAAAACATACAGGGATTAAGCATAAATCGGTAGGTACAGAATAGACGGGGGATGTTAAGAACAGTATAGCAAATGGAGAAGCCAAAGAACTTACATGCATGACCCATGGACATGAAGTAAGAAGGGGAGGATTGCTGGAGGGAAGCGGGATACTGGGCAGAGGGGGGCAGAGGGGGGAAACTGGGATAACTATAAGAGCAAAATCAATAAAATATACTTAAAAAAAAAGAACCATACAAATTTGGATACCTCATTTATACAAAATGTATCTAATTGGAAACCTGGGAGGCAACTTTCTCTATAAAAGATGGCATGCTATCAGTTTCTGCCAAAGGCTACATCTCCCCAGGTTGCGCACCAATTCACCTGAATTAAGTCTCTCCATTTTCTAATATCCTTTTCGGGAATTTTTGTTGACAGGAATCACTGTTCCAGGAAGGGCTTCCTTACAGTTACTGAAGGCAAGGCCCTGACAAAACAGGACACAAGCTGCTTCTGGGGAGGTGTAGAAGGCCACTGGGCAAAGTGAGAAAACTGCACCGAAGGCCAGCAGCAATAATTTTCTAGTTCGCCCAAGAACTGGTTCTGCTGCCACTGATGCCCTGGATGACGTCAAGTCAAGAACTTTCATCTCTGTTGGCGTCTCTGAGGGACCCATTTTCCCAACTTGAGCCCTCATGGAAGAGACACAGAACAGCGCCCCTGAAGAGAGGCCACCCATACACCAGAAGGCAGGCTGACACTGTAGGAGGGAATACCTAGGGGTTAATATGAAATACCTGGAACACTGAATGTGATGCTGGTACCACTGCTTAATGTTTTCCTGGGAAAATCCCTGCATTCTGGCAGGAGTTAAAGGCCCTCAGTGCTGTGTTACCTGACCCTCAGCAGCTGTGGGTTTTGCAAAAGGCCAATCTAGGCCTGCCTCTCCCTAGTGAAGGGCTAAAAGGCAGGTCCATCCTGTCTAAATGAGGCCATCTCCAAAGCTGACAATTCTAAAAACTCTCATCGGAGCTGCATTTATAAATCACAATTCAGCAAGAGACTGTAGTCACTCTTCCCCATCAAAAAAAAAAAAACAAAAAACAAAAAACAAAAAACAAAAAAAACACCAACCTTCCCAAACCCTCTTAGTCAGACAGGTCTGGGGGTTTCATTAATACTGAGGTTCTCTCTGAATCCTCTTTCTCTGAATCTCCTAGAGAAGTGACCTAATGAGCAAGTCTGGACAGGAGAGGGGAGGCAGCCACGTTTCTCACCACAAGGCATGCACAAACCTCAAATCTGAGCTTTCACAGGCCCTCCCTCTGACTCCAGGTCATTATCTCCTCACTCTAGCAGCTCAGAGGCTGCCCGCAGCGGGCCTCGGCACTGGGCTGTGTCTGCCAAACTCCCTTGCAGCTGCCACTCACCCCTGACCGGCAGAGGTGGAGGGCTGAACCCAAGACTCCCAAAGCTTGTTATAAAAAGGAGCCACTAGCTGTTCCGATTATGGTCCCCTCCACCCTGTCTTAACCCCCTGAGGGCGGGAGAACCTGATCAAGGAAGCAGAGGTCCCCAAGAGGCCTGAAGTGAGGGGTAAGTGGGCAGAGTAGGACTTCCGGAACCTCAGTGCTGGCTGGGCGCCACCTGGCTCTCCTCACTGGACAAAGAGTTCCTCTTTCTGGTGAGGCTCTAAATCCTCTGACCTTTTTTATCAGTGCTGCCTCACGGGTCAGCCCTGGGGCCTGGTCCAGGGAGGGGCGGCTAAAAGAAGCTGAATTCAGCAGCTACATGTAGGTACCATCAACCAGCCCCATCCCCCATCCCCACCCCCAGGTCTCAGCACCAAAGAGGGGCACTCTCACCCTATCTGCACAAACTAGGCCAGGGGGTGACTGTCAGTCCTCCTGCCAGACTCTAAAGCAGTTACCTGGCTGCTGAGTGGCTTCCTAGTATATCTGAGCACCTTCTCAAGGCGTTCTTAGCCTTCCCTCCACAGTTACCCTGTCCAAGTGATTGATAAAATTCCAGTGCAGCCCCAACTCTTTCTGAGCTGCTCCTGTTTAATCAGACCCTTTGGGAGAACCCTTTACAGTCACTAGGGGTTGCTGTTTGGTGTTCTTCCTTGTCCCAATTACCAAAAAAGGTCACGTCTCACACCCACCCCCACCACCAATATCTCCCTTGCTGGAGCTGAGAGCATCGCTGGCTGATGTGTCCCTGGAGAAGGAGGCTGCGGCGCCCCCACCCCCAAGAACTTGCTGACAAGAGCTCTACCCACTCCTGATCAGCAGCTGAGCTTCCATAGGCAGTGGTGAGGAAGGGAGAGCTGCCCAAGCAACACCCCCAAATGCTAACACCCAAAGGATTTGACACTTCCCCTTGTTTAGATACTAAACCTACTTACAGAATATGAATTCCCAGCATGCCAGACCAACATTACCTTCGAGATGTAGGTCAGCTGCAAAGATCCAACAGCTCCTGCCCCAATTGCCAGGTTCTGGAAAAAAAAAAATGTTTTTCATTTTAAGAAGGATTCTATGTGAGGCCATGGAAACAGCACTAAGAGACAGAAGACCAGGCTTCCACTTCTGCTTATGCCACTTACTAGCTTTGCAGCCCTGAGCAAGTCACTAACCCATTCTTCAGCTCACTCTCCTCCCCTGTAAAACAGTGGTGATTCTTGCCATTACACGTGTGCATGAGTGTCACTGATGGCCTTATGGATTAGAGAGAAGCATTCGGGTACAGTGGGTGAAAGTGTGGGCTGCACCATTTGACTGTAAGTTTCGTAGGCACTGATCTTCAGTTTTCCCTTCTGGTAGCATGTACCTACCTCTTAAGGCAGTTGTAAGAATGAGTGAGTCCATTTAAGAGCACCTGGCACATAAATGATACTGAACAAGTGTCAGCTACTATGTTTTTCTGTCCTGACTAGTCTGGTCACCCTGTTGGCTTGGTCCTATTTTATGCCACTTCAACTTCTTTTAGTAATAAATAGAGTACAGATTCACACAGTACAGAAATAAAAAACACAGCTGTCCAGTCTGTTTCACAGGACTGTTATGATGTCCATACACTATAAAACACAAAGTAAATGTTTAATTAAAATAGGAAGAAACTCACAGGTACCTGTGTGGCAATATCTACCTTGGCACAATCGCTTTGGCTTTCTAAGTTCTCCATTGTCAGAAATGAAGAATGACACAGGGATGGGAGAGGACCAAAGAAATGGCCAATAAATCACACTTGTGGAGTTTCTAATCTGTAACTTGGAAAATCTACTCCCCGTGAACCTGAGGGCCTGTCTGTTACTCCTGGTGATCTCTTAAATGGTTTCCATAAACCTTAAAGAATAACCTTGAAGCACTGTTACCCAGGTCATGGCAAAGCACTAGAGGATCTTAGATAATGGGAATTTAATAAATTTCCTAAAGGGTTAACAGTGAAATGACCTGTCATTCTGGGGAGACTACCCTTAAGAAATACCTTAGATAAGAGGGACAACTCCTTCCAGACCCAATTATCTACATTAATACATATCCCCTGTAGCAAATGTAATGTGTGAAATGTCCTATTTACAAGAAAATGGATAGGAATAATACCATGCTAAAAGACTTCTCAGAGCCTTAGAATTTTAGAGTAAAAGATCTAGAGAGACTATCTCCCTCCTTTTGCAAATGAGGCCATAAGTCTAAAATCTGCCTTTAAGTGGCCAGATTAGCATTTCAGCTATGGATGATTTGCTTTACACATTTTTTTCAATTATACAGTGACTATATTTTGTTTTGTTTTGTTTTGTTAGGAACCCTCTATTGGGTGTAACCCCTAAATCAGGGTCCAAAAAGGAGCCACTGTATCCGAGGAGGCCCATGAGCAGCTGACTGCCCAAGAAGAGAGCGTAAATCTCTCTGGGCAAACACTCAGCTCCTCATGGAGTGAGATGGCCAAAAGCAGGCCCAGGTCTGCATGGCCTCCAGGGACACACAGAGCCACAGGCCTCTGCTGGACCCAGGGCACCCAATCTGCCCCAAGGCCTCCATCTTGCTCTCGCAGAAACTGACCTGTGAGTGAAGGGATTTGTCTAATATAATATTGGTGGCAGAGCCTGAACTACACACAGCTCAGGTCTCCAGACTTCTGCCCTGATGCCCTGGCAAGCAACGTGGTGTCATTTTAAAAAGCACGAGCTGTTGGAATTCTAGCTTTAGGACATTACTGCTATAGCACTGTAGGCAGTAATAAGCCCTGTTTCAGAGTGTGTTGAGAGAGTGACGTGAAAATACACACGGAGAGCTGAGCCAAGGTGGTTCCTATCTCCGACCCGCATGCTAATTATAAGATGCAGATGCCAAGTCTCAGGGCTGGTCTTGCACAACTCACTCTCCTGACCCCAAACCACAACCCAAAGGCCTCCAGGGCCCTATCCTGAATTATGAGTGATGAAGTGGGATTTGGGAACCACTGGGACACTAACCCAAACATAATGACAGATAGGAGCGATCAGATTTCAACTACTTCATCCCCTCCACCCTCCACGGCTGGAGGGTTCCACCCTCAGCACCCTGCTTCAGAGAGAAAGAGACAGCATTTCTCTAGGCCCAGTTACCCTGGAGGTGGGGATGTTCTCACTGCTTCACCCACAGCCCACCCACAGTCTGCTCCTAAGGTCACGTGTACCTCCTCTCCAGCACGAGAAGCCAGGAAAATGTGACGAACGTCTGAAAAAGCAGTTTCCCCCCACCATCCTCACCACCCAGAGGGAAATGAATGACAGGAGAAAACAGTCCCAGGATCACGGAGGCTTGATCTAGAGTGACAGCTCCGTGTCCACTCTGGTTACTGGACCTGGGAGATTAATGGTGACAGCTCGCTGCCAGGGTGGCAGCACCAAGCACTTCTTGCTCAAGGAAGAATGTGCCAACACGCCTGAGTTGTGCGGGCCGCAGCAGCCAGCCGTCAGGGTGGGGACACCAGGAAACAGCACCTGGGGAGGGGCAGGGCGTCACAGACTAGCAATCTGCCTCTCCTGGCCACCGCCTGTCTCCTGTAGGGAAGGGACAAGAGACCCCACCTCCACCAACTACAGCCTGCCCTGACCTCTGCTCTCACCAATTTCATGCACACCAGTCCTCCTCCAACTTTGCTGCACCTCAGATTCTCCTGGGGAGCTTGAGTGAAAGAGCCCAGGCTCAAGCCTCACCCGAAAAACATGGAATTAGGATCAAATGGAATGTGGACAGAACACATACATTTTTTTTTAATATTCCCAAGTGATTCCCTTAATAGGCCCAAGTTTGAGAACAACCAGCCTACATGGCAAATCCAGCCCTGGATTCTGTGTTGAGGTATATTTTTCTGTGAATTTAAGTCTGTTCTTACTAGAGTTTAAGCACATCGAGGCTCTAAGTAAAATCTTACTCGATTTTTAAAGGAAAACACTACTGGGATAGTGGTTAAGTTCCCAAACCAGGTCCCGAATGCCTGAGACCCTCACGGAGGACTGGAAGACAGCACAGCCTCTGTCCACCATGGCAAACAGTGTTTCCTTGGAAGACTCGTTCACATTTGGGACTTGGGTGTCACTTGACTCTGTAGTTCCCATGACCTGGAGCAGGTTTCCTGTGGAACAGGAATGGGGTGGAGAGGCCATGAAAGGACTGAGTCTCAACTAAAAAGGGGCAAGGACTTGGGCAGAGAGAGTTGAGTGGACTAGGAAGAGGGGCAGGACACCTCCGAGACGGGAGTAGCTGGGCTGACGGGGAGCGGAGACAGAGGTGGGTGGGAAGGCTGCTGTGTAAACCACCTGGGGAGAGTTTTAAACAAACTAATATTCATATTTCATCCCCAAAGTTTTAACTGATCGGGGGGAGGGCCCAGGCACCTGAACACTTTTAAATGTCCCTGGAGATTCCTCTGTGCCACCAGGTTTGAGGACTGCAGCCACAGGCACCAGCTGACCCTACTGGCTCTGCACTGGAGACACAGCAGTTGGTAAGAGAAAGGGCCACACCCAGCCACAGCCCACAGAGTGGCCCTGGCTGCTGCACCAGCAGTAAATAGGGACAAGGAAGAAAAGAGCCAAGGAGAAACAAGGGATTCCAATTGCACGCACGGCTGGCAGCAACTGTGCGTGAAAATGTTTGTAAGTCAGGAACAACTTGTACACTTCTGGGACTTCTAAATTTTCTGGAACAATGTAGGGCACAAGGCAGGCTCCTGTTAAATGATGGCTTTATGAAGACAACGCCTGGCTTTTTGCTCAAATGTTCTTCTGCCACCAAGGACCTCAAAGGAGCTCCCACTCCCCGTGAATGGAAAGCATAGGGTTGTTTGTTTTCCATCAGCAAGCAAAGAGCTGAGGTGCCCGGAGATGTGACATACCTCCCATGGTAAGCCTTTCTTCTAGAAGCAACACTACTTCTTGTTGAAACAGAAAAATTTTCCCGTCTTCTAGTGACCAGAAGCATAGAAACGATCAGAAGACCTAACCATAGATTCATAAATTCGCAGAATGTCAGCATTAAAAGGTTCTGCTGATGCCTCATCATTCACCACATGAGTCATCCACGGTTCAACTTGGGGAAATGACTTCCTCAAGGAGCAGAGAGAAGACAGACAGAACTCACTACTCCCAACATCAATCTGCCACCCTGACAAAGCACAGCTGGAGAAAGGAAGAAACGGACCTATCTTTGGAGTCTATTACACATCAGGCCTGCTGGTAGGTACCATTGCACATTGTCACTTAATTCTAACAATCCCATTTTACAGATGAAGAAACTAAGGGTTGAGCAGGTGAAGCGACTTGCCCAAGGTGAGACAGGTACTGAGTAGTCGGGCCAGGGGTGGAACCTAACCCTTTCTGATTCTCAAATCTCATGCACTTTCCTTTCTACCAGGCCACCTCCCATGAGACAATCCTTCAAATGTACAACGACCTGCTTATTATCTAAGAGTTGATTATCAATGAAAGGTAAATATAAGAGCTGGACGAGCAGGGTTACACCAAAAGAGGCCCTGTAGAGTTACCCAAGCTGGGCAGGGCAGGAACTAGTCAAACTGGCTCTTAGGTGCCCAACTCCAAAAGACCAGGGATTCACAGTACAAAGCGGGAAGGAGAGATGCTGGCGCCCTCTTACCGTCTCTTCTATCCCTCCAGGGTTCCTAGCAGACAGCAAGGAACATGGCAGGCAGTAAGAACCAGCCTGCTGGTCCACTCAGGGGAGAAGTAGGAAAAGAATGTAGGTAGAAATCCCACAGCTAAGGCATAAGCCACCATGGCTACCCACGGGCTGAAACCACAGCTCAAACCACCAAAAGCCTAAGCCAGGCAGAGACTCTCAGAAAAGGACTTGCCTAAGAAGAGCAGTGTGATGGGAACAGAGGGGAGAGCATAATCCCCTGTGCCCCATATTCCGCAGCCCCACCGTGGCATGAGAGAATAATCAAAGGAAAGTGACCAGACTGTTCCCAGACATTACGTAACCCAGGCAGTGGCTTCACTTGCTGCTCTGGTATCAAACGCATGTCCCCTCCACCCTGCAGCTCCACTTCCTGACACCACCTGAAGAAAGGTGAAATGTCCACGGCGACTCTCCAGTCTCCAGTTCAGAGATCTATTTATTCTCTTTGAGAAAAGCCAATTCTATACCATAAACCACTTGCTAGTGAACTGCTTTCATGCCGTTATCTGGACGTCTCTTTCTCATTGGCTTGCACCAGCACCAGCTTTAGCCACGATGGACTTCATGATGTGAACATCTCTCAATCCCCACATTCCCAGCTCTTTTACTTCCTCTTTCAATCCCGGTGACAGTAACCTAACAACAGGATCAAAGGCCTGGGCCCTAGATAATCCCCCTGGACTCCACCAATCGGCCACCTAAATGTTTCTGAAACCTGAAACTCAATCGGCCCACTACTTTTCCCCTTTCCTCAACTTGGCCTCCTCCGAATGCATCTCAGACTCAGTCATCATTCCCCCTCCACCCTCTGACTGCTTCCCTTCCCAACTTCTCCATCTCTACCAGCGGCTCCACCGTCTCTCCCCGGTCAAGCAAGCACTAAGCCTCTGACCACTCTTTCTCACCCTTCAGGCAGTCCCCAGCACACCGGTGTCTTCCTTCCCAGGGCCTTTAAATCTGTCCCTTCCTCTCCATTCCCTCCACACCACCACCATTTTCACGTAAGGAAGCTGTGGGACAGATTCCTCACCGGCCCCTCCAACTCCAGGCTCTCCCCACTTCCCTGTCCATCTCATGTCACCGCCAGAACAAAAATTCCTTAACAAGTAACATCTCTACCAACATCTAATTTGAGAAGCTCCGGAGTTTACCAAAGTACTTTCACGTACATGACTTTATTTAGTCTTCACAGCAACTGTGTCAGAGACAGATAATTTGTGTTATTACACGTATTTTACAGACGAGGACAGGCGGCTCAGCGAACTGTGGACGCTTCCCTAACTAACCCTGTGCTCGGCTGGTACAACTAACACAGCGGGCTCTGAAGCAAAGTCCAGTGCACAGCCCTGCTCCCAAACGTACAAGTGCCTGCTTTTCCTCGCAGACGCTATTTTAACAAAAGATATAAACAGATATAGCAAACGAATGCTGAAGGTTAAAGTCTAAAGGAAAAAACATAGCAATATAACCAGAGACAAACTTCAAGAAATCTTAGAACAGCCATCACCGAGGATTAGGAAAGCCTCTGCTGCGTTTCGTAGCTCCCACCTCTTCAGCGTTAATACCGGGTAGTGCTAAGTGTTAACACGACTGCCCCAAAGTGCTTCTTAGTTTTCACTTCTCAGTTTAGACCAAGTCCACCTTGTTATAAAGACAAGAATTGTTTTTTAAAAGATGAGATTACTATAGAAAACACAAAAAGCAAAATTGCACTCACAGTATTTTATGTTAACTCTCGAAAGTCCACGCATAATTTTAATTCTTAAAACATTAATTCA
Source organism: Anoura caudifer (assembly GCA_004027475.1). Lineage (NCBI taxonomy): Eukaryota > Metazoa > Chordata > Mammalia > Chiroptera > Phyllostomidae > Anoura > Anoura caudifer. The sequence goes on along the minus strand of PVKU01000328.1, from coordinate 461,683 downwards.
ATGATCATTAAACCTTAGCAGAATTTGCATTTATTTATTTCAATTTGCATTTTAGCCAAAGTACAGATCTGTCACTTGAAATCTTCTCTGGGGATTTTTCCCCCCAAAAGGAATTCTGCATTCTTACTCAAACACAATAATACAGGAGAGCATGCCAGAAATTCTTCTTAACCCTTGAAATCATGTGTCACGCAGATCACTAATGTGCCAATTACACCAAATCCATGAATTAAGAAAAGAACACTTTGCCCAAACAATTGCTGAAGATCTGAGAGTCATCATGACCCTGCTATATACAGAAAGAATCTCTGGACAGACACAGAAACTGGTAATACTGGTTGCCTCTGGCCAGGGAAATACGTAGCCGGGGAACAGGAGTGGGAGGAAGAAACCTGACACTGTATCAGCTTTCCCACATTTCAAATTTTGCACCAGGTGCAGTTATTGGCCAGTTTTTAAAGGATGTTATCTTACTGGTTCTTGGCATTTTGACAGGGTGAAGCATATTATACAAAAATCTTTTAAACCTTGTTGAATTTTAGCCACATTTTGCTCAAGAAGGTTTCTGATTCAGAAAATGCAATTTAAAAAAAACCACACACTAATTTTTGCCTAGCCTTTAAGGCAAAACTATTGTCCATTATATATCATGTATTAATATAATTTCCTACACCACTCCTCCATATGCTTTCTACTAAAATGTAGCCAAATATTCATCTTTTTGTCAACACAGCAAAGCTCTTTGCCCCTTTCAATGGAAAGAATTGCTTTAAGCTTGTTCTTAAAAGAAGGAAAGCAAAAGGTTTTTATTCAGGCCCCATGGATACCAGGAGAAATGCAAGATGTAATCTTTTTTGGATATTATATTATGGGTATTTTGTTCCAAAATTCACAGAGCGGCCTTTGGAAAGTATTTTTTGACCAATAAGAGAAAATAGGTTTTATAGAGTAAATTTGACAAGAACAACATTCTAGTGCAATAGTGTTTCGGTGCTTCTGTTTATCCTTTGTTCAGGGCTATGTAGTTTAGTCTTGCAATTACTTAGCCAAGCGAGACCAGACAGGTGGAATGTAAGCGCTGCTGTGCAACTGAAACACGGTTAGTTACTCTGTCGGTCAATGGAGTAGAAGAGAGAAGCCTTGTTAAGGAATCTCGTGCCCTCTCTCATGATAGGGACCAACATTAAATTAAAATACAAGTGCTGGTGCCATCACATCACAGAAGTGCTTTAAGGAAAATCCAGCCAAGGTTTGTTTCTATTCAAGAATTATTTATGTGCTTGACATGGTCAGCATATTGATTTTTAAATGCATTAGCCAAGTCAGTGACCATAATCAATAATATTGAAACTCTGCATTTATAGGGGTCCTTTTTAGCTAACAGGTTTCCTCCTAGATCAGTTTGGTGTCACCAGTGCCTATATTAAAAAACCTTGATTCCTTACTCTACCACAAGGAAACTACATGTTGGCAAGCATTCAAGGCATGCACCAGCACGTAGGCTGACCCCTAGCATGACCCATGATCCGCCCTGGGAGTGGACACTGTCACTGGCCTCCCGTCTCTGATGTTCTGCTGTGCTCACCATGGCCAGCACCAGCAGCTCTACTTCAGAGGGCTGCCATCGGGGCACTGGAGCTGTTTGGCACACATCTGTCTGGTGAGACACACAGAAGCCCAGTTCCACTGGGACACTCTTAGGCCTCCCTTACTGTCCCCTCCCCCCACCATGCAGCAGCAGGCTAAGGCCTATCTACCCTCTGCAGACCTCCTGAGCTCACATCCTTGTCCTGCTTCCCAGCACACCTGACAGTCCCAGGGGAACATTTCCTTAATAAAGAACTTGCCACAAATCCTTATCTTGGGGCCTCTGGGGAACCCCACCGTGAACACCCTCTAGGCAGACTACCCTCTAGGCAGACTAGCTCACCTTCCCAGCTCAGTGCTGCCCCGCCCCATAAAGCCTGCTGTTGCTCCCACTGAAAACACCCTCCTCTCCCCCTTCTTCCAGGACACATAACAATCAAATGAGGTATTGCAAGTGAAAACACTCCAAAACCGGTAAAGTGCTCTACAAATGTGAATGTGACTCATTTGCAGTATTCACTTCCAGATTTGGGTTTATTGCTACCCCCTCCACAGAGGGGTGCCCTGCAGCTCTCCTGCCACATTTTTATCTGATCTTCTATCTCCCCAGCTACCTGCAGGCTCCTTGAAGAGGAAGACTTTGTCTGGTTCACTGCTGAAGCCTCAGCATTTGACTGGTGTCTGGCATGCAGGCCACGTTTAACTTCTATGTGTTCTATAGTGTTGCTGAACTCCAGGATCCTACCCTGTTCTCAGCCCTTCAGGGTATAAAGAGCCAAAAGCCAGGGATCACCAAGAGTGCCTATGGCCGGGGAGGATGAATGGCTTTCTCACATACAAAACAACTTAGTGGCAGAGCCAGGATCCAATTCTTAATCTTTTGTCTCCCTGGCCTGAGAATGTCCATCTAAGACTCGACCTCCAGGCCCTACTCTTCCCCAGACAGGCAGCAGCAGGGAATACTGCAGCCCCCACTCCTCCAGCCAAAATACTGGCATCTGGGCAGTTCAACTTAATGATGCGCTATCTTGTTATAAAGATGGACTTGGATTTTTAGCATTATAGTCTTGTGCATATTGTTTGCATCTCCCCAGCCGAACCTGAAGCTTCCTAGTGGTAAAGACCTCACGGAGTCACCTTCCACATGGTCTCCAGGACCCTGCCCAAGGCTGAGCACGAGCACCAGGAGGAGGAAGGAAGACAAGGGTGACGAGTGCAGACACTCGAGTCAGACAGACCTGGCTCCAGCTCCAGCCCCCACTTACCACCTGTGCAACCTTGAGCAAAGTCACTGGACTTGCCTGCACCCTGTACAATAACACTGTGAAACTGATCATAGCCCCCAAGTCCCAGGACTCTTGAGAGGAATTAATGAGACGATACATGTAATGCATTTTGCACAATGGCTGGTAGAGGGAAACCACTCAGTAAGACTCAGTAAGTATAACCTGCAGTTAGTAATAACAGCAGCAACAATGGTAGTAAAAACAGGCTCTATAAATACCAAGTGGCTTTAACAGACAGAGATCAGAGACCTGGGTTCAGAAAATCCCCTGCTTATTAATATCTACTAAATAACCATGATATTTTATATCGGGTGCCTCCTTTTCCTTATACAAGTAAGACATTCAGTGACCGAATGGAGTTCCCAATGTCTCCCTTCACAGGGACAGGCCAAAACCCTCCCATCTGCTCTTGGGGTCACCTCCAATCTGTCTTCTCCTGACGCCGTGGACTCTCCAGAACTTCCATTTGGTTCAGGCCATGTGCCCCACCCCAAGAGTGCAGGGTTAGGCACTCTGCATTTCCTAAAGGCCTCCCTCTGACTGTCTCTATACCTGGCCCCCTTTAGTTCATTCATTCATTCATTCATTCAACGAGTACACGTTTACCAAATGCTGGACACTGTGGATCAAAAGCTAACCCAGATGAGCCCCCTACCATCTAAGAGCTCCCAGCCCTGAGAGTCCTCTGGCTTCTATTTCTTAATCAGAAACTACCTTTGAAAGTGTTCCTTCCTCCCCAGCAACATTAAAATGACTGTTTCATTATCAGCAATAATAGCAGGGAAACTGGACTCAGACTGCCAGGGTTAGAACCTTGGCTCTGCCACTTTCTTATGATGTAACCACAGGTAGGTAAGTGTCTGCCCCTTTCTGCCTCACCCGCCTCGCCTTCAGAACAAGGGCATTAACACCTACTAATTAGACTGTTGTCAGAATGAAATGAAAATCCAATGAAGTCTTTAGGACAGTGCCTAGCGCATAGTAATAAATGTTCACTATTTCACAACTTAACAAAAATATCCACTCTCAAGTCTAGAATGGCTTTTTGGCCTTCAGTACAACAAAGAGCTAAGCCAACAACTAAAGAAGTAAAATGTTCTGAAATATTGCTGTGTCACAGCCAGACTCCTTTTTTAGGCATGTGCCAAGCCAGCTGAAATTTCTGCCTCCAGGGAAAATGTAAAGAATCTGCAGCAGGGGCAAACTCAAAGAAGCCTGTGGCACAAAGAGAGCTCAGTGGGCAGGGATGCACAGGAGGCTTCCCTGGGCAGGAGGGGAAACCTGCTGCAGAGGCTGAACCCAGACACCCCAGGAAGGCAGCCCAAGGCCCAGCACCCATGGTTAGCACAGGTCCTGGAACCCAAGTCAAATCAGAAAGCTGAGAAGAGCAAGAGAAATCCTGATAACTGGCAACATTCGAGACTGGACATGGTGACACAGTGGTCCCAGGTGACATGTCACTGACAGCAAGATTCTCAGTCTGTGGCCCAAAGTGTGAAGGAGGGTCCAACTCTCAGTGGAGGTTGCTGACAACAGCCAGGCAGGATCCCCTAAGCAAGTGAATTTGGGTTAAGAACAGTCCTAGTAGGAAGCATAGCACTAAGTAGCTAAAACAGGACAAACATACATTGGAGTTACCTGGGCTAACATGGCAGGTAAGTGGGAGGAGGTACACAAAGGGAAAAGGAATGATAAGCCTTGCAGACTCTAAGTCACCAGGCTCATCCCTGGCATTCCAGAAGCCAAGTCTACTGGCCACGGGACTTGATTTCAAGTTCCTCCAACAGTGGGGAAGTAGCACCTAAAATGATACTTCCTTCCACTGTAGATCCGTTGACTCAGCTGTGGGCACCTCTACAGAGCAAAGGCAGGGAAAATGATAGAGCAGGGCCTGAAGGCAAACCCCCAAACAAGCAGCAAAGAGGCAAGTGCTCCAGACTATGCCAAGGATGTAACTGTCTGTATGTAGGCTTTATTCTGCATGCTCAGCACTTTAAATAACAGGAATCAACAGAAGGTTTATCGGGAATGTGGGGTAAAACAGGGGGCACAGTTCTATTTGGGGTTAAGTCTTTCCTGGATACGGCGATTTGTGGCAGCTCATCTGTGGGTATGTTTTCTGTATCTATAGCATTTTCTCTCAGCCATTAAATCCAGAGGACAAATGTCAGAGGTCTCTAGAGGGTCAGTCCCAGATAATGACCTACAGACTCACAGGCTTCTTTTTCCGCTTCACATCTTAAAGCCCAAATCCATCCCCTAACACTCAGACTGTCCTCTTCCCCAGTCTCTGAGCCAGAGCCAAATCTCAGGCCCACACCCCTCCCCACCCCAACATGGCCACAACCCATGATCTTGCCATTCAAGGGCCACACCAGTCTTTGGGGCTTCATTCCACCACACTGCTCTAGGGCAGTGGGAAGGAAAGAGCCTATGGCACTCACAGCACCAGAAAAAGACCTGAGATCCCATGTCAAGGGCAGAGCAATGCCTTCCCAGACCAGGGACGACTCCAGGGACCCCCAGGCAAGGCAACAAAACTTAGGGGTCCCCTGTCGATTCCTAGGTCCGAGCCTCAGCTGTTTCCATCTGTAGTGCACAGAAGCAAAAGTACGTGACTTCCAGGGTCACCTGCAACCCAGTATTGGGACTCCTGGCTCAATGCATGAGACCAGGCAAGTCCACCGTTTGTCCAGCTCAGGGAACCAGGTCACATTCTCTGTTGGGGAGGGGCCCCAGAGTGGAAGAGCAGGAGTGGCCACAAGGCCACAGCCCTAACAAGAGAGGTGAGCAGAAGCGAGTCATGCCTCGGGTCCAGCCCTGCCAGCCTCTCCCCGAGTGTGAGAAAAGACACCAGATCCTCTGGGTCAGGAGAGATGAGCTTTTTCTCAAACTAAAATTTGGAATGATTTCCTGTGCACAAGTGTGCACATGTGCACGCGCGCTTGTGGGTGTGAGTGAGTGTGTGGTGGCATCTGCCCCTCCTTATCAGTGGTGCCCGGGACAGATGAAGCCCTTCAGGCTAATCCCGTGTGCATTCCTCCCAGGCAGTGACGGGCAGCCAGCCCCCCTGCCGCCTTCCCCGAGGGGCCTCTCACCTGGGGGTTGTCCATGTACCAGAGAAGGTAGTTGGCCTGGGTGTCCAGAATAAAGTACCTCCGCAGAAACTTGCCACTGTTCTCATTCTCCTCGATGTCCAGAAACCCACAGATTCGGTTCTGCCGATCCACATAAGGCATTCCTGGGCTCTGCTCACATCACCCTGCATGGCGGGAGGGAGGGGGGTGCTGGTGAGAAGGAGGGTGAAGCGGGCCCTACCTCAGGACCTGTAGGAACCTCGCTCCGGCTTGACTCACCTCTGTCAGAAGCCACGCTGGCGGCACTCTCTCGCATCAGCTCCCTTCCCCAGGGCACCAAATGTTCCACCCCAACCAAAGCCTGGAAGCCTCTGTGGATTCCATTCCGTAAGCAGTCATCAAAATCCATTAACGTGCATCACCTAACTCTCCTGAGGCTCTTTTACGTGCTGAGCTGAGCATTAGGCAAGTTGACATACACAGAGGATATAAGCCTCGACCTTTGGGTCAGGGGCCAGAGTTCCAATTCCAGTTCTGGCCACTCACTGTGTGATCACAAACCATTTAATCCTTGTGCACCTCAGTTTCTGCATCTATAAAATGGGGATAATAACAGTACCTGCACCTCATAAGGTTTTGGTGAAAATGAAGTGCTTGGCATTTATTAAGCACTTCATAAACACCAGGCATTATTATTGCTCGTCACAAAAGCCTTAGAAAATAGGTCATAACCTAGTTCTATACATAAAAAACTATCTCAGGAAGGATTAAAGCTCCAGTTCAAATTCCTAGATAAAACTTTGCAAGGAACTCAGTCATCAATGGCAGCCCCTCTGGATCCACAGAGATGCCCAAGAATTACCCCGAAGGCTCCTGGGACTTTGTGGCAGGGCCACACACTTCACTTACTTCACTTTGCTGTTACCCAGAGGCCACCTATAATTGAAAGAATGGGGGATCGGAAGAAAATCCCAACCCCTGAACACTTTCACTGACTCCAGAAGAAGATCTCAGTGTTAGGAGACACACCACACCCTCAAGCCAGCCTCCCCATCCTTGTGATTTCCTTCTGTCTCTCTGAAGAGCCAAAGGAAGGGCTGGAGCTCTCTTCTCCTCCCAAAGAAATATGAGCAACTTCCCATAGCAGTTACACCCAACCTGGTGCACAACACACTATAGAGGGGGGACAAAGTCCCACAAGGATTAGAAAATACCATTTAGACTTTCAAGGACAGACACCACCCACCCCTGGCCCTGCTGGGCTCCAACAAGCAAAATCCACTAAGGCCCAAGCCCACCATGGTTCTTAGTGTGCAACTAAGCAAAGTTGTGAGATGGCCAACCTCAGCCCACTCCCTGCACAGCAACACTGGTCAGCAAGGAAGCTACTGAGACACCACACCTGTCGTCTTCCAGGCCCAGAGGGGCAGGTCCATGATCAGTCTAATTGTAAGGGTGGCAACTGGCAGTGTGCTCAGTTCTCTCCCACCCCCACTAGAGGCCTGGCAGTGTTGAAAGGCTGCCCCAAGGACAAAAGCGCCCCCCATACACAAGGATAACGGTGAAGTGAACCCCTTGATAAGGTCAAGGCGAGAATGACAATTGGGACAGACGACTCAGTCAGACGAGAGATGGGTCAGGAGTCCCATGACCACTCGCTGGGAACAATGAAGAAGAATAAAGCAGGCAGGAAGACAGGGCAAAGGACGTAAAAGCAGAAATAACAGAGGTGAGAAAAGGATAAAAAGTGGCAACAGAAGGTTAAACAAGATGGCAATGGAGAAGAAAGAAGTGTAGCGGAAGTGGGGGACAAGTACAGTGGAAGTGGGGGGAGAAACAGCCCTGCTCCATGGAGCATCAGGTCTGTCACAGGGACCTGCAGCCAGAGGCCCTGCTTCTCGTGCCTGCCCGAGCAGAGGAAGCTTCCACCCCAGCTCCAGCGCCACAATGGAGCAAGTGTGAGTACAGGAAAGGGAAAGAGAGGGAGACAAGCCAAGAGTCAGGAACAAATGCCACAGGAGGAACTTGAACTCTTCTTGCAGACACCGGGTCAAAGATGGGAAGGTGAGAGGCCTGGCGTTGGTTGTTGATGGAGCATATATATCCCTGAGAAGGGATGCAGCATGAGCCCTGGGAACAAGGAAAAACAGGAGTCCCCTGCAGAAAGGCTGGGTCAACCTCCCACTGAGGGTGCACAGCTGTCAGGTCAGGATGAGGGGGCGCACCCATCCCCCAAGAAAACTTGGCAAATTCCCTTGGTGCAGCCAGAGAGCCAGAATTCCCAGGGATTTCAGGACTACTGCCACTCCTGGGGCATTTCTAAGAGAAAGCATAGGAAATAACAAAACCCACTGTCTCGAGGCCCAGTCAGTAAGCACAGCACCCAGCTTCAGGCCAGCTTTCAAATGTGCCCTTAGTAGCCAACAGGATTAATCAGAACCCGTCTTTCTTCCAGGCAGAAGCTGGAGAAGGCACTCTTTCTACAGCCCTCCAACTGCCCCCTTGTGAGGAGGGGGCTTCCTATTTGCACGGATCTATGGAAGGGTGAAGACTTTCATGCCCCAAAAGGAAAGATAATAAAAGGAAGAGTTCTGGTTACAACATCTCCCGACTGCGGTTCTAGCCCCAGAAAAAAAGGCTGCTCAGATGTCCTGAGAAGCCGCTGAGTCACAGACTCATCAAGAATGTGGGAGGTGGGGGAAGGATCAGCTGCAGGAGAACCGGCATGAGGGACACGTGGTGGTAACCAGCCGCCCCACGCAGAAAGGGCAGCCTCAAGGCGGTGCACAGAACACAAACCTGAGGCCCTACGCCCCAGTCCTCTGACAGGTCATCCAGATCCCATCTGTGCAGCCCCTGTCACAACAGCTGCTAAGACTTGGGATGGACAGCCTGCTGTCCCCAGCCCCCCAAAATTGCCTCTCCCTCTCTTAGGCCTGTCACCTTCATCTTCCAAGTCTCTAGTGGCTCCTCCTCCTTCTCCCACAGGGGCTCTCCAGTACGACTAACTCTGCCACCACAGGCTCAGCCCAGACAACTGGGCAGTGAGGGGAGAAAGGGAAGTGCTAGCAACTGCTACTAAAGCAGGGAAAACCCACCTTGATGCACATGCACACACCATCACCCCAAAATTCCCCTACCAAGAGCAGGACAGAGCTTTGAAATGTCCTTTCTAACACTCACCACTTTCTTCCAATTATATAGCTTTAGCCTAATTTCTGATACTCTAAAATCACTTGTTATCTTAAATTTCCTTTTAACTTCAATTTCCCAGGATAAAAATATCGATTTGAGGGAGACATTGGGTGGTGTGACCCAGGACTCGCCCCCAGTATGTCCTGGGCCCGGCACTCTGACAATGACTCTCTCCCCATCTCCTGAGACAACATGCAATGTGTCCCCAGGGGTGAAGCAGCAAGCAGCCCCCTCTCAGACCAGCCTCTTCTCCTCTGCTCTAGCAGCGCAACCCAACCGCCTCAACGCAACCACGGAGCAAGGAGCTTCTCAGCCTTCACAACACACGGAAGACCAAGAGAGCAGGCATTTATGCAGGAAGGGACCTTGGTCCACCCTACTCAACCCTCCCTATCTTTCCAAAGCAGGCCAAACCTCCCTAGTGTTTTCCATGTGTAGTGCAAAACTCACAGTGTAACAATGTTGGCATTTTGAAAAGATCACTCTAGCCAACCATTTTCACTTTTGCATGCTTTCTCATGCCCCTGTCTGCATAATCGGCCTTTTTAAAATTTAAAATTATATCATAAACACGTTCCATGTTGCTACACAGTCTTTGTAATCATTGTTTTTAATGGTTGCATAACATTACTGGACTGTATTTACTATAACTTACTGTTTCTCCATGATTAGACAGATAAATTACAACTAATTTTTCACTATTATAAATAATGCTGAAATTCATATTTTTGTGCTTTGTTTCTTCTTTTACAGGGAAACAATGTAAATTCCAAGTAATAATATGACCAGATCATAGCTTATGATTTTTTACAATTCTTGAGACCTATTTCCTGCTTCATCTTCCTTCCTGGACTTCGTGAAATGAGATCGAAATGATCTGTGTACACAATCAATATCAATCAATCTCTCTCTCTCTTACTCACATACCCCGAACCAAACCAAACCAAACCCTGGCCTCACCCAAGTCAGATACCTAAAGTAAAAGAGAAAAGAGGAAAGTTCTCTATGATCCAGATTTCTTCAGTACCTAAGTTCCTAACTATGTACTGCAAATAAAAATATGCAACACATTTAATTCATAGTAAAAATGAAACAGAAAAAAAAAGTGAACTCGCATGAAGTTACCCATTGAGCAACAGCAGAAAATGAGTTAAACATCAGTTAAACCAAGATTCCTGGCCAATATTTGCCAGTTGACCAGATGAAGCTCATGAAAGAAAAGAGAGTCAATGGCTGCCTACCTTACTTACAAAGAGATGAGGGGCACTGGGGAGGTCTCTGTCCAAAATATCTCCTCAGTTGCCCATTTCAGTGCCTCAGGTTCCATCACTGGAGGAGGTTCAAGCCAAGAATAAAATTGTCCCCTAGGAATTGAGGCAATTGACATCTTTATCAGGCTCATAATATGCAAAAGATGTCTGGGACCACGACCCTAAGAAACAGAACACATGCCAAAGGAAGAGCGGCAGCAGAAGGGTGAAAAACTAACAAGACTGCTGCTTGAAACAAATGTTACCTACTTGAAAAATGTCCCTAAGATTCTTATGCACCCAGGACAGGAGCAGAAACCTTTCTGGGAAGCAATTTGGCAATATGTAACAAGAGAGTTAAAAATGTTCATACCCTTTGACCCAGTAACTCTACTTCCAGGATTCCATCCAAGTAAATGAACAAAGATGCAAATAAAGATTAAAATAAAAAGATGGCAACTGTACTAGAATTTGTAATAACAAAAAGTTGGAAGTGCTCTGAATGTCCCAGTGATCAGGGAATGATTAAAAAAATTATAAGACATTCGAACAAGGAAATGTTATGCAATCATTTAAAAACTATGTTTTCAAGACATTTTTTAATGAAGTAGGGAGAAACCATATCCTGATAAGATATTTAAGATATAATATGATTTATAATATGATCTCAACCCTCTAAATATTATTTTTCTGTATCTATATTTAGACAGAAAAAAACTGACATATGGACACCAAAATATTAGCAGTTCATATCTGTGGGTTGTAAGTTAATTTTTATTCACTTCTACGTATTTTCTGTATTTCCCAAACTTCTTATAGGGAATGAGTTTACTTTGTTTAGTAGGAGGGAAAGCTATTTAACTCCACACAAACCCTCATTCCCAGCATAGAAGTTTTGAAGCTAAGGACAAACTTCTTAATTCTCCAGAGTCCACAAAGAAGAAAAGCCTTGCCTACATTATAGTGTTTTTGCGACTTTTTTGGTCAATGTCAATGTCTTAAATCTAATACAGCAATATCCCACCCATCACAACTGCCCAAGAGCCAGGTACCTACTCAGAGAGCTTGGACACCCTCCATTCCAGTTGGGTATCTTACCTCCTATTTCATCCTCTTAGAGAGGCTCATTCTTCCCCCTGTAGGTTTGGTTCCTTACCCTTTGGGCTTCCTCCAAAGAGCCCCTGTCCTCAGAGCCAACAATATTCACACCCAAGCTGATGCCTCTATTCCTCTATCACTACAGCATCTGAGCCACACGAAGCCCCGCACCGCAGGAGAAGGAAGGGGAACCTGACAAGGACCCCCAGTGGAATCTTCCTTCTTGAAACTTGGGAGATAGGGTTGACATGTTTTAAATAAATAGCGAGAAAGATGAAGAGATGGATAAACAGATCTTTTTTTTTTTTTTTTAAGAAAACAAAAGCTATAGAGCTATTAAGTCATGAAAGCTATGGTTTGCTAAATTGGACATTTTGATTTTTAAGATCACTAATGTAGTTTGGAGATAAGGGAAAGAACAGAGTAAAATAAGGGAGAGACTGAGCTGCCTGACCATTCTGACAGGTTGAGGAAGACAAAAATACGAGAAAGGGATAACAAAGATAAAGTCCTACACGGCGCTGGCCCCATTATGACATCATCTAACCTCCAGTTCAAAGAAAGGTCAAAAATATTCTTCATTAATTTGTTTTTCAGATTTGGACATTTTTCTTTCATGTTACTCTGTCTTGGCAGGACATGGGATTTCAGTGATTTAGTGCAGAAAACAGTCAGGAAGGCGTTTTTGACATGCGGTGGGGCGCGCAGTAAGTACATCTCCTGTCTTGTTTCCCTCTGAGGGTGGGAGAAAGTGGGTGGGGGCTGGGGACAGCGGCGTCCAGCACTGGCAGTGAGCGACAGGGACACCAACAGGAAATTGCTACATTTCTACAGGAGAAAGTTTATCGGGAAATGACATCAGAGGTCTCGGTGAGGACTATAATACAGCAGAGAGGGACTGGGGTGTGGAGGTTAAGAACAGACAGTCAACTCTTGCTCGGATATGCACGGGCCTCGTGATGGAGCGCTCACCGATGTTAAACTGCAACGCGCAGAGATGCGTCTCGTGGAACCTCGGCAATGCCAAGGGCCCCATGAAAATCACAAGAACAACAACCAAACACAAGCTCAGCTATTTCAGAACACATCCCTGAGAATGGGCCAAAGATGATAACTTAGGAAGTGTGGGAGCATCTATTTTCTACTGTTATAATATCACTGCATTTTGAAAATGTCATCAGAGCACACTCCAAATAGTCGCAGGCAGGAGAGTAATGTGAAAGAGAAGAGAATGTACTGAGAACATGTTCCCAACGGAAGTTCAGGGTGAAGAATGCAAATATCTACAGGAATGGGGAAGTTCAGAGAAGGGGCCTTCTCGACATGGACAGCCCAATCCCCACTGGACCCAAGAACTTTGAATGGAGGGCAAGAGACACTCAAGGAATTTTTAAGGGGGGGGGGCGAAATGGAGAGGAAATGCCAGAAGTAATGGAACATTAATACTACTGCGATAAAAATGCTAAAAACAACAAAATATTTTAAACACTCATGACCTGTCTTAACATAGCAGCCTTGTCTCCGTTCAGAGAAAATTTGTTTGTTAGAACCAGCAGGAAACAAAGGCCTGCCTCAGCCCCAGGCTCCTTAATAAACCACCTCCACCAGAGGGACTGTCAGTGCCAGTGAGTTGCCACGTTGGGTTTCTAAATAGCCTATAAAAACGGAGATCTCCAACTTGCAGAACCGTCCAATTCCCCCCACTGAGAAGACTCAATGAATTCAGTTTCTCAGTGGGGCTCCCCAGCAATAACCACCCAGGAGTCCCAGAGTTATAATCTCCATTTAAAACTTGACAGTGTCAGCCACTCAAAACGTGGGCAGAAGGAAGATGAAAAGCAAACATCACCGTCTCTCCTCTCTACCAGCCTTTTGGAAAGTGCCAGAGGACAGTGCAAGTGCATCTGTCTAAAGGCCTGTGCCCACAGCCCTGACTTCAGGGAACAAGGAGGGGCTGGGCGCGGCGAGGAAGATGTGCAGGTTACCTCGATCAGTATGAGTGCATTTGATGAAACTCTTGCAAGATGACCATGAAAAAGGGTGTGCTGATTTTCAGTTACCCATTGATGTGGTAGAGTGAAGTGAAAGAGGCTGGGTTTTAGTCAGACTCTGCTGAACTCCTCTGAGCCTGTTTCCTCGTTTGCAAAACCGAGAGAATCACTGTACCTACTTCAAAGGCTGCTCGTGGGGATTAAGTGAAATAAATAATGGGTGAAAAGTGCTTACCAGGATGTCTGGTGAGGAGTAAGCACCGAGCAAATGTTGTTGTTAGGATGTTTGTTGTGTGTGGCACGCCTAACAAGTAAGTATATGATTACCACGACACCCCGGAGCTGCTCAGGGCAGGAGCGGCAGCAGCCACCTCTACCCTCAAATATCAACAGACAAGTAGCAGCGAAAAGGCCATGACACTGGCCTCCCTTACAGAGAAAGGCATAAATGGGCCTTACTCTGGCCTCTACTCCAAGACCCATCACATTTTACATCTCTAAAATTCTCCAAGAGGTTAAAAAAAAAAAAAATCCAACAGCTCCACAGGCTCCATTTTGGCCAGCCTCACCTGAAAGTTAACAGAAGCCAGCCAAGCCTATCGGTTCCAGGGAAGGGACTCTGGAGCTGCCTCCTGCTCCACCGGAGGGAGAAGCACAATAGCCGAGAGCCACTTTGCAAGTGGGTGGCCAAATCTGAGTCCTAGCTGATGGGACAGTGAGTACTAGCCTTTGCACTTGAACTGGTAGTGTTTCCCAGGAGTGTAAGGACAAGCAGATCTAACTTCCCACCCCTTTATATCAGTTGGCCGACCTCTGTGGGCAGAAAAGCACACCACAGGCACAAAGCCTTCTGCCCACTCCAGACAGTGTCAGGAGCTCCTGCACCAGCAGGGCTGGGACCTCCACGAGGAGAGAGCCCAATCCAGCCTATAATCCTCTGCAAGTAAGTTCAGTCAACAGGGGTCAGAGCAGACAAGGGGCTTTCAGAAAGAAGATAAATTGTAAAGCCCAAAAGACTGACCGGGCCACAGGAGGGGAGAACAGAGTAACCCAAGATTTGAATAAAGGTCAGTTATAGTCCCACTGCACCAAGCGCAGGCTCCTCAGAACCGGAAGGAAGGGACCCCATCCCTCCTACCTCTCAGCCGCCCTATCTCCCCACCCTGTCCAATTCCCAGGCTCAATGATAGGCTTATATTGGGCAGGGCTAGGATTCTTCTCTTCCCATAGGCTGTCAAACCGTAATACTTGCTCTGCTTCCTTCCCTTCCAAAGCCAAACAGATTAGATTGCCAGAGTCCTACCCAGCTCACCAAGACAGACGGAAAACTGAAAGGCAACCAAAACTGCTCACAGTGGGGCGACAGAGCAGCCCAACGTCCCAGCACCCACATCCTCTTTTCCATGCTCTAGGACTACATCAACCAGAACGAATAGTGTCCACTAGGTTCAGTGAATCAAAAGATATTTACTGCACTGTGGCCCACAGCAAGAGCTAATATGAGGGAGGCATTCCAGCCTTTTAACAGGGGCCTCACTCACCTGTTTACCTGCCCCATGAAGAAGCCAGGAAATCAATGAAGTACCAGCTGGATTGTGCACAATGAAGACCGAGCGCCTGCTGCTTGGGTCTTCCTAGTGTTCTAGCATTTCAGCAACACCATGCAAGCCTGCAGGGGCTGCAGGGCTGACCTGGCTAACAGGGCTGATGCATCTCCCTTCCCACTTTTGCAAAATCCATAAGTAGACACCAACCAAAACCTGCATGTCTTCAGGATTTATTTTAACCTTGGTAAAATACTGTGCTAAATACGGTTCATCTCACTCTGATGACAAGGGATTTGCAGGCCCTACTTCCTTATACAGAAGAAAGAAGAAAGCACCAACAAAGGAAAAGAAGGTTTTACAAACTCTCCACCAAAGAGCAGGTGGTTTCCAAGTCAATGCCTAGGTGATTACCCATCGCTGAGGCAAGCGAGGCTCCCATCATCAGTAGCTACAGCTCCAAGAGAAGCGCCACACTTTGTAAAAAGTGGGGCTTACAAATAGGGCAGAAAATTACTTAAGTGTAAAGGCAACATCCAGAGTAAACCCTGGTGAGCCAGCTTGATAGGCTGAATTTCTACAGGCTGGAGGCACTGCCACACTGCTCTTTTTTTCCCTTCAGTTTGGACAGATGCAAACAATTCATGTGCTTGCAATCACTCATTCATTCATTCAACAAACATTTACTCACCACTTGGTATATGTCATACACTGGGCTGGCCACAGAGTCTAGACTACAAGCTAGACTTTCACTATGACAAAATTCCCCTGCCTTCAAGTGGCACACAATTGGAGGTAGCTAATAGCTGAAACCATCGTAATGCTTTTTAAAAGCCTTCTCTGGTTTCTCAAAGCATGGTGGATCTCTATTTGAGCAAATAGCTTTGTGCTCTAGGAAGCTGTTCAGCTTCCTAGACTGGAAGCTCCCTAAAGACAGAGGTTGCATTTTGTTTATCACTGTCTTTCATGTCCTTATTTTCCAATATATGTCAATTGAATATAAATAAGATCGGAAACAAACATTTCTATGCTTTCAAGATGTTTGGCTTTACTGTTTCTGGAGGCTTTGCCACCCAACAAAGAAAAATAATGAAGCTTCAGAAAGGAGGAAAAAAGGGACTGACTTAGATATGTTAAAAAGAACATGAGTACAATTTTGGAACTTCAGCCCAAGTGCAAGTGGGCCGAGGTGCCTCCAAGAGCCACAGCTGGTATCCTGGTAGAAGTCCCCCCCACCCCCACCCTCTTCTCTGCTCTGTGTACTCTCCTCTGAAAAGCCCCATTTGGAGTCCTAAAGAAAGCAAGGAGGAGGGACGGGAGGAATTAGAAGGGGAAGACACAGCTTGAATCCACACTCATCAAGAAGGAAGGAAACCTTAAAGCTGAAAGGCTGGGGGGCAGGGCTGGCCTGAGGGAGGAGATATGTAAGACTCAAGTGGAGGACATGCCTGGACACTTTTCCTTCCTACAAGGTCTCTTTTTTCCCTTTCCTCCTTGTTTTTATTATTATTTTTTTAATTTGGTGAAATAACAGTCTTCAGAATTGGAGAGCTAGAGCAGAAAAGGGAAGCAAGGAAGGTGAGAAAGAAGTTAGTGAGAGAGACAGACAGACAGCTCCCCTCGAGGTGCTTTCCCAACCTGGCACCGAATCTGCATTTTAGGACAGTTTTCCTTCAAGTAAGCCCCATAGCCTGGAGTTCCAGAAGCCCAAGAGCCCGGGCTGGACCCAGAGGAAAGAAGGGATCTCCCTACGAAAGCATACCAGGCCTGCCCTGTAATAAGGTAATAGGGAAAGAGAGAGACGAGTCTCCACGGCCCAATGCGTGCCCCAGGGACTTGCCTGGACGGTCTCCGCTCTCCTGCCCAACCCGCAGCTCGGGCAGTTGTTGCGGGGCCGCTGCCCCAGCGCCAGAACCCGCAAAGAAGTTTCGCCGCTGCAAACGTGAGAAAATGCAGCTCAGCAGAACACCCGCCCCAACCCTCCCCGCGGCCCCACCCCCACGGCCCGACCCCTGACGGTAGCGACCTTGGCCACCCCGGACGCTCCAGAGGATTGGAGGAGGGGCTGCCCGCCAGGCTTTCCCGGGGCTAGAGGAGGCGGCCAGGGGCTGCAGTGACTGCCCCCCTTGGCCCACGGCCACCAGGGCAGGCGCGCCCCCAGCCCCCCAGCCCGCGCCTGCCCCCGCGCACCCTTCCGCGCCTCTCCGCTCCTGGGCTCGCGAGGGCACCCAACTTACCCCGCCGCGCAGGGGCCGGGGCTCGGGCAGGGTGCGTGTGTCACATCGGGGTAGGACGCGCCCCTTCGGCCCGCGGGGCCGGCGCTCTCGGGGGATTTCTTTATCTCGCTGCCAAACTCCCGGTGCCTCTCGCTCCTCTCGCTCCTCTCCCCCCACCCCGCCCCCTCCTTTTCTCTTGTCTCTCGGCTCTTTTTTCCGGGTTAATTACGTTTCGCCTTAAAGCAAAACCCAGCCCCGGATGTGAGTACAATGCTCCGCCGAGCCCGCTGGGGGAGGAGAGGGGTGCCGGGGCGCCGCGGGGTGGGAGGGGGCACGGCCGGGCGCGGCGGGCTGCGCGGAGGGGGCGGGGCGGGCGCCCGGAAGGCCGCCCCGACCCCCTGGCCAGCGTCTGCCGCCGCGCAGGTGGGACCAGGGCCGCGGAGGGAGGCCCTGCCTCGGACGCCCGGCCCTGGCAGCAGGTGTCCGGAGCGAGAAAGGGGCCCGAGGCCGAGGGCATCCTCGAAGGAGGGAGGCGAGTCGGAGCACGGGCTTCCCCTGATCCCCACTCCTTCTTCCCAAAGCCCCACCCAGCGACTTCAGTCGGGCCTCCCTCGCATCCTGAGCCCTTGCAGTTCTGGTCTGCAGGCTTAGGTTTAGGGTTAGGGTCGGAAGAAGCAACGCAGATTCTCCCTTGAAATTGCCCGCAGAGCCCCGTGAGGGCCAGACGTCCTAACGGGGGGTATAGGGACATTTTCAGAGTGTGGCGCAAAGACGCCCTTCCTGCCCTCGAAGCGGGAGGGTGCTCTGGGAAAAAGGGAAACAGAAGAGCGTGCATGAAGTAAATATTGCCAAGGGGAACCTAAGAGAACTACTGAGAGCCCGTGCAGCCTCCGCGTTATCTCGTTCGACATCCACTGCAGCCCTGTGCGTATCCGTCCCGTTCACGATGAGGAAACCGAGACTGGGGACGTGAAGTAATGTGCCCTGGGACCCACAGCTAATCAATGGCAGGTCGGTCAGGTTCTGACGCCGGCCTCCCACGTGAGGCGATAGACATGCAAACGTGCATCCAGTCGGGCAATCAACATCCGACGCAGAAGTGTAGTGGATTCAGCCTGGAAGGGAAGGTCGTGAGACGCGGTTTCTCGGGATCCGGATGCAAATGTAGTGAATGAGGTCCGAGTGCGACCGGACGTGGAGAGAGAAGAGGGCAAAAGAAGGTCCCTGAGACTCTAGGACCAGAGCTGGCTATGCGAGATTGGCGAAAAGGCTGGTCCGCGTTCCCGTAGCGCAGGGCGAAGGCAGGCAGTTTAAAAGTCTCCGGCACCTGAGGCAGCAACGCCTGGGGACAGGGAGCCCGCGCCAGCAGCACACACCCCGAAAGCACCGGTGATGAAACCACACACGTTTCCTCTTCCATTTTGATTGCCAAAGCAAAAATGAGCCCCGTCTCCCTCAGGTGTGAAAAAGGCTGTTTGCTCTAGAACATTTTGCTTTGAAGGAGGAAGGAAAGGGGGACACAAGAAAAAGAAAAAAAAAAAAAAAACACATTTCCTTTGATATAAATACATCAACGTCAATTTTTTTTTCTGCTCATGAAGGTTTTTGCCACGCATAAATTTCAGGCAGCGTAGTATGCTGAAGAGCATGTTCTCTAGAACCAGGTGGCCTGGGTTTGAATCCCAGCTCTGCCACTTTGATTCCTGCACAAGTGACTTCGTCTTCGGATGCCTCAGTTTTTATATCTGGGTTCTTAAGGAGAGTAAATGAGTTAACATTTGTAGTGTTTAGATTACTGTTGAAAATGAAGTGGATGCTATGTAAATGTTTTTTGAATTTAAAAATTACATTATGGTTTTCAGGGTGAAAAGGAACAAAATTCCACCCAGATCCATGCAAATCTGAATGGAACTGGCAGTTTCCAGGGCGAGCAATGAGGTGAAATCTCAGATTTCATGGTATGTTTCACAGTAAAACCCATAAAATTCTACTCCCTGTTGAGCTGGCCTGAGTCACTCCATCACAGAGCCACAAATATTTCCTGAGCACTACCGTCTTGGAGGCCAAGAGGAGCCAAAGGCCCTGGGTCTTCTTGAGAAGGTATGAGTGTTACTAGGAGGTCTCAGCAGCCTTGTATTCCTCCTGGAAGTGCCCGGGAAATAAATGGCACAGAGAGTGATTAGTGTCAGCCTTTAGAGGAGAAGGATGTCTCTGGGTGGCACCAAGTTGAGTTCTCAAGAAGGAGATGGGCTTTGTAATGGGCTGAAGAAGATGGGTTCAGTTGGACTCCGGTGGTGGGGAGCAAGAACATGTTAGGCTGGGAGGAGGGTCCTCAGTGCACTTTGAGCAATGCTCATACTTCACGGAGAGCCCCATTTTCTTTTGCCTCAGACCCTGGCGAGGACCTGGCCCCAGCTACCCTACAATGACTGCCCTGATTCCATTCTCTTACCCCTGGATTTCCTGGTGCTTCTTCAGAGGACCACCCCTCCCCACCTCTTCCTGTAGTGGGCACCACAGAGCAGCTGTGAATTGCTTCTGTTCCCTGCTGTAGAGCATTTCCATCTCATGACTGACACACTTTGAAAGTATTTCCATTGCCTGATTTTATGCTTTTTTTTTTTTTTTCAGTACAATAAACAGCCCTGATGCCTGAAAATGTGACTCTGCCTGTGGGGAAAGGAATGTCCTAAAAAGGGCCTTTCACATAAGCTATTTAAGTCCCCTCATTGTATCAGTGCAAGATGAGGTTCAAAAGTTTGCTCAAAGTTTTGCAGCTGGTTAGTGGCAAAGCTGGTTCTAGAAGCAGCATTGACTACCCTCAGAATCTTCCAGTAATGGTAAAGAAACTTATCCATGAAGATGAGATTTCTGGCCCAGAACCTAAGAATCTAACCAGAAAGCCTTTTACTCTACTCTAGCCATTTATGCACTTTTATTACTTCTCCATGTTAATGGCCAGGTAACTGATCTAATAACCTTCAGTGGTGAGCCAGGGTACCCTTCAGGGAACTGCATTGTTCGCTGTCTTCAGAGATACCCATTATATAAGGTACCAGGCTGCCAGTTAGTTCCATTGGGGTAAGTGTGGAACTGAAGAGACCAAGGTCATTGGTTGATCCCAGTTCAGGCTAATTAACTTTACACAAAGATAAATTTCTCCAAGGCCACACGTTGCACCTCTGATGCTAGCTGGTCATTTTATAAATAGTTACTACTGGTTTCAATAGCAAAGCAACATCCATTTCCAGAAAGATTACTCAAACTACTATTGTTCTATTCAGTCCTATTTATTCAACAACCAATTATCTGAACTTGTTACCATGTTTTCTCCCATATATCTTGCATTTATTTATTTTCCAAATACTTACTAAATGCTAATTTCTTTACACATATTATTCATCTAACTCTTACAACACTGGGAGCAAGTTATTCTTATTGCCGCATTTTGTAGATGAGGCGACTGAGACACAGAGACCAAGCCTAGATCCAAACCTATGCAGCCTGGTGCCAGAGTCTGCCCTCTTAGCCACTGAGTTTGTGAAGGATTCAGGAAGATATAAACCAAAACCCCTCCGTATTTTTATAATTATCATTTACAATATTCATTCCACTTCATCTAGCAATTTCATGTCCAAAGCTATGTCCTACAGAAAATCATCTACAGATATATGGAGTACATATGGAGTATATGTGTATATATGGAGCATGTATATGTGTATGGGCTATATATACAGGTACTCACAGAAGCATTGTTTATAATGGTAAATTGAAAATCACTCTCATGATCATCAATAGGGATTTAACAGGTAAATATTGGTACATTCATACAGTCTTTTAAAAAAGTGATTGCGGGGAAAGGGAGTGGGTGGCGGTGGAAGAGGGTGGTATGGGTGGATAAATGGTCTAGGGAAAAATACAATAAAAATGTAAAATCAAATAATATTTTAAAAATTGTGATTTAATTACAAATAGTAAATATATATATAAAAATATTTTAAGTAGAAGAAGGGTACAAAGCTGTATAGTATAAGCCCATTTCTGTAAATAAAAATTATACATGCTTATTCCATGAGAGAAGTCTAGAAGGCTACATTCTGACCTGTTAATCACGGTTTTCTTAGGGCAAAGAGAGAGGGGCTGCAATGATGGATCTCACTTTTTAAGAGGTGTATTTCTGTAATGTTTAATTTGGGGCAGTAAGTGTGCATACATTTGGTTATGAGAAAAATGATTTAAATAATGATTTAAATTTTTAATAGAAAATGTAAAAGCTCTATGAGAAAGCACAGTGCAGCCCTCAAGGAGCCCATCCTTTACTAGGGAGGAACTATAACACATACAGAAACAACTATCACAAAAGCCAGAAACTGAACCGTGCAGAGAGGGGAGAAGAGATAAAGTTCTGTGGGAAATCACAACCAGCTGGGGTGGAGAGGTGCAGGAGAATATGTATGATGGACGCTTGGGAAGAGCATTGAAGGAAAGGTAAGATGTAGAAGGCTGGGGGAGGGGCGGTACGGTGAGAATGGGTGGACTCCAGATACAGAGATTGTCAAAGGCAAAGCAGAGAGGCAGGGATGCACAGGCCCATTCAGGGAGGTATGACCGGTCCAATTCAGCTGGAGCCCAGAAGGACAGATGAAGGATTTTCATAGGGAACAAAACTGGGAAGAAAGGTAGATGGAGGATCTTTACTGCTAAACTATTGAGTTGTGCTTGTTACTTTAGGCATCAAGAGCCACTGAAGCTTTTGAGCAAGGAAGTGACACAATCAGAAGTGAATAAGCAATTTAGCGATTGCACAGTACCTGGACTGTAGCACCAAGCTGCCAGGATTTGACGCCTGACTGTCACTAATTAGCTGTCTAGCCATGGTCCCCTAACTTGACTTCTTTCTCTGGCTTCTATAACATGGGGAAGGTGGTGATTACAGACAACCTAGCTCATACTATTGTTGCTGAGGATGAGTGAATGAATGGTTTTGGGCACACAGTAAATACTGAGAATTCTGTTAAATTTTTAAAAATCAGTATACTTTTGGACAAATATCTTTGCATTCCATTTTGAAACTTTATTACAGAGAGCTAACATTATGCGATAAATTATTAACTATTCATTCTTCTTTCACAGGCTTGTCCATTATTAATCTCATTTTACAAAGGGGATAATTTAGGTTTTCAGGAGAGTGCAGTCTCAGAATGACATAGCCAGTTAGGAGTTGCCTCCATGACTTCTGAATCCTATTTCAGTGTTCTCCGTTCAGCACTCAGGGCTGTCTCTGAGCGCAAATTCTCAGAGCCTTAAGAATGGGAAAAATGGGGAGTGGAAGAAACTCTGCTGATTTCTGTTTATAGGATGAGGGAAACAGCAGTATAGGACAGTAATAAAGTAAAATCAGAAAAGATAAAAATTTGGTGGAACATCTGGAAATGTGTATATAAAACACACACACACACACACATGCGCTGAAATATGCCCCTCATTTCCAAAATCATATGTTAAAGACCTAACTCAAAATGAGACAGCATTTAAAGAAAGGGCTGTTAGAAGGTAATTAAGGTTAAATGAAGTTGTAGGAGTGTGCATTGGTAGCCTTATAAGGAGAAGAAAAGATCTCTCCCTTTCTCCACAGACACCAAGGAAAGGCCACGTGAACACACAGCAAGGAAGTGACCATCTGCAAGCCAAGAAGAGACCTCTCCCCAGAACCCAACCATGTTGGCAACCAGATCTGGGACTTCCAGCCTCCAGAACTGTGAAAAAAATAAATAAATTTCTGTTAAGCCACACATTCTATAGTATTTTTATACACATACACACACGCATATATACATATATTACATACACATGCCAAAATTATTTCCTAGTAACAAAGTTTAGAAGACATTGCTAAATCTGACACTAATATAAACCTCAAAACTGAGTGTGCACCCTGTCCCTACAAATAGCAGTCTGCCTGCGAAATGCACCACTCCTATCGATCCCTGCTGAGGGCATTGCTTTTCCATCAGTTTGAGTAAGCGCAGTGCCCTGTGAGGATGCCTGTACCCTCAACCAGGCCCTGTGACTATGTGGGAAGAACTGGGCCTGTGGAAGCAGAGAGAAAGAAGGCTTTGAATCCATGACCACGTTTTAGCAGTGTATTTAACTTTACTTTTTGCTTAGACTAGTTACATAATTCATTTCCTCAGCACTGAGCCTCCATGCGGGCTCCTATTAGTAAATACTGATGGATGAATACAGTCCAAGCTGATAGCTAAAACAAACACCATCCAGTTTTCCACGGCATCCCTATGGTGGTTTGAATTTTACATCAGTGTTTCTCAGTACATCTTTCCATTTTTTGATTAATAGGAAAAATGTATACACTGTGCAGAGGTCAAAAGGGACAAAGAGGGAGAACGACCAAATACTTCTTCCACTCACGTGCACCAGACTCTGTTTTACTCCCCAGAGGTGATCCATTGGTGTGTGTTTATTAATAAGAAAAAAATGTTCAATTTGCAAGGAGATAACTTAAAATATAATTATCTAGTGCTAGGTTTATTTCTGAATTTTCTAAGTATTTGCCAATAAGCACGTATTATTTTATGATCAGAGGGGAAAAAATATGCTACTTCTACAAGTAAGTAGTTTTTATTGTAAAAGTACCTTGGAGATCTCATGGCTGCTGTGATTAAAAAAAGAAAAAAACTACCATAGAACTAACTTTATCCTCAACTTAAAAAATAATTGTCAGTCTGTGAACACATTTCAAAAAATTGTAGCCAATTTTGAACCCTTCACATTAAAACTCTGCCACTGGAAAAGATATGCAAAACCTGATTGGCAGCTTGAACCCTGAGACCTGGTTAAACTCAGTACTAGTCACTGGAGACAGGAAATTTGCTCAGGAATCTTCCTTCAAATTCCATCAAAATTGTATGATGACTCCACATGTCTATCAAACTATACTGAAATTAAGTGTAGCACAAGGCTGGAGAATTAAGCCCACTCCAGAATACTTCCTTCATTTAGTAGTTACACAATAACAAGCTAACTTTATCCTTACACCTAATACTTAATGATACTGTGAATGTTCTAACTGGATAAGTAGCCAAATGCACCCTCCAGTGTCTAAGGTCAGAAGATGTCACAGTCCTGGCCTGCTGAAAAGACAGACACAGCAACACGGCCTTGATGTAGAGGTTGCCCCTCTGGCAACTTCAGTCTCTGGGAGAGAACTCTGAATTCAGAAGGTAAGAGGGAAAGGACCTCCGAGTAGCCAAAGTCCCTGCATTAAGAAGAGCCTTTCTTAGGCTTGCTTTATGGATTACTGATTGAATATCTAATTTCCAAAGGTCCGATAATGTGGTTTCCTAGCTCTCAGCAGATTAGAAACAGCAGCAGAATGGAGAAGCTATTGGAGATGGAGGGAGGGAGGGGTGGAGGAGGGAATGACTTTCCTCAGTTTATTCCCATGTCTCTAAAGGAGTTAGCTGACGACATCAACGGAGGGGAAAGGAAAGTGGACAGCATTCCCGGAGGTTGTATGTGCTCAAGAAGACCTTCATCATTCTTGGTGATGACGCTGGGGTAGAAAAGTGTGGTTGAAGTGACTGGGGCCTTCATTTTAGGTGGAAGTTTTCATGTGGCTTTGCTGGTAGGAGCAGTGACCTTCAAGGAGGGGGTCACCTCTGAGGTAGTAAGAAGAGACTTTGGATTCACTCACACTCTTATGTTTTTAAAATATGATGTATGCATGATGTATCTTTTGCTTTAAATTTTTTAAAATTCTTTTTAAACAACTTTACAAATAAAGTCTGTGAAAAGGAAATTGTGTAAGTTAAAAATATTAAAGACCTGAAATCATTAAACGCCTTGAAGAAAACATAGTGAGTAAGCTCCTTGGCATTGGCTTGGCAATGATATTTTTCGGATTTGACACTGAGAGCAAAGGCAACAAAAGCAAAAATAAACAAGTGGGACCACATCAAACTAAAAAGGTTTTGCGCAGAAAAGGAAACAATCGGCACAGTGAAAAGGTAACCTACAGAATGGGAGTAAATACTTACGAATCTTATATTTGATAAGGGGTTAATATCCAAAATGTACATAGCATTCATATAACTCAATAACGAAAAAACATTCTGATTAAAAAATGGGCAGAGGAACTGAATAGACATTTTTCCAAAGATGACATACGAATGGACAACAGGAATATGAAACAATGCTCAACATAGTAACCATCGGGGAAATGCAGATCAAAACCACAGTGACCTCACACCTGTTAGGAAGGCTATTATCAAAAAGACAAGAGATAGTGTTGGCACAGATGTTAAGAATAGGGAATGTAAACTGATGCAACTGTTATGGAAAACAGTATGGGGATTCCTCAGAAAATTAAAAATAGAACTGCCATCTGACCTGGCAATTCCACTTCTGGGTAGAGTCGAAAGGAACCAAAGCACTGTCTCGGAGAGAATGTCTGCACTCCCCGTGTTCACTGCAGAACTATTCACAGTAGCCAAGACATGGGAACAACCCAAATGCCCACTGATGAATGAATAGACAGAAAATGTGATATCTATATAACATGATAGATAGTATTAAATATACAGTATTATTCAGCCATGAAAAAGAATATAGTCCTACCATTTGTGACAACATGGATAGAACTTGAGAGCATTATGCTGAGTGAAGTTAAGTCGGACAGGGAAGGACAAATGCCATATGATCTCACTTATATACGGAATCTTAAAAAACTGAGCGCACAGCAACAGAGGACAGATTAGTGGTTGCCAGAGACAAGAGATGGGGGCAGGTAAATGAGTGAAGGGATGAGTGAAGGGGGTCAAAAGGTACAAATATAATATAAATAAGTTCTGGGAATGTAATGTATAGTATAGTGACCATAGTTACAATCCCGTATTGTATATTTGAAAGTTGCTAAGAGGGTACATATTAGAAGTTCCCACTGCAGAACAAATATTTATAACTATGCGAGGTGATGGATGTTAACTAAACTTATTATTGTGATCATTCTGCAATACATACATATATCAAATCACTGTGTTGTTACCCCTTAAACTAACACAATGTTATGTCAATAATATCCCAATAAAAGTGGAAAAATTCAAAAGATAACCCCCAAAATATTGTACCACAATGAGAGAGCACTGCATACCTACCAGAATGGCTAGAATAAAAAATAGTAACAATGTCACATGCAGGGGAGGGTGAAAAGAAATAGACCACGTGTCCTTGCCCGTGGGAGTGTGAGAGCGCACAGCCTCTCTGAAAACAGCTTGGCAGTGTCTTCAACAAACCAAACATGCAGCTGTCATGAAACCCAACAATGACACATCTGAGCATGTATCCCAGAGAAATAAAGACTTAAATTCACACGAAAACCTGTGCATGAATGTTTGTAGCAGTTTTGTTGATAACAGCCAACGCTGGCTACAACCCAGAAGTCCTTCAGTTGGTGAACAGTTAAACAAACTGTGGTAGAGCCATACCACAGAATGCTACTCAGCAACGAAAAGGAACTAACTACTCATACACGGAACAGCCAGAATGAATCTTTAGAGAGTTATGCTAAATTTTAAAAAGACAGCCCCAAAAGGTTATATACTGTCTGATTGGTTCCATTTATATAACATTCTTTTTTTTTTTTAAGATTTTATTTATTTACTTTTAGAGAGAGGAGAAAGGAGGGAGAAAGAGAGGGAGAGATACATCAATGTATGAGAGCTACATTGATTGGTTGCCTCTCACACACTTCCAGCTGGGGACCTGGCTCACAGCCCAGGCATGTGCCCTGAGTGGGAATTGAACCAGTGACCTTCTGGTTCACAGGTCCCTCAATCTGGCGTTCAATCCACTGAGCCTCACCAGCCAGGTCTATATAATGTTCTTGAAATGACAAAATTATAGAAATTGAGAACAGGTGAGTGATAGCCAAGGGTTAAGAAGGGTGTGGGATAAGAGGGACGTGGGTGTAGCTATACAATGGCAACACAGGGATCCTCCTGCTGAAGATAACATTCTGTCTCTTGGCTGCAGAAGTCTCCGTATCCTGGTTGTGATATTGTACTAGGCTTGTAAGATGCCACCATGGTGGGGGAACTGGGTAAAGGATACACAGGATCTCTCTGAATTACTTCTTACAACTACATGTGAATCTACAATTATCTCAAAATAAAAGGTTTAATTAAAGAAAAAATTTAAAGCTGAAAAATACTGACAGAGCTTTGTGCTTAAATAGATAGTATCTAGTTTTTAAAAGCCCTTGTGGTGAGACATAACCCTCTTGACCCTAGATTAACTAAAGCATCACCGCTCACAAACTCCACACACCGGTTAAGCAGTTTCGTACACTGTGGCCGCATTTAAATTGTGGTGAACTACCCTTTAGTTTTTAGTTCTGATATGAAGAGCAGCGCTTTATTTCTCTCCTACCTCACCTGCTCCCATCCCTATTACATAGCTCCCCCCAGCGCTATTTCCTTTGCCATTTGGGCACATGGTTGCTTCTATCCATTTTTCTGCCTTCCTCAAAAAGAAAGTTTCTAATGCTTGGAGAAACTCCACCAAAATCTCAGTTGGTATGCAAGAAAGTCAGTTTCCTAGGACAGGGTGTACATCAGGGGTGGTTGGATCATTTCAATTAGTCACCATAAAACCCTGCTGTGGCTTCCCTGTGTTCAGAAGGTGACAAGCAAACATTGCAGTAGAAGTCCGTTAGAATGCAACTCGTAATTATATGTTACTGGGCACACCATGAGTCAAATCACGGCCACTGAAATGTAACTGCATATTCTTGAAATAGTTCAGCTGTGAGGTCTAGGAGCCGACTTATTTCTGGTTTCTCCAATTTAAGCCCTGGTCTCATGACCCTGTAGCTACCACCCAGCTTAGAGTAGATGAGCAGCAGTCCTCAGTCCTTTGTCCCTTGGTAAGGGACAAAGGACTCTGGAAAA
Organism: Anoura caudifer; assembly: GCA_004027475.1. Classification (NCBI taxonomy): domain Eukaryota; kingdom Metazoa; phylum Chordata; class Mammalia; order Chiroptera; family Phyllostomidae; genus Anoura; species Anoura caudifer. The sequence continues at coordinate 433,472 of PVKU01000328.1, read as the reverse complement.
GCAAACCCCTGAAACTGTAGGCAGGATAATGCCTGCAATTTAACTGTTCTAAGTTGCGAAAGGTCTAGAAATATAAGTACTCTGTCATGAGCAGGAATGTCGGTAAGAGGATGATATAAAACAGTGGTCTTCAAATTTTTCTTCGCTACCTCCCCTCCAAAGTGCTGGAAACAAGGTAACCCTTTGCACATTTCTAAGTTGGCACTTATAACTTTTAATCACAAGAGTGAGTGGTTGCAAAGGATGTGTTCTGCTGGTTGTTCACAAGCGGAGTTTTGAAATAAAACTGTTACGTCACTCTTTCTCGATGTATCCAATAGAATCTAACTACCATAGTCATGTGACACCATCTTTCAAACTAAAGAAGCAATTATTTGACAGTCAGAATGTTAAATCATCCTCTTTTCCCTGATCTCTGTAGTTATATTCCACGTCTCCTCAAGAATTGTGTATCCAAATGTCACATATTTTTATGACATCATTTATTATTTCATCATCTTTTATTGATTACCCTATCATATATTCTGAAACAAAATGCATATGTAAATTGATTTTACAATTTAAAAAATATCTTGTGACTATAAGTCTCCTGGTGTTAAAACGGTCTTTGAATCATCAGTACAATTATTAGTAACAAAATAAATATATGTTATTGATCATTAAACATAAAAGTAAAATATTAGACATTATTCTCTTAATGAGATGAATGAGGGTGGATTTTTAAATATAATGTATTTATATATTTACCCATATATGTATTTACCCATCTACCCATAGATATGTTCAACTGTCTGTCAATTAATATTCCTTTTTGCAAGAATGAGCATGTAACCAATGAATATCATCCCTATTTCTCATGAGAAACCTTGTTCACATGAATAAGTAAGTAGATGGGGCTGTAGGAATTTTGTTATGAGAGTGTGCAGGGCTGATGAGAAGGAGGGAAAACTGGGACCTATTTCTGGGCTCGTGGCTTCCGAGAGGGGTCTGGAATGACTTCACTGCCTATGAATACAATCCCTATGTGAGGCTTTCTAGCCAGCTCACCTTTGCCAGGAAACTTGAAATTTGTTTTTCAGCAGGGCTGAATTTGGCAATGTCGTTCAACTCTTCGAACTCCTTTGAGTCGTAGGTCAGATGTCACTTAGAGATCTCCCTTCAAAACTTATTCCAGGGGGAGGCTGTGCGCATGAGGGGCAGGGAGCACGTGGGAACCCTCCGTCCTTTCTGCTCCACTCTGCTGTGAGCCTGAAACTGATCTAAAATATAAAGCCTATTTTTTAAAAATTATTGTACTGATCCATCAGTGGTCAACTCAGTTAAGTTTTTCTCCAAGTTTTATGAAACATCTTAAATTTGAAACCACCTAACTTGTGAAAATGGTATGTATCTTTTAAAAAGCCTTTTGCTTTCTCAACACAAACACAAATATTTCTGATTGCCCCTTGCTTTTACAGCCAAAGGCAATGCCTTTCTTTCCTTTTTTAGAAGTGAGAAGGGACTAGTGTGAAGGACAGGTGGGAGAAGAGAAGACCGGTGTGGGCCCTGGCCCAGCTCTCCCTCCAACTCCATCCCCTGCGGGTATCTATCCCTCAAACATCCCTGGAGTACGGTGATTTAAAAACTGCCTCAAATGCACAGAATTGTGATGTCAGTTTTTTAAATTTATTTGCTGCTTATCTGAAGTTCAATTTTGATGGGGTGCCCAGTCTCAAACCATTCTTTTGAAGAGACGAGAAAGAAAGAGATGAAAAAACAAGACCTGGAAAGACTGAAGTCCTGGAACAGGGAGCAGAGCATTTATTTCTCCCTCTACCTAATTCTAAGATGTAAGTACTGCTTCCTCACCTCTCATCCCACGCCACCCATCCTTACCTCTTCCCCAACATGTTCCCATTCCTCTTCCCCAAAAACCAAAAGTATGAGCTGAACCAACAACCAAAATATGGATGGGCAACATTTATGAAAGCTTTAAGGGCAGCTTGGGAGGAACCAGGGCAAGGAAACGGGGTTGAGAGGAACAGAGAAGGTGTGTGGCAACCATGTGGGCCACCGGCTCTGTCCATCCTCTCACAAGCAGAGCCTCGTAGAAGGAGAGGGGCTGCCGCCACCAATTCTTTCAGGTCAGAAGCCAAACTTATATACAGTTTGTGAATATTCTCTTTTACAGTCCAGCCCGTGGATGCACAATAAAACTATTATGCAAGTCCAGCTACATTCCTCATACCATTTGGTGCTCCCCTGAGTTGTTCCTTAGGAAAGATACTGACGGAGGCCTTTCGTTTTTCCTTCCCCCTTCAGTTCCTGCCCTCTCTCACTCCCCTCTCATCTCCCAAGCACCAAAAATAATTTGAATTTCAAGCCTTTTTTTGGCCTTCCTGTGGGTGTGGGAGGGCCTCCTTTGGGAATTGTTCTGGATCTAGTCGGCTCCATCTGTAATTTGGCAAAATCTCTGCCTGTACCCCGCCCCCATCTCCTTTTCTTAATACATGGGGAGTTCGGGTTCCCACCCCCCAAAAAGCCTTCTCTACCTAACCTCCGGATAACAAAAGTGAAAGGAGCCCCTGGGGAGCCCCTGTGGGCCCACTTACCCCCGCCCTGGCTGTGGAGAACAGAGCTCTCTCCTTCAAAGGGCAAGGTGACTTGAGAAGGAGGAAGCAAGATCTGTGCTCGTCGGTTCAGGAGACCCAAGGCAAGTTCCTGTTTTAGAGACACAGCTTTAAAAACTGATTCAGAGAGGGGAGTGTGTGTGGGTGTGTTTCCTTCTCCCCAGTTCACCCACAGGATCCCCTTGATCTCTCTCAAGGGGACAACTGATCTACCTTAATAAAAAATCTCTCTAGATTTAGCCCCCTGCTCCCCACCCCTGTTCCTCTGCCTTCATCACCATTTTTTAGCTCCTGACTCAATACGCTGGTAAATTTTTGTTATTGACAAGAAAAAGGAAAGGCAAATAAAAACAAGAAAGAGAAAGGACCACACATCTAAGAGTTTCCTGTGGTTTGAGACCGTTTTAGTTCAAGGTTTTCATGGCTTGTTTTCCCCTCGTCCTTCCTTTCCACGCTGAAGGCAGTGCTCCAGCCCACCGCGGATTACCTAAGGAGCGGGGCGGGAGGGGGTGAACGGGGGGCACCCCAGGATGAAGAGCCGGTTTCAGGCAGGATCTTCTGTGCCGGCCAGAGCCTCTCTCTGCCTTCAGTGCTGCAGACCGTGCACTCCTGAGCCAGAAAGACGGGTGACTGGCCGAAGAGGGATCTCGCCTCTCAGTTTTAACAGTACTTGTATGTTCCTCTATTTGGGCAGTTTCCTTATATTAAAATGGGTATCGTAATGCCTAACACAATGTTACTGTAAGGAATAAGTAAAATCGAAGTGCCTCGTATAGTGCCTGGCATATAGTAGACATTAAGTTAATGTTTATTGAGCCTGAAGTATGGTTATCACATTATGTTGTATTTGTTCACCTGTTTGTCTGCCCTGCTGGACTCTGAACATCTTACTCCTTTTTCTTTCCTCTTTACCTACCATACCTCAGTGTCTAGAATGTAGCGAACTCTCAATACATATATTTTAATTAATTCATGAATTAATTAATACCTGGTCCCACCCTCAACCTGACCGTATTTCCCTTGCTGGTCAAGAGTACAGTTTTTGCCCTCTCTAAATATGTATTCTGGGTCAATGTTCTGGAAACATCCATCGAGGACCATCAACTATTTCAGGGAATCCTCCAACATAAAAGGAAGGTCAAGAAAAACAGATGGGGTAGTGGCGGGGGAACTTGGGAAAAACAGACAATCCAAGGAAAGAGAAAATTACTATCATACTGAGGTAAAAGAAGATACTGTGTTCATTTTGAAAATAATGATTATTAAAACAAACAAGCCAAAAAAAACACAGCCAGGATGCTTTTTAAAGAAAGAGAAAGCATTAAAGGAAGGGGGAAGAACTCATGGAGAGTACAAATCTGTTGGAAACATATTTCAATAGGAGGGTTGAAATATAAAGTTGAGGGAATCTACCAAAAAATAAAGTGGCTAAACAAAAAATTAGATAGAAATCCAGGAAGCTTCATATCTGCTAAATAAACATTGCATAAAGGGAAAACAGAGAAACTAATTCAAGAGAGGATCCCAGAACTGAGCTACATCAGTTTCCAAACGAAAAGGGCCAATCGGTGCCCAGCACGGTGAATGAAAAACAGACCCACATCAAAACACATTACTTTAAAATTTCAGAATTTCAGAGACAAAGAAGAGGTCTTGCAGAGATCTTTTTCTTTTCTTCAAGAGAAAGAGAAACAGGTTATATTCACAGATGTCAAGGAATTATAATGACATCATACTTCTGCACAGCAAGACTGGGCTGTAAAGGACAAAGAGATCAGAGCCAACCTACCCTTCTATGCCCAACCAACGTACAGATCAGTCGTGAAGAAAAACTAAAGGTACTTTGTTTCAAAAAAAAAAAAAAGGACTTATTTCCTACTTACCCAGTCTGAAGAAGATACCAGAAGATGTGTTCCTCTAAAACAAGGGAGTGGACAAACTAAGAAGGTCCCTGGAAAGGAGAGAAGGGGAGGGGATTCCCAGGATGAAGATGACGTTTCAAAATAATAGTACATCCAAAGGAGGGAAAAGGCCCTACCTCAGAGCTGGAAGACAGAGAAATTCAGGACTGCTGGATCTTGGAGCTGTCCAAAGGAACAAATAAACTGGGAGATCACCTGACGTGTGTGAATGTTGACAGACCTTATAATTCTCAATTCTTGTTAATAAAGTTATACTCTTAATTATAAAAGTTGTATACTTCTCAAATTACCATAAGTTATGAAGTTGGGAGAAGGAGTTAAGATGGGTACACAGAAAACCACAGTTATTCCAGGAAAACAGAAAGTTACATAGGAAAGAAAAGTGATCACAATGTGCTGCATGGTGCTTCTCTGAACCAGGTTTACAAGAATGCTAATGTAAACATTAGACATTGATTTGATAGAAAGTGTTATGTAACTGGAAGGGAGAGTAGAAAGAGAGCTAAAATCTCATTCTATAATAAATGTCCATAGGGAAAAAAATCAAAAGCTAGCAGCCTAAGCATGATACATGAAACCAACAAGATAAAAACTGAGTTTAAAGTGAGTGCCTCTGAGGTAAGGGCAGGAATTAAAGCAAAGAGCTATTTTTTGTTACAAGCCTTATAGTGCTAATTGCATTTTTAAATTGTGTGCATTCATTGCTTGGATAATGGTAATTTGAAAGTTGACAACACAGGCATTGTGACTTCTAGTCCTAGTTTCCTTCCGCTCATTCAAAGGATCTGCGTTCATTGCATGTCAAAGGATAGGCCAATGATGCCCTTTTCCGAGGTGGGGCACTAATCAGAGCTCAGTAGGTAGTATCTTCCCTCATTCTCTGAACTCCTGGCACTCAATGTCTATCCCTTCCCCACAATAACTGTAATATTATTCAATGACTTGGGGGCATATTTATGGAGATCGAGGGAAGTTTTTATTACATTTTCTTTTATATAAGACAATGATAAGATGCCAAGGGTAAGGGAAGTATCGGGAAGCCTGGTCTCTATCAACTGTTTGTGTTCTAACTTCATGCTCTGCTCTCTGACAGTCCTTGCATCCTAAACCTGGTCAAGTATTTTTGGCCTCTCTCCCCAAATCATTGAAAACTTTCCGATGGTTGAGATCATAATTAATGTGGGGTTTTTTGTTGTTTGGTTGTTTGGTTGGCTGGCTTTGTTTTGTTTTGTTTTGTTTTTGCATTCCCCACGGAGAGTAATAGTGACTCGGTAGCTATCAGCTGAGTAAGCAGGGGGGCCTGTCCTGTCTAGCCGAATCCTGCAGTGCATGTGTCCCTAACGGGGACATATTTATTTTAAAAGAATAAAAAGAACAGGATCACAGCAGGGTATTTTTATCAAAGGGCCTGAGGAACTGCTTGTCTAGTTCTCTGTACCACCTCTGTTTCTATTTTTTGTTGGTTGCTTTGTCCAATTCCTGAAGACGTCACTGGGTTGGGAATCAGAAAACACCAAGACTTTGGCTATATTCCCCCACCATGCTGGGGGACCTTGAAAAACCAGGCAGGAGCATTTAGCCTTATTTTCTGCCCCCACAATATGAAAGGATTAAACCAGCTGATTACTGGAGGCCCTGCTAGCGCTTCAGTGGTAGGAGTCAGGACTATTTACAACATATGGACACACTGGCAGGGCTGCTGGGGGCCCCACGCTGCCCTGCCAAAAGGGAATGGCCTCCATGGTGATGGGTTGTTAGGTATGGGGAAAGGAGAATAATAGAAAACAGCAGGTGGTACAGGGCCCAGCGAACAACAGATGTGAAAAGGGAAGTAAAATAATGTACGGGTAAGCTGCAGGTGGAATAATTCATGAAGAAGAGAGCACTTCTGCCCCTTTCACTTCAGGTGACTTTGATAAGAAGGTGCTGTTTGCCTGCACAGTTTGCGCAAAGCTTAATAATTCCAGAAAACGGCAACGATATTATTTCCATCAGAGTCACTGATTTTGAAGAGATCACTGGTGTAACTATTTGGGGAAAAGCCAGTGAGCATTTGGTGGGAGGGCTGGGAAGGGTGGAGGTGGGAGGCAGGGAAATCTGGAAAGCAGTTGTGTAATCACCAGTTATGGAGAACGGTGATGGTGTCTAGTCTGCCCTGCGTGTGCACACTTCATCTTCAGAAGAGGACCCCTCCCCACCACTCTCCTGAGAAACGTTCCTTCTCCCTCCCGAGCTCCAGAGGGAAGTCGCCATGTTCTCTGTAACCCCGCCTTCCTGGTAGGGCCACCAATTCACCAATGCTCCTCTAATTTGAACCCATCATGGTGTCCCACCCACCTGGCTCAGCTCGTTGGTCCAGCGATGAATCTGTGACCCACATCGAGCCAATTTGTCAATTTATTTGGAGGGTATCTCACATTAGAGCTGGGAAAATAAATCCAGATCCTCTGGCGTGTGTTGAAGTTGGATGTGAGACAACCTATGGCTGGTAGGGAAAGTCTCTCCGAGAGGAAGAAGCCCACAGGCAGGAAAACACAGAAAAGCCTGTGGAGAAAAGTCACCTAGAAGCAAGAAAAGCCAACTGTAGTTCTACTTTTAGAAAATTACTATTTATAGTCTCCTTTATTGCTAATGAGTTTAAACTATTGTTATTTGAATGTGCCCTATTCAAATAAACAGGTAAAAGGGGCTTACAGAAACAGGCCTGGGCACTGGTAGAATGTACTGGCACTGAGTAGCACTGAGACTGAGGATTTGGTTGTTGGTCTCAAGTGCACTTACCACACTGATAAATTCCTGCCCAAGTGGTCAGAGCAGCAGGTTAAACGCCATGCTGTAATTCATTCCTTAGTTGGCCTCCCGGGTGACTGAAACTTTTTGTTCTTTTCTCAGAGAGGCCAGGCAAGGGAGGGGTCTCTTATGTGGCCCTCTGGAAACTCTTTCTTGAGTTCTGGCATCATGGGCACCTGTGTGGCCAGCAGTGGGGACATCCATCCCATGAAGTCTCGAGGAAGGCTTGCAGAGGAGTGACTGCCCGACATCCCTTCCATCCACATGGAGGCATGTCCTTAGGAAGAACTGATGCTCATCTTTTGTTTCTCCCACTCACACCCATACTCTTTCCTTCCTCAATTTAACTATGCCTTTCCTTTGACTTCAGCTATCATATGTGTTGACAACTCCTAAATATGTGCCTGTGGCTTGGATCTTTCTCCTTAACTCTAGATGCCCATAGCTAATTGCTTCCTGGTCTCCTATCTCCAAATGTCCCAAACCTTATATACCTGCAACTGACCTCACTGGTGATGCCTCATAAATCTCTCTCCCACTTTCCCTGTCTCTATAAAGGATAACCATCCACTCAGTTGCCCAAGCCAGAATCCTTAATGTCGCTCTTTCTCTTACCACCCACATCCATTTAATCATCAAGCCAGATTGATTCTTGCTGCTTCACGTCTCTTTATTCCATTCCCTCCTCCCCATCACAGTCCTAGTTCAGGCCCTTTTTATCTCTTGCTTGATGTATCATTCATTCATTCATTCATTCAGTGTGCAGGGACATGTTGGTAAGAAAGACAAGGATGACCCCTTCCCTCATGAAGGATATTTGAGGGGAAAAAAGCCAATAATTATACAAACAAAAGAATCATGTGTTTATAATATATTAAAGATATAGGAGGGAAACAGCATCCTCTTGAAGGAGGTTAGATTAAACCTGAGACCTCCTGGTTGACAAGGAAGAGTCACAGGGACAGCCAAGGACAAGCACTCTAGGCAAGAGAAACAGAAAATAAATGCAAGGGTCCTGAGGTTAAAAAAAAAAACAAAAACAAAAAAAAACCCTAGCCCTGGCTGGTGTAGCTCAGTGGATTGAGCACGGGCCTGTGAACCCAAAGATCGAGGTTCAATTCCCAGTCAGAGCACATGCCTGGGTTGAAGGCCAGTTCCCAGCAAGGGATGCATGAGAGGCAACCACACATTGATATTTCTCTCCCTCTCTCCCTCTGTCCTTCCCTTCCCCTCTAAAGATAAAATAAATTTTTAAAAAAACCTCACAATGTTTGAGAAGCCCTGTGGCTTTTTGAGCCTTCCTTTGAGAAGGCAGTGGTCTATGATGTCATGGAGAAGTAAGAGGGGCAATGATGAGAAGCTTGGGTTTCATTTTAATCTCTTGAAAGATTTTTATTATATTTTATATAAGGATTTTATTTATTCATCCCTAGAGAGGGGGAAGGGAGAGAGAAGGAGAGGGAGAGAAACATCAATGTGTGGTTGCCTTTCACACGTCTCCCACCGGTTGGGGGAAGGACTTGACCCACAGCCCAAGCACGTGCCCCAACCAGATCCAACCAGCCATCCTTTGGTTCACCAGCTGACACTCAATCCACTGAGCCACACCTGCCAGGGCTAATCTCTTGGAAGATTTTTAAGCAGGTGAATGAGATGTATTCCTGGGCCTACCCCTCCAACCCTCACTCAATATGGTTTCTAGGTTGATCTTTCTATAACAAAAATCCAATTATGTGTTTCTGCGGTTTTAAAAACTTGTCCAGGGCTCCCATTTGCCTACAGAACAACACCCAAACTTCTTAACCTGGTCTACATGGCCCTTCATGATTCTGCCCCATGTTTCTCTCCATTTTTATTTCTCCCTGTGCCTCCTTATCCCCTTTGCTTGGGATAGCAAAGTGACTCCCAGATCCCCTGGTAGATTCTGCCACTTCACTGCTATGCCTTTGCTCGTGATTTGTTTCCTCTGAGCACCGTGTTCCCTACCACAGCATCAAACAAAAATTGACTCATCTTTCAAGACAAAGATAAAACATCACCTTATCTGTGTCACCTTTCCTGATCACTGCCCTAAGCAGAATGGACCATTCTCTGCTTTGCGTCCTCAGTGTGTACTGGATGAATGTCTAGCACAAGCCCTTTACCATTTTATGGCACTTCGCAGTTTACATGGATCTTTCCCTGGTCACACGTGACCCTTTCTGATTCACATTTACTCCTTATCACTTAGAATTGAGCTTGGAAAACTTTATTGTATAAAGGGAAAGAGTTTCCCTCCATTTTGCATATCTGGATTGCACATGATCATTCTGCCACAGGGGTAGGAGCCCAGGTGCTTGAAACTCAGTAAGAATTGCAATAAAAATGTCAGATGAGACTTACAGCAGCTCTACCTGTCTTTGAACTAACAGCGTCTCCACCATTAGCTGCACCATCAGGTTGATCCCCATTGGTAAAGATGGAATTGGGAATTTGAGCAGGTAAAAATATCTGTGGGGAGGAGGGGTGCATTGATTTGAAACCTATTGACTAGTCAAGCACCCCTCGGTATCTGCAGTGTCCCCGTTACCCAACGTCTCTGCAGTGAGCACTCACCAGTAACAGATGGTACAAGGAGACACACAGCTGGTGGATGCGGGACTGCTGGAGACAGAACTCATCACTTTATAATTTCCTGCTAAGTGCTCAGCACTGTGGCGTGTGGGCTGGGAAGAACAAAGAAGTAAATAACTGGTTCTCCAGATTGGAGGAAGGGGGATCATGACTATATCCACAGAAGACACTAATTGATGTTTGTCAATTGGCACATCGATATGCAAGACATAATTAGAAAGTGACCTGGGACTATATAATCAAGTGTTGGTTAGGGTGTTACGGGCGGGAAATGCCGTTGACTCTTTTTGTCTCTTCACCTTGGTGCTGAAGGTCACCATGTGGCTTCTACCAGCTTGTGTCTGCTTATATGGGGTGGGCCACAAGTGGGGTTGAACTGGAAGAGGAACAGGCAACGACTCTGCCAAATGCTCACAGTAGTTTCTCTGCTGCTTATTCAAAGTGTTTGTCACTGACTGAGAAATGCACATGGAACCTATGCCCATCCTGCCTTCTCAGCAGCTGCATCTCGGAAGATCAGATAAAATCGACCTGGACTAGCAAAAAGGTGGCAAAGTATGCTGAGCCCTGGGAAAAGTATATGGGATGAGCACTTCTGCGTGTTCTGCTGCCCGGGGTCAAGAGAACTATTTTCTCACTGGAAAAATTCAGTGGGTCCCTCAGGGCACATGAGCTCCTCATGAAGAAGACCAAGGGCAGTAAATTTTCTCGCTGGGCAAACAGCTGCAGCTGCAGAGCTCACCCAGCGGCTTTGCCAGGAAGGCTTCATCGCAGGGGCCAGGATCACCACGAACAGGGCTGAGGAGAGGGCAGCTGGCGGGAGTGTGGATGCGATGTCATCATTACCAACGTCTGAAGAAAGATTTGAAAACTTTAAATCAAACCATAAATTAGGATGGCGCTCCCTTCCATAAATCCTAAGTGTGGTGATTTCATTCTGTCTTAAGCAGCTAGCAATATGGGGCTTCTCAGTGAAGTTTAAGTCAGTGCATCTCCTCACTTAATGGTACAAAATTCCAGTTGACTCTCTCTCTCTCTTTTTCTTAGCTTTCTGTACATTTATTTCTTGGCTCACCAATCTAATGTGATATATAAGGCATGTGTCCAGAGCCGGGACCCATGCAATTCACTGCACATAATAAACTCGTACTAAAGAAATATCTGGTGCTTGATTGACATATTGAAATTTAGCTTTTTAGGGCACAGCAAGACATTTCATATTGATTAAATATCACCCAATATGAGTCCATATTCACATAGCTCCAATTGCACATGAAAAGTCCTTTACAGCTATTTTTAGCTAGCTTTTGACCTCTACACCTCTTAAGACAAGAGAATTTCTCATATTCCCATTCTCATGTTCATAATCGTCTTTAATCATATTTTCTGCAGAGGTTGAACCTGTATCCTCAAAGGCTAAGGAGGAGTTTAATTCTATAGCTCTTCTCTGTGGATAAGAGCTGGCACAATTTACCAAATCTATTGAATGCTCAAGGCAATGCCCCACCTCCAACACAGGTTCCAGGTCAGGTGTGGGAGGGGCAGGCAGGTGGTGTTTCAAAGGTTTGCTCAGAACATCCGCTGTAAACACAAACTCACTCTGCAGCTAAGACCCTACACTGTGGTTTTGAAAGTAAAGCAGAAATGTTAATAGCATTTGATGTTAGTAACAGGTGTGACCATGTCCCAATTAGCTAATTTGTTTTTTGATTAGCTGCTTACATTGGCCACATGACCCGAAGCGACTTAGGTCTTTGCCTTCTAACATCAGCTTAGTAGTAGCCTTTAGGTAAGCCAGTCAAAGTTTCACTTAAAAGGGACCAAAAGACTCAATAATTAAAGGCAGAATTAATCACACTAGGTCGAAAAATTATGTACCCCAAATTCAGCTTTTGTGGGTTGTCATCTCCCCACCCCCATCTTCCATATTTAAAATTTTTGAGTGTGTGTGTGCCAGATGACTCATCCAAGCTGCTCTGGAGGTTGTCTCTGCTGGTGACAGTGAAGCCGATCCACCCTCTGCCCGCTGCTCTGTCTGGTGAAAATGCAGAATATCAGTTCGGTGGTACTGTCCCCAGTGCGCCGTGGCCTTCTTTATTTAGGTACAATGCTCTTTGGCAGCACGCTCCCACACGGAGCTTTTCATCTCCTGATAGCATCTCCCCATCGCTTCCCTCTTCCTGCACCACTCACAGTGAGAGCACCCTGCGAGAGGGTGAGGACATGAAGATGCTCAGGGTCTTCGAGCCCACAGGACGGGCCCCTCCAACAGGTGATGTCCTTGCTCCATGGTCTGCGTATCCCAGGGGACTAGACACTAACCTATTTCCCAGCTTCATCAATGCCAGAGCCCTGCTCCCACTCACTGCTTCTCTGCCATTCTCCACCGCAAAGGTGCCGGAAATATTTTCTTTGAACTTTCAGTAATTCTGATGCTGACTATATTAACAGAAATTCTGAAACTTCTGGTGGTACCAGCTCCAAGATTTCTTTTTGCAACATTTAGGGGGCAGATTTGTGTGCCAAGGCGTTCAGGCTAACCAACCTAAAAACAACAGGACTTGTGTAGGGATTGCCCTTCCCCCTCCCTTCTCCACTCCTCTGTAGATTTTCGCGTTCTGGAAGAAAACCAGTCTATTTTTTTGATTGTTTTAACTGAAGATCTTCAAGCTAGCTGTAGCAGGCTCCCAGCCCTCTCTCCCTCCTCCTTCTTTCTTTCCCCTCCTGGCTCCTGTTCAATGACTAAAGCTCTCCAGGAGTATTTATGGACCTGCGTATCTATCGTGACCTTGTGATTGCACTAATCCCTTGGCTTGAGGCTGCTCCGCTCTGACAGTCACAAGGGTGATGGGGGTGGGAGCGGGAAGGCAGACAGCGCATCGTCCAGGAGAGGAGTGTTTATTTATAGGACAGGTCTTTTCCTGTCCTTCCTAGAGTAGTCTGTTAATGCAGCGGTCGCCATACCTTCAAACGCTGCCTCTGAGAGATAGATGATAGAGGACGGAGGCCCAGGGCTCCGGAGGTAAAGGCTCGAGTCCTTGGAGTAAGGGTGCCAAAGGCCTGCTTCCCCCACCTTCAGGAGACAAATCCCAGGAGGCCTGACTTCCCAGGGATGGCTGACCACTGAACATTGTAACTTCCTCCAAGTCCCAGAGTTACAGCCAGCTGCTTTTGCCTGGGGACACCTCGGGGCAGTTGGGGGTGGGGTGGGGGGGGGAGAAGTGAGTCAAATTTCTGGAAAACTCTGACTTCATTCTTGCTGTATTTGGGGTCTGGTAGGACTGACCATCTTTTGGGGGTCTTTGAAAAGCATGCTGGGAAAATGCTGTTAGAGTAAAAGGGAACAAAGATGAAAGGAGACCTGACTTTGGTAGAATGGAATTACCACTATTTGGATTGAGAAAACAGAGAGAAAAACCAAGACTCTGGGGAAGGAGAGAGAACAAGGCTCTCTGAACCGAGCTAGAGGAGGGCTCGTGAACTGACAAGTTCTGCTTAGCCTCTTCACAATTCGGCACATGATTGTATCGACATGGGGGGACTCCGATTGCTTCTTGTGCTCAATTTTTGACTCAACTAGACCAAAAATCATTTGATGGCAGGAACCTTAGAGCACAGAGCTAGGTGTAAAATTAGTGCTCAGTAAGCCCTGTGAGTTCTCACACGTGAATTCTTACAAGCGACTATTGTTAGTGTCAAGAAACTTTTGATGATGGTGATGATGATGATGGCAGAATTCTACTACAGGGAAGAACCCTATGCCCAGAGGGTACCATGTGCATGTAGGCTTTCAAAATCATTTGCTAGATTTTTATTAAATAAATGACTTAAAAGTTTCATGTCTGCCTCATGGACATTTTAACCTGTTTAGTGGTGGCTTTGACTAGGTTTGAAGCTTTTGTCTCAAAAAACAAAATGAGACTCTCCTGAGTCCGATGTTCTGTTCTCCAAGGTGGGCCCTCGGACTGTGATAACGGAGGGTAGTGGTTCTCCCACTCGAGCCCTGCACCAGAGCCACCTGGACACTTGGGGGAACACCGTAGCTGGGTGGGACTCAAGAATGTGTATTTCTTACAGTTGGTAGTGTTGTAATAACTCTGTCTGGCATCAGGTGGGTACTGGAGATACATGCCTTGTAAAATATATGATTATCTAACCACTGGGCTGCACACCTGAAACTAATACAAATAACATTGAATGTAAACTGTAACTGAAAAACGTTTTAAAAATTTTTCTAAAAGCCAAAAGAAAAAGAAAGAAGATGTTGTGTACATTTACATTTAAAATTTAATTCAGACTTACACAGAATGAACTTGTGCAGAGTTAAATCTTTTTGGAAAGTTTATTCTGCAAGCATCCTGAGCTGTGGGTATACTAAAATGTATATTTCGAAGTTATTAATAAAAATGTGTCCAAATGTAATCATAGCCTATAAAATACTCTTAAGTCCAGTAATAATTGCATCACCAGGAAAATCCTCTCAAAATTAAAAATGAGCAAAAAGTACTTGTGGTCCAGCATTTGCCAAGGAAGACAGAAAAATTGATGTTGCTTTCAATTTTATCCACTAAAAATAAATTTACTAAAAGTATAAATTTTGATGGCCTAAAACAAAATTTCTACAAAAGCAAGTCAGAAAAAAATCATACGGCCAGTCAAGATCCCATTAGTAAAGTGCTTTCATTTATTATATGATAGAAAAATTTGGCACCGAAGAACTGTGTTTTTTGCAAGTCGACATTGTTACACACTCTGCGTCTCACTGCTGACCTCGAACTGCCAGCCTCTGCCCTCCGCAGCGCTCCCTGGACCTCTCTCCCCTGCTGGTCTCCAGCTGAGCCGCCTCGGCTACCTGATCACCCCCTGGGAACATCACCAGCTTTCAGACTCACACCTCCTCACACTTGTCTGATTTCGTCATTCAGTGAACATTGTAGAGCACCTACCATGTGCTAGGCACCGTAACACCTTGGCGTTTAATGGTGACAGAAGACGGATTCCCTGCTTCTAAGGAACGCACCAATCTAGTAGGAGAAGACTGATAAAGACCAGATAAAGAAATACTAATTGCAAAGTATGACCTGTGTTTTTAGGAAAACAGAAGGGTGTTGAGATAGAGACAAATGGGGATGAGGGAAATTATATTTCCCCTCTGAGGAAATGGCATTTCAGCCAAGATCTGAAGGACGAAAGAGAGCCAGTACTGTGTGAACAGGGACAAACGTTTTGGGCAGAAGGAACAGCATGTACAAAGGCCTTGAGGGAGGCCCTCATACAGAGCTGTGCAGATTATTCCTGACACAAACAGGCCTGGCCCAAGGGTAAGAGGTGCTGAAATCCAGCCTGTCTCTACTCCCTCCACCTTGTACCTGGTGAGAGGAAAGCATGGGGTTTGTTTTCTGATTCTCACAAACACACCTCACAGGCTACCATTAGCCCTGGCCCTTGGCACAAAGGGGAGGGCTCTCAGTGCGCCCCTCCTAGCCTGGGGCTGGGTTCACAGGCTGGGATCCTACTTGGCGTCCAGACACGCGTGTCCATATGCCTGCCCACTGCCCAGTCTATGTTTGGTTTTATCTGTCAAATGGTAACAATTCAAATTTATGTGGCATTTTACATTTGCTTAAAATCTCATTCCATCTTCCAATATCACTGTAAGGTAGCAAAGGCAGACATTTTTTTTCCCTTAAATGTACATATGATAAAATGAATAGATTTTAAGGGTTTGGTTCGCTATGTTTCAATAACTGGATACACCTGCCTAAGCAACACCTGAAACAAATCTAGAACATTTCCAACATGCCTGAAAGTTTCCTCCTACCACTTCCACCCCAACACCTCCATCCTAGGCAACCACTGTTTTGATGTCTATCTTTAACTATTGATCACTTCTACCAACTTTTCATCTTTGTAGAAATGTAGTTGTGCAATAAGTATGATAGTGTGTCTGGCTTCTTCTTTTTTTTTTTTCTAAATCTTCCCCCCGAGGACATGCTTAGTGTTTTTAGAGAGAGAGATGAAGGGAGAAGAGGGAGAGAGACCGATTGGTGGCCTCTTGTACACGTCCCGACCAGGGACCAAACCCACAGCCTAGGCATGCACCCTGGCGGGAATCAAACCCGCGACCCTTCGGTTTATGGAACAACCAATGAAGCCACGCCAGCTAGGGCAATGTCCGCCTTCTTTCGTGCAATATACTGGTTTGGTCTTCTTTTTGAGATTGATTCAGTCACATTGCTATATGTCTCCACAGTTCATTCCTTTTGCTTAGTGAGTAACGTTCCATTGAATGAATATATTTCAGTTTGTTGATTTATTACCCTATTGATGATATTTGCACTGCTTCCAGATTGGCTATTTTGACCAAAACTCCTAAAAATATTCTTGTACAAAAAAAAAACTCAAAACAACCCAGCACACATCTAAAGCTCTCATGGGATACTGCTGCTGCTGCTGCTGCTGGTGAGGGGACCACACTTTGAGAGGTGCTGCCATGACGGCGTGTCAGCAACGTCTCAGGTCCCTTTATTTGGAAACTGTACTAAGTTTCTAAGGAGGATCTAAGACAAGTCATAGAAAATGGGCTCACACCCTGCCCAGCGTGGCTCAGTTGGTTGGGCGTCGTCCTACGAAATGAAAGGTCACCAGTTCCATTCCCGGTGGAGGCAGAGGCCTGGGCTGTGGTTTGCAGCCCCTGGCCGGGGCAGAGGAGAGGCAACTGATCGAGGTTTCCCTCTCACATGGATGTTTCTCTCCCTCTCTTTTTCTCTCCTTTCCCCTTTCTCTAAAAGTAAATACCTAAAATCTTTTTTAAAAAAGTGGGTTCACAACTCTCTGTAGAGAGAACTGGAGGAGGCCCTCTTAGAATTCTTCTCAGATCGTTGCCTCCATCTCTGCCCAGGGCCCACTCTCTCCAGAATTTAGAAGTTGCTGAAGTGGAACAAAGGTTGCTGAGAAGTCTAATTTGGCTCCTGCCTCACCTCTCTTCCAATCTATTCTCCTCGCTCCAGCCCAGATGATTTTTCTAAGTCAGAAATCTGACCATCACAGTCCCCTGATCTAAAGCCTTCAATGGCTCCTCATTTCCTCCCACAGGAAGTCCAGACTCTGGGGTCTGGACTTTGCCTACATGGCAAACTTTTTGAGATTGCACCCCTGCCTATCCCTCCAGGTTGGTGCCCTTCCATTTCCCTACTGCCATGGTTCCCAGAGATGATCTCTCTCATCCCATTCCTCTGCACAAGCTTCTCCCTTAGCTTAGCATATCTTTTCTGGTCCCCTCTCAACTGCATCCTCCACACAGTATTCCCCGCTAGACTCATAGCAAAGCCTGCCACGCTCCCCTCTCCCACCCCTTGACACAGCCCTCATTACCAGCGTTGTTGTTCTTAGGAGCTTTGGGAAGGTTCGTTGAATGAATGGAAATTGCTAAAGAATACATAGGGTCAGTGATTACCTTGGAGACTTTCTGATACAAAATAATGAAGAAAAAAACCACAACAAAACAAGGAGGGGGTTAGGATTTGCAGGGAAAGATGAAGGGAAGGAATGAAAAGAGGGATGGGTGGAATTGCCAGTATCCCCTTTAAGTCACCCACGGTAAAATTAATTCCTCTGGCCTTTGCACAGTGACAAAGGTGTGTTCAGAAGCAAACAAATGAAGCTTTAGAGGGAGAGCTTTAGGTACTGGCCCATAGCCGGGGCAGGAAGTCGAAGGCTTTGCAGAAGAGGAAGTAGGAGGCTCCTGAAATTACAGCACCTCCCTGCCGGCCCTCGGCTCACACCTCCCCAAGCTCCCCTAGCTTCCCTTCTCCCCGCCTGGCTAGCTGCACCTTTCTTGTTCCCTTCTGATATGATGGCCTTAGATGGTGACAAGTTGCTTCGAGGTCTAGGATTCTGTGTGGCACCTGGGGACACGAGGCTTCTTGTTATGCACTTACTATAGAAATCATCTTTGAAGCTATTTATAGACTCACAAGGTTGACTTACATTCTGTGGGAATGTTTATCATACAAGAACTAGACTGGGAATTGGGAAACCTGGTTCCTCCCTCTCTTCCCAAGACCAGCTACTTGCTAGCAGTCAGGCAGCTGTATTTTCAACTTCCTTCCTTGCTCAGGCAATGCTTATGAGGACTGCCCACTAAGATTTATTTATGACCCGTTCAATCTGACCACATAGCTGTTTTCCATTCCTAGGATTGTGCCTTAGAAAACTTGGACCCATTTCCTCAGTCCCCTCAGTGACACGACTCTCTGTGAACTCCAATGGCCAGGAAAGTATGATAAACAAGAGCAACCCCAGAGGGAGTTTCTCAAGTTCCGAATATTTGATCTCAAAATCTGGCTGAATTTATCGGCCGAAAGCACCATTGACAGACTATTTCTGGCTGACCTCTGCGCCCTCCGCACCCACCACCCCCATTCTGAACACTGAGCTTCTGGGCCCTCCTATTAGCATCTGCACAGATACCTCTCCTGGGAAAAGAGCCTATGCTCTTCCTGGAACCAATTTAAACCCAAAGGAGCCTTTAAAAAGTATATTTAATAGTTGGAGAGGATCCCTCTCCTTTTCACTTGTGAGCTCATTCCCCCTGGGAGCCAAGTGACATTTAGATTCCTGTCTGTAAGTTGTTTTTTCTTTAGATTAGCTTTTGTGTAAACATTCCTCTGCAAATTATTTTCACGTTTTAAGGAAACTGCTTTTAAGCGTCCAGTCAGACCGATTCCTACTGTGTTCCCTCCACTACCCCCACCTCGACTCTCACTCACCAACTTCCCCCTTTCTCAACAACTCAGATCCGAACTGATTCTACTGTTGGTTAAAATATTTCCCCAACTTTCTGGAATTTCCATCTTCAGAGGTTCTCTCCCCCAGACTGCAGCCAAAGGTTGGCCCCCTCAGATGAATGAAGCCAGCGTGGGTCACGAAGGGTGAGTCATCCTTGTTCCACACAGCAGGTAGGGGCAGGTCAGCAGGAGGCCAGAGCCGCCCTGAGGAAGGGACCGAGGACCATCAAGACAGGCTGAGTGAGAGGCACAGGGCCAGCACCAGGGCCAGCCAAAGCGGGGAGCAGCTTTCCAACGACGAGACTCACAGGAGCCTGGCAGTCACAAACAGAAAAGCAGGCGAATCATGTCTTCTTCTCCAGCCGGGAACTCAATAGTTGTTTGTAGTCGGCCCACCAGAGCAACCTCTCCTCGTGTCTTTCTTCTCACAGTGATGTTGTAAGCTGTGTCTAATTCAGGGCAATTGTCCTTATACAGATTCTCAATCTCTCAGTGTCAAAACACTGTCCTTTACCAGGTTACCGTGAATAGCCACGTCGGCTGGTCACAATTCTAGGGATCACCATTCATGTAGTCTACAATATAGTTATCAAAATAACAAGCCACTTCTCTTTAAAACTTGGAGCCATCTTTTGTTTTGCTTTTGTAGGTTAAGAAAGGTAAAATGGTTGAGGGGAAAGAATACGTAAGGAGGTTCTACTACTGTCATAAAATTACCATATGGCCTTGGCCAGGTCACTTTGCTAAAATCAGGCAGTGGGGACTACATCATCTCTGGCAATTATATTTTGTAATCAGCAGAAACTGACATTTCTTTGATCAATAAGCTGCATGGTGGGAAGTTTCTGATGAGTCATTGTCTTACATCACCACTCCCACATTTTGAGTTGCTTAGCCTGATTCTGACTTTAGCTCAGGGCTACGCTGTGGATTTTGAAGTCCAGTGAATGAGAATTTTTCATGACATTTCTCTTCCTTGATTTTCTGACCTTGAATCTTTTCTGCACGATTAAACACAGAGGCACTCATTTGAGGAATTAACTGAGGTGGTCACTTGAGGTCATATAGCAGCTGTGGCCCTTCGGGGTCTCACTTTTGCAAAGAAACAATTAAAAAAAAAAAAAGAGGCAAGAAGGTTGACCAGATAACTTGGGAAGCTTAGGAAACAAAGCGTTCCATTCTAAGTTTTTAGCTGTGGGGGCTGAATCACACAGCTCCTCCTGAGTTTTGTTCCCTATCAAATCACAACTTGGCCGACATCTTCTGCCGTAGGTCATCACCAGTGCTGTGGAGGGCAGTGGAGAAACACTTACTTGACCAATCCCAGAGAAGTCCTGTGATATCATGACCCAGGAAGAATGTTGCGGGGAGAAGTCTCTTTTTAGTTGGCTACATCCAACAAGCCTTTGTCAGGAGCTCTGGTTGCAAAGACACAAATGTGGAAACACTACTCCTGAACCTTGAAATTGATTTGCAATCTAACACATGAGCCAAATCAAAAAATGAGAGCAGTGCTTCTCAATCACTCCAGAGTATACTGCAAGTAATTTATTACTATTGAAATGTAGGGCACTAATGTTTAAAAGTAATTGTTTTGAAAACACAAATTAGAGTGAATTTAAGATCATCTTTCACTATCGAGATTTTTCTTTTAAGTCCTCTGCTGGCATCTTTCTACAGGATGGAATTGTTTTTGTTTAAGAGAATAACTTGAAGACATATGTAGGTTTTAAAAGATGAGACAGAGCCTGAAAAGACAGATCTAGTGGAGGAATTATTGAATTGCTCTGCATAATAAAGAGGATGGAATGCAATTTTTTGGTGGTGGTTGTTTTTGTTCGAAAAAAGCAGACCAAGAGAAGGAATGGCAGGGTGGCAATGAGCAATGTGACTGAAATGGGACTCCAGAGTCTGGTCGTCCAGGTTCATATCTATGAAACCCGCCACAATGCCCCTTGCAATGAAGTGATATGGATGTTAGCGAAACAGGGCCTGGTTTCCACCCTCTGTCCAACTCCCATTCTCAACCAGGGTTGGACTAAGCTTCTTTAAAAAAAAAATGGCAAAACATACATACCAGAAAATTTACCATCTTGACCACTTTAAGTGTACAGTTCAGCAGCATTAAGTACACTGACGTTGTCATGCTGGGCTGAGGTTCTTAATTTCTCTGGGAGAAGAAAATGCGGAGGGAAAGGTGACACGGGCATCCCCAGTATTCCCCCAGCCCATCTCCAGGGCACTCTCTACCGAGGACGTTCCTAAGACTGCCACCACCTTCCTGGAAGCCAGCTAACCACAGGACAGCAGCCTGACCCTAACACCATCGAAGCCAGAGTGGATGGTGCCAAACCATAGACTGGAATCGGATAGCATAGCTGGGCCTCTGGAACACCAGCCAGCAAGGTACACAAGCTTACCCCAGTCACCTCATTCACCTCACCATATGCAATCCTGCATTTTGGAGGAATGAAAATTTTGGATCCCATATATGCCTTATGGACATATATGGGATTTGTATACTGTGTACACAAATACATAAGTAATACCTATCACATAAGCACTCATTAAGTACTAGATATTACCAGACATGTTGAATATTCAAATTGAAGTTACTGCATGCTTGAAATAGCTTGTTCTGCAATAGTTCTACATCCACAGGACTTCTTTATTATTATTACTTTGGTGAAGATTTAAAAGAAGATGCTAAGGTATATATTTGCATCAATGCAACTACAGAGATGTAAAAATAGACATTAGATTCAAAGTGAAGAAGAAACATTTACTGGAGGAAGGAAGCTAGGTCCAAAGCTCTCTGCAAGAAGGGAGAGCTCTGCGGCACTCTTGGTGACCGGGGGGAGAGCACTGCTCTTCCCATAAGCCATGGAGCAGTGGTTCAAGTCAATCTTATCTGTAGCATCAAGTGTCCAGGGGAGCCCTGTGTGATTACTAGGCCACCCATATCCGATGCTTCCTTTAATAGGAGAGAAGGGACTGCACTATGGCAACTGCGCATGTCCTCATTGTTCTGCCCAGGGGAGTGCGTGTTGCAGATGAGCATCCTTCACGACAGGTGTAACGTGCGGACGCAGAGCCAGCCTGTCTGAATTCTAACTCTGACTCTGCCACATGCCAGCTTGGGTCCTTGATCAAGTTAAATTGGTCTGGATTCCTCACCTATAAAATAGGGATAATAATACGAGGCATCCATAAAGTCTGGAAAGACAAATAAATACACATAATGTCCTCAAGGATATCTTTGGTCTATAAAAAAAGTGTAATTTATGAACACAATGTCGTACTGACTTCTGTCAAAAAAAATTGTAAAAGACTTTGAAATTGTCAAAAAAGAAAGGTCAATGAGTGTCAGTTTATGTCACTCATCTCCGTTCTCTCCCACTTTCATTTTTGAGCTCCTTTTCAATTCTGTAAATTGTAGAAAACAGATACTATTGAAAATGATTCTTATTAATTAATTAATAGAAGCATTGGCATGTGTTCATTTTATATATCTGTACCAAAGTCATGGTCATACCCTCTTTTAAAAACTCTTTTAACCTCTCAGAGGGTTATCGTAAAGATGAAGGAGGTAAATGGAACATGCAGCCCTCAGAGCAGTGCGCGGCACCCGGAAAGCACCAATGTCAGTGATTACTATCGTCATCATCGATACTTCAGCCCTCCATGCCCCGTGGTATGATTGAGGGCGCTCTCCCTCACGAACTCCCTCTCATCCTAGTGTAAGGTCCCTTAGGGTAGGAACTTGGTGACTCCAGCACAGAGAACAGTAGAACCGAGAGCAGGCTGGCATTTTTTAAAACGTTTTAATTTAAAAAAAATTTTTCATAGAGGACCAGATAATTAATACTATAGCCTTGGGGGGTCAAAAGTCTCTGTCACAAAAGAGGCTTTGCTTGGGGCAATGGGCGTATGATGCTGTGTGCAGATGCTGTTTTACTGAGTGGTAAGTATGGTTTTGCAAACCAATGTCACCCTGATAAATTCAATTAAAAAAAAAAAAAAAAAGAAGCCTGTGTTGCAACCACTCCGCCCTAATGTTGTGGGGTGAAGGCACCGTCAACATCGGGTAAGTGCAGGAGCGCGGCTTTACAACGAAACCTTGTCTCTGATGGCTGAAATTCGAGTTGAATATAATTTTCACATGACACAAAATATTATTCGATTTTTCCGGCCATTTAGAAATGTAAAAACCATTTTCACCTTGAGGGCTATAAGAAAATAGGTGGTTGGCCGGCTTTGGCGCCAGCCCGTGGTCTGCTGACCTCTGAACTAGATAATGGTGCCTCAAGGACAAGAATTGGGCCTTATTCAGGCAACCTTGAAGCTAGCTCTTTTTGTGTAACAGATATTTAAATAATGTTTGGTGAATTGAGTGACAAATGGATAAAGGCAGAAGGGAGGGCTTTAAGGAGAGTAATTTGCTACACTGTTTCAGAAAGATTCAGTGCATGGTGACGACAGCATGGCCGCCGGCTTCGCCCTGCCTGTCATGCGGAGGTGGTGGCAGTGACTGGACGTATCGGCATCAACCAAGTCCTTTGTCATAATCACTCCTAACTGAAATCTTAACTGACACCAATGGCTTTACACCCTGCCTGTAAATTGCCTTGAATTCTTCTCAGAACAAATGGAATTGTATATAAATCTAATTAACCGCTGACCAAAAAAATGTGACCAGATCACATTACAAGATACCTTCTCCAGAGAACACTGAAAAACCGTCAGACTACATTGTATTGGCATTGGTCCATTTCATAGACCAGAACCGGGAACGTTGCAGAATCGGGAAAATAGCAGATCAGTGTCCAAAAGCACAGATAAGCCCAGAATTTGATCCACCTACAGAACTGAGTTGGGCCCAGCTGGAATCTACAGATGCCGCCTGCTTTGCCTCCTGGTGTGCACGCCTCCCTCCCCCTCACTCCAATTGTCTCCCAGACAGAACAAAAGCATTGCCTCCAGCTAAGCAAACCCTCTCCTCCCCAAAAGGTCATGTGTTCCCGTGAACACTGAGCTATAGTTACACACACACAGATACAGCTATATTTTCCCTCAGGAGTTCATAATTCCATTTCTTTTATTTTCTGTGCCTCTCTGTGTCTGTCTCTCTTTCCACCTATGATCTGATTTCATTTAGAGCTCAGGCCAATGTTCATTTGCACGGAGGACTTTCAGACAGAAATTCCATAACAAGTGGACATTTCTCAGTGCAGGACTATGACCAAATGAATTAGGAGAATAGCTCTGTCGGGGGGGAACATATCCGGAATGAGATGGAAATTTGAACAGAAATTGAAAAAGCGCTCAGGTTTTAAATGTATAATGTTAGAATGCCTACACACATGTAGTTTTAGAAAGAACACAGAGTGGCAGAGTGAGTCCAAACTTCTGGCATTCTGTAGTTCAGGAAAGAGGTCTCTGGTAACATGGTGACTGTCTAGAGCACCGTGCATAAGTGAGGTCTTGAACACGGAGCTCTCTTCTGAACCTGACTTGGGCTCTTCTCATGGAAGATGCAGCAAGGAAAAGAAGGGGCTTTTCTTTCATTAAGGTGAATTATTACATAGCAGTTTGTAGCTTTAAAAATATTAAGGTAATACCTTACTGAAAAAGACATTGTACATGACACCACCACTTAGCTATAGCCGCAGTGGTGCTTGTTTCTAGGGTAGAGGTGAAGCGCTCAGAGTCTCCCCTGTCCCTTTGTGCAACAACAGACCACGCAAGTGCAATAATGCTGGAAAGAATAGGGAGACTGCAGGGGCAAAGAAATGGCAAAGATAGCTTTCTCCCAATGCCACCTACCTGGGACTCAGCACATGGTAAGTGCTCAATAAACTTTCAGAGCCTCTTGGGACACCGTGACCATGGGGTAAGATACAGGAAAGGGTAGAAGTAGAGAGCTAACCACAAAAGGAAGAACGTTCAAGAGAATCCTTGCAACTTTCCTATAAATGTAAAATGGCCCCATAATAACTTTCAAAAGTCTAGAGAAGTGAGTGGTTATTTCTACAAATATTCCAATTGACCAATTATTGCACCAGCCCTTTGGAACCTTCTGGCTTCTACCCATGTGACGTGGCAGTGAGCCTTCCTGTTTGCTCCTTAGGTTTCTTTCCTTCACCCAAACTCTCGGATCCAACTTCCAACATTATCACACTTCCGAAAACATGTGGACACCTCGTGACTTAGTCATGTACTTGTTTGACACTTGTGTAATATAATAATTGCTGGGGGTAATGGTAACAGAAATCACCCAAATCCTGTAATGATTTAAATGGGAGATCTCGTTTACTGCATATACAAACGTGTATCATTTAGAATGGAACTGTGCAAGAAAAGTATGAGAACTTGTCATCAAGGAGAATTCTTGCTTCTGGCAGAGGAAGTTTCGTTTTTTCAAACGTGAGTCAGGTACTTCACCTGTAGCAGCGCTGGCCAAGCAGAACCCGGGCATGGAACCTAAGTAGCCTGCCCTCTGCTGCCACAGGGAGGAGAAAGGGTTTGGGGGAAGGCAAGAAAAATTTTGCTCTTCTCCGTCTTTTTATAGGCTACATTCTTTTAGCAGTTTTAGCTCCACAGGCTTTTATTCTTTATATGCTCTCCTCCTAACATGCTCTGCCCTCCCTCTCAAATGAGCATTAGAAAGGAATGTTTACATCCTGTTTTCCAAATGCAGCTTCATGTTCCTGTTCTAAAGTTTTGATTTTCAAGTTACTATGAACCGTGGTTGTTGGTTACTAACTGTTCTAACTCTGCAGATTAACTTGTAAAAGATGGGGATGGCAATCATAAATTACTTTTGACTCCCATTAAACCTGTGATTGATTTAACAGCCCTCCTCTCCCACCACTAAAGTGAGTGGCTTTCAGACTTTCAAAACATTTTTTTAAAAAGTTTTTCAGGCCTCCAACATAAGACGTTTCAAACTGCAACCCAGTACACATACAAAAATGTAAGTGAAATAAAATTCCTCAAAACAGTACTTCCTCTCACTGCTTATTCTTACGAGCACTCTTCTTTTCTGTTCTCTCCTGATTCATATCCTCTAACGTGGGTTTTGACCTGCAGTTTGAAAAACAGGACCCCGCAGACCACAAGCCCTTGGGATGGGAGCCCCAGTAGACTGCTCCTGCATATTCGCACTGGAAACTGATGCAGGACATAAAATCAAGTTTTAGATGTCTTATTTTTGTCAAAAATCGGTGGTGTACAAAGATCAACTTAAAGGGAGAAAGAAAACAAATGTGTCAAGAAAAATCAGGACTTTAGAAAAGACAAGTTACATGAAGTGCCAGTTTTTTGGTGAAATAGAAGGCACATTTATTATTACACATCACCCTGAAGTTTACACTGGTCTGTCTGGACTGTACGATTTTAGTAAAATATTGTAATTATGCCTAAATGCACCAAATTAGCTACCTGTGCTGTCATTTTGGATGTCGGAGACAAAAATTTCTTTGAGTCTACATAGCTGAATATCTGTGATTATGATTTTATGTAATCTTAAGCACTTAATACACTTTTTCAATTTCATTTATTTTCAGAAAGTCAGACAAAACATGCTAGCCATTGTTGCCGGGCACGCGACTGAACTGCTGAGTCTGCGAGCACATTACTGCATGTCAGCTTGAGTGACAGGTGTCGGTCATTACGGTGGCTTTGATGGCCCTCCCACTCGCGAGTGAGGTCCAGGTTGGGGCTGTGGGCCCGAGAAGATGAGAACACGGGCTTGGATGTTGGTCTGGGAGTAGAGCCCAGGCCTTTCCCCTTCCTGTGGGATGTGGGCCAACACTCACCTTGCTGAATGCTGTAGCCACGGTGGACACAGCAAAGTCCTGTGGACTTGTCATCTTGTGGCAAGTCCACTCTTGTAGGTGCATCTCAAGACAGGTGTTTGACAGGGAAACTGGGGGACCTTTTGCCTTATAGACAGCACTTTAGGGGAACACAAAAATCACAAAATCACAGGAAGGGACCTATTATTCTGTCCAGATAAGGGCGTTAAGGGACTGACAAAAACTAGGACTAGAACCCGTCTCAGCCTTCCACGCCAAAGCTCTTTGTGCAAGACAGGGAGGCCTGAAAGGAAACAGAACACGACTTTTGTTTTCCCTTAGCAGCACCTTTCCAATACAATAACGAATTATGGATCTTTCCTAGGTTTCATGGTCTCACACTGTTGAACTTTGGTGACATGATTTTGCGGAGTTCTCCCTCATTCCATCTAAATATTCCCACTTAAGAAAGGAGCAAGAAAACTCATTTAGTGAATACGAAGTCCTCCTTTGCCCTGTTAGAGAACACTTGTGCACTCCAAAGTACACCCCAACGTGGGGCAGCCCGAAGGAGAATGGGATTGGAGACCAGAGACCTGGGTTCACCCACCAGCTCCACCCATGTAGTTAACTAAAACTGTTGTATGTTCTTTAGCCTCATTTTCCCCTCACTGGTAAGGAAACAAAAAAACCCAATTCCACCTACAGGGAATTGTTCATGTGACATATTTGTAAAGGCACATAAGAAACTCAAATGTCAATTATGCTTTCCTTTAAACTGGCAAAAGAATTTCTGTTAACTGAGTTATATCTTCAATCTGTTCTTGCATATGTATTCCCATGGGAACCAAACTTCAAAGGATGTACACTTTTTGGCAAAGGAAAAATAGAGATCATAGAAACCTTTCTTGGCTGGTACAGGTCTGAGGAGTCTTGGAATACTCTGGGACAGTGACTTCCAGTCCCCACTTAATAGCTCGATCACCCCAACATAGGGATCTATCTGCAGCTAATCCTCCATTCCGCTGCCTTCTACCAATCTCAAATAAAAGAATATAGTTAGGCAACTCCTAAATTTCCAAAGCTTTGTTATATTTAGATGTCTAATAAAACTAATACCAGAATCCTTCGGTTCTTAGAAAATCTGAAAATTTCAGAAACTTGAGGTTTTAGCTGATGATAATCACTATTGCTTATTAAGGACCAAGGAGCCAGGCCCTATGCTCATCGCTGAGTCCTCACAACCGCCTCAGGAGGTGAGAACTGTTATCACCAGAGCTAGAAACCAAAGCACAGGCAGGTGACATAACTGAGGGGGGGATCCGAAGCCAAGCAGAGTCCAGAGGGTGTATCCTGAGCAGCCCGGTGCTCTCCCTGGTTTGCATGTCCTTCCCTCCCATCCTGTCCCTCCTGCTGGACTCCTTCAGCACTTGTCTTTCACATGACGTGACAATTCCACGCCATCTTGTCCTGTTTGGAGGTGAGCTTTATCTCATAATTAACTTGTAAGCACCACTGTATCCCCATCCTCAAGCACGTAATTTAGATAAAAAGCTACAAGTCACAACTGGGTGGGGTGAAAGAAACCTAGAATGGGGGTGGCTTTCTTCTGGGATTAAAGTTTTAGTTGGCACAGTGTTCGTATTTCAATGAAGCTTCAAACTTGAAAATGATTTCTCTTCAGCTACCTCACCTCAGAAACTGCACATTCCACTTTTAAACTCTGCAGATGCACTAAGTATTTGGTAATTGGTCCTTCAATGCCTATACACTTAGAAAATGATATGATTATCCAAATCTGGGAGAAAATGGGTTTAAAGAGCTTGGAAAGGACTAGGTGGCAATGACCTTTGATGCTCATTTTGAACGAGGGTGGTAACGTTCACTAATATACAAAGTAAGGAATCTTGGCCACAGTACTTTTCTCCCTGGGCCTTTCTCTTCAACTGAAGAATGATGAACATCCGATCAAATCTCTTATTTTGACCACTAATCATAGCAAGAAATTACTTTTCATCAGTACATACACATTTATACCTGCAATAAACTTCATGCAGCAGTAACTTATCCTTAACTTGTGCAATGTGTTTGATATTTCTATTTTCCCTTACTAAAATACTGGTTGCCACTCATTAAAATTATTCTATGATCCCCTATTTGTAAAAGTGTGAAAAACACTTAAGTGTGTCTCATTATCTAAGAACAAGATTCTGTAAGAGAGTAGAAAGGTAACTTCCATATTATTCTTCCAAAAAATTCGTAGACAGTGATGGGATTTCCACCGTCTCCAGCATTCGGCCAGTGGCAGCACCACCTCCTCCAGGCGTTTTACTGGACTCCCCTCCTGGCAGTTCAGGGCACGGTATGAAAAATATTGCAGGGACCTGACAGGCTGTAACAGTCTTACGATGAGGCCAGTAGTAAGAAAGTGACTGCTGATTTTTCTTAGCTACCCCCACTGAGGTTGTAAAACAGAGCCACTTATCTTTTCTTGTAATAAAACTTACAAACTGTCCTGCTCGGTCCCCTAGCCCTTTAAGCAGAGAGTTGGCCTGGCTGGTACTGAACAAGCTCTTCCTGGTATTAACCTAGAAGAGACACAAAACGTCAGCTATTTTCTGCGGGCCATGCTGCAATGTTTACACAGCTCTGGCTTCTTGGGTGACTTAGGCTCTTATGACTTGAAAAATGCCAGAGCAGACAAGCAGTCTCTAAGCAAAACCAACAAGCACCCAATTACTTTGTTTGCACAGATGCAAAAGCATGGAAATTTATATGGTGGGGTCTGAATTCCCCAGTTTGTTTTGTTTTTAATTACACACCCAACCAAATGCATAAAATCCCACAAAATGAGTGCAGCAAAAAATGTCATCTTTTCTATTTTTAAACTGAAATATGGAGCCCATAAAAGCAAAGCTGTCGTAAATTTTCACTTGGGGACAAAACCACTATACCCAGGAAAAAAACGCATACACACACCCACATTTAACAGTGGTAAACAGTTTTTATTCAGGCAATGAAACATGGAAAAAATATATTAGTAATCATTATAATAATTTCATTTGTGTGAGTATAACTTTTACAAATATTTACCTGACATATAAAAGGGAAGTCACTGTGCATATAAAACTTATGTAGATGACGACTCCACGCGACACAGTCCTGTCAGCAGTAGTCAATGCAGCGTCCAGCCCCCCAGGCAGGAGGCTCCTCACACACTTCATGGCACCCGTGGGGACACAGTGGAAGCAGAAGTGCAATTAACATTTACTGGTTGGCACATTAGTACAAACGCTATCTACTGGTAAACACACACTTGCTAACAGCAACACTGAAATGTCTACTGCTACCTCTGAGATGGAAAAGCAGGGCCCAGGTCCTGCCCCAGTGGGTGAGGGGCTGCAGCTGAGGCTACGGGTGTGCTGACAGACTGCCCTGTATCTGGACTGGGGGTGGTTTCCGAGTTCAAATTTGTGTAAGTCCACTTGGAAATTATTCATAGAGAGTATTAGTTAACAATGTGACTAGGAAATACTGTTTGGAGTATATTTCAGATACCACTGAAAGGCAGAGAGGGAGAGAGAAAGTGGCATCTTTATAGTTCTAAAGAATCGATACAGGGAAGGTTCAAGTCACACCTCAGCCTCACGCCTGGCCGCCTCCAGATGAGTTAAGACTGTCAGCATCACACACAACATCTCTACATTAGGACTATAACCAGAATATATATATATATATGTAATAGCTGTAACCATATTATAGTTAATAAAGTCATTCCTTAGGAATCTTGTTTGTCCAAATCTAACTGCATGCTAAGAGGCACAGAAATGGGACCGCATTTGGACGGAGAACTACGAAAGTGCAATCTTTAGTCTCCAGAATGCTGGCTCTGGGCACTCGGGAGGGTCTCTCCTGGAAACGCTGCCCTTCACCCTACCTTCCAGAGGAGACCCTAAGAGAGAAGTGTCCAATTTCTTTACCTTTACTACGCGGGAGACTTTCAAGGTTTGAGTGATAAGTTGCTTTTTAAAAATCACTGGGATCTGGAGGCCAGTCAAACCTTTTTGGACAGAAGTCTCCTCAAAATATTTGTACTAAAATCTTTGAAGAAGATGACTTCTTAGACCTTTGGCTTGACATCCTGGGATTCCCAGACTATATTTGTTCTTTAATAAGCAAATAATAATCTGCTATCTTTAAAATTCTTCATAATATATACATCTTTAAAATCCTTTGCCCGAATCGTTTAGTCTTTCAACACCTAGTTTCTCTCTCCAACAAGAGGGCAGAGTAAGACACCCAAGTCCGGGAGCAAGCTCACAGGGTCACAGCGAAAGGACAACACTCGTGTGCAGTTCTGAGATGGCTACTAACTATAGTGAAAAACCAAAAGGAAACAGAGGGAGCTTTAGAATTTTATGCCACTAGAAAAGGTTGTGCTGAATTGTTTCTAACTAGCGTGCAAGATTACTAATGCTTGCTCTTTAAAAATTTCATCTTGAGCTTTAGAGCCACCAGCAAGCCCTCAAGTTAAAAGTGAGTGCTCCCCTCCGGCTGCCTTTAGACAGACGCAGACCCTGAACGTTGGGGCAGCTGACTCCTCCTGCTCCCAGAGTCTGCCTCAGGGCCATCCAACGCAGATCTGATACTGGAGCACTGGTGTGAGAACTTCACAGAGTGTGGGGCAGTGCAGAGGGTAACTGGCTGGAAAGAAAATCCAACTTGAGTGATCCCCAAAACCAAACATAAATCTTCCCTTAGATTCCACAGCATCCTGGAAGGCAGCCAGACCCTCAGAGTTTTGCACATCACATGTTTCTGCACTTCCTAATTTGGGCTGGGTCTGAAGAAGCTAGAAACCACACGAGAAAACTGGGCTTCTCAATATTTCCAGAAGTTTTACAGAACCAAAGCTTTGGGCAGGCCTTTAGGAGCTTCTCCTAATATAGTAAATATCAGGAAGTCTGACTGTCACTGATTAGCCAACCACGTGGCAAATCGTTCAGTCTCCAATTAAAATGCTTTAAGAAAGAGAGTGCCTATCTACACTTTGGCAAAGTCAAAAACTTAAGAAATGGCTCTGGATCCAGAACCTCAACAAAATCACCTAATACTTCAAAACCACAATCTCGGCCAGCAACGCCCCCTCATCTGCTTTCACGTTTGTAAAAGGCTTTATCACTGCCTAACACGTGATCTGGGGGCCCGCTGTGGGCTGAGCTCTTACTCTCTAGAGTTCTGAAAGTTTGAGGAGGGGGGTGCTTATTTTTAAAGAAAAATAAACAAACATACTTTATTCTGCCCAGTATATTCTCTTGATTTGCCCCTGCACAAGCCACCTTTTTATTCTTGTTAGAGAAGATCCACCTACTAAATTAGAAGGAAGAACATATTCTTGTGATGGCCATGGCTGAGAGGCCAGTGGCAAAGATAACTTAACAAGGGCCCTTCCGTGTTCTTTGCGCAGCAACTTCATTCTAGGATCTAGTGTTTTAGGGGTTTCTTTTACCAATGCGATAGGGAAGGATTGTCGTCACCTGTTTGACACATAGGACCCTTTTTTAATGTATAGAAGAAGCCAAAAAAGAAAGCTAGGAGTTATAACGGAGACTACCATATGCCTGCCATGCTTAAAATAGATCAATAGAAAACAAGTAAGCATGGACATGTCACCAAAATACAGCAGCAAAAAGGTTTAGCAAATGCTTCTTTCTGCAAGATGCAAGTTAATTTTCCTAGTAGGAGAGGACTACACGAAGAAATCAGTGACCCCACTGGAGACGCCTGTGCTCACTGCCGCTCAGACTGCGGTCAAGTGCTCATGCTGACCCGCAGTGACTGCAAAGTCCAAATGATTGTCAAGTCACTTCTCCAACCACATCATCATTTCTGTTGTTCTTCTTCTTTTTTTTTTTTTTGTAAAAAATGGTAAGATAATAGGCTTTAAAATACAGCCTAAGCACCAATTATGATAAATGCATATTGGTAAAACGTGACTTCTGGCTTTAAAAGACATTATTGACCTCCCTGGGGCTAAAGATTGCACCCATGTAAATAGTAGACTTCTAAAAAAAAATTCATGTTGAAAGATCTAGAGGTTCTCCACTAGGCACAACGCATGGCTGAGGCTGGATCATGCAATACTTCTACAGGAAAAGTACGAAACTTACATGTACTGAATATAGTGCATGAAGACCTTCAAGGTGTTAAGATTAAGACAAAAGAGTGCTCTAAAACACTTGCAGGGATTTGGTTTTGCCTATCAAATGCTAGGGGATTCACGGGCTGCATGGAAGTTTTCCATTTGGGGGGTACTGGCCCCACCTCTCTGAACCAGGGCCAGGAAGAGCCTGAGGAATCTGTTTGTGAGGGTGCATCTGCTCCCTGCGGCCCCTTCCTCCACCGGTCCATTGGCCTTTGCTTAAAAATATTCTAAATGCACTGATTTTCAGAGTGGGTCACAAGATTTTTACTGCCCATTTTGTAAAAAATTCTGTCTTAAGTTCAAAAGGACTTCTTTTTTTGCCTTGAAACATCTGAAGAACAAAACATCACAGCTGTGAAAAGCCACCTGTTTCTCCATCTTATATAGCTGGTAGGGTTACTGTTACCTTTCATTATGGAAGATCATCTAAACCTTTTACAAGAAGACCTTCTTGACATATTTCAAATAATAAAGAGGAAATACTGGCTATGTAGCAACAAATGAAGCAGAGCAGACAGAATGGCTCTGAGGGAGCCCACCGCTGTTCACGCAGAATGCAGACATTTGGAGGCTGAGGACTAACCCCAAAGGGGCCACACTCCAGCTCGTCAAGGCTGAGCAGCGCCCAAATGCCAGGGCAACGGACCCTTCCGGCCGGGTCTCCCTACATGTGAAACCTGAGCCTGGGGCTATGAGTCACAACAGACACAAGTCCAGGTTTTCACAGCTTCACTCTCCCAAAATTCTGACATTGGCATTCTGAGCCAAGACTCTTTCAAGACAGGCTTTTACATTTATGGAAATAGGCTCTTCTGCAGAGAAGTTCCTCTTCGACTCTGCTTCAGGGAAGAAGCTGCAACACATGTAAGCATGCGTGAGCGCATGTGTGCTTGTGGGCGCTCAGAGTCCCTTCCTGTGTATAAACTGGAAGTTACGAAAGCCAAATTCCTGCTCAAATAAAACCACTAATACTGGAAATTAAATATAAAAGATGAAACAAAGAGGTCACAAAACATAATCAAACAGGTGGTGAACAGGAGATGATCCCAAACAGTAGCCATAAAACCACAAATTTCACGCACTTGGAAAAGTAAAGATGGCTTTAAAACGAACTAAAGAGAGAGAACTCACAAACCCACACCCAGCAGCCTAACCGAGCCTACCGATGGCGAGCTGCGACAGACGCGGGACTGCCGGACGCCGCTCCTTTGGTGACTGTGCCACACTCTAGGCTTTCTTCCAGGGCTGTTGGCGTGGGCAGCTAAGCGGGCCAGGCAGCGGTAGGCATGTGCTTTTTTTTTCAGAGTTTTTCCTCTGCAAAGGGGCAATAATTCCTGGGTAAGGCAAGATAACTGTGGTCACGAGAAGCAGCCAAATGCAGATCTGTCAAGCTAATGGGGGAGACTCAGTCAGTCTTTCCCAGCTTTGCAATCAGCTCATCACAGATTTTCGTCAGTTCTTCAATTTCTTGGTTCTGAAAGACAAATGATGTGACAGTGGGGGTCAACTGTGTCCTGAGATAAAGGCGGCTGTAACTAGTAGTCCCCACACTGGCTCTCCTCTAACTCAGCGGCTCTGAACTTTTCTTCACCAGAGACCCTTTGAAGAATGGAGAACTCTGCACCTGCTCCCCTGGAAAATGCTCATGTGTTCACAGTTAGGCTTCAGTTGAGTTGGGGGTTACTAGCCCTCTGCAGCTTGACCTTGAACCTCTTAGTTCTCAAATTTTCTTGTTACCGTAGGAATTACCTGGGATGCCTGTTAAAAACACAAGTATCTGGGCCTCATTCAATCCATTAGCATCTCTAGAGACCTGGGATTCTTGCATCCTTGTACCCTGGAACATGTAGGGATCATCTGGCTCCAAGGTAAGAACCCTGTTCTAACTGACTGGAGACATAGGAAGAGAAACACTAGAGGCATACAAAAATTCAAGTACGAGAATTGCTGAGCAGCAAGAAACAGGGACCACTGTTACCACTGATTTTTATTTATCTACAGCAGTCACACCCCCGTGTGCCAGTGGCATTTGGGATGGGTCAGTGTTTGCTGTGGGGCTGTCCTGTGTGTTGTGGGACGTTTGGAGCATTTCTGGGCTCTACCCACTGGGTGCCAGTAGCATCTCCTACTTGTGACAACCAAATATACCTCTAGATGTCCCCTGGGGGGTAAAAGTACAATGAAAGGGGAAGATGGCTTCATATATTACTTAAAAAACAAAAAGAATTTCAAAAAGGGAGCCTCAGAGCCTGACTAAGCAGTGTTTGGTTCCGGAACTTCAGTAAATGCAGCTTCTTCTCTCCACCCTGCCTGTGGACAGGCCCCACTGGTATGCCTGGGAGTTTCATGGTTTGCCTTGTCTTCCCCTGGATCAGTTCACAAAGGAGCTGGACAGAAGTGTCTAGGCAAAAAGGCAAGGCCTCTTTCATGCAGATCCCCTGCAAGCGAGCCACATGGAAACCAAGTGTCTCTGGTCACACCACACCCCTCTTTGTACCTTCTGCTGAAGGGCCCTTTCCAGGGACTCCACCTTCATCTGCTCCTTCCGGAGTCCTGCGTGGAGAGCTGCACTCTCAGCCTTTGCTTTTGTTCGAACCTGAGCAATCTCTTCATTGGCTCTGTTGATGGCATTTTATTTGTAGAGTAAAGGGACAAAGAACACATGTTAGTCATCAGTCTGGCTGAGGAGTCAGGAGAGTAATCGCTGATGTCTGTGAAACACAGACCTAAAAGAACTGACGCTGTGACAAGAGGGGAAAAAGGAATCAGTGACCTACATAATTCAATTTTAATTGATAAAAACTAAATTTACACACAACTGCTAAGGAAATTTGGAATCACATGACAGTTTCTACAACAATCAAAACAGTGTTTGTTTTTTTAACCCAGTACAATAGCAGACAGGACCATCTTTGGGATCACCACAGCTAAAGAGGCAGGATGCTAACCACTGACATCTATGACACAGTCCTAAAAGTGACTTCGCTCGTGAGGTGCAAAAAGACATTAAAAAAAAAAACAAACCATAAATGTCAGTTGGTAAATAGCCAATTAACTGATTAAAGGATGCTAAAAACTCACTAGTAAATCAGGGACATGCAAATTAAAGTGATAAACTTCTAAAATTTGTCAGGCTGGGAAAAATGAACAAGGACAATCTTGTCCACAGTGGCTGGGATTCCAGGAAACAGGCTCACATGCTGAGTGGGGGACTGAAGACTGGTGCTGACTGGCGGAGGGCAATGTGGCAGCAGCCACCACAGCTGACACGGGCACACCCTCAGAGCCAGCAGTTCCCCCTCAGCAATCCAGCCCAGCAACCGTCCCAGCCAGCACAGCGGTGAGCGCACAAGGAGGTCCCCTGCAGCACTGTTTGCGGTGGAGAAGTGTTAAACCGTACAAATATCCATCAATAAGGAATGGACTAGGCCTACAACCTAATAAAAACAATTAGATTATGCTACGTATTGTGGTGTGAAAAAATGGCCATGATGTACTTATTAAATGAAAAAGGAAATTTGTGTAGTATGACTCCATTATAATTTTTAAAAAGAATGAAGTCATTGTGAGCAGTACCTATAAAGGCACAAAGACTAGGAGGACACCCAATAAACTTCAGCAGTAGTACCTGTGGGAGTGAGGATGGGAAAGGGGGAACTTAAAAGGTTTTACAAATAGCCAAATATGCAAGTATTACTTTGTAGTGAAAAAATAAAGTGGGGTGCATCCTTCATACCATTCCCCAGGATAAATTCCAAATGTTGGATTTAAGGATTTAAAAAATTAAGCCATAAAAGTACTAAAAGGAAAACAAGAGAATATTTTATATTCAGCACAGGGAAGATCTTTTTTACTATGACAGGAAATCTAGAAGCTGTAAAAAAAGAAAGTAACTGATAAATTTTAATACTTCAAAATAAATTTCTGTATATCAAAAAACACTAGAGGCAAAGCCAAAAGATAAATGATATTCTGAAAAATTACTCACAGCTCATATCACAAAGCACTGTCATCCTTAAATACATAAATAAACTGACAACAGAAAACCAGGTAAACAAGAGAGTCATTCATAGTAAAGCAAGTATATGAACAGAACTAAAATATGTTCAATTTTACCCATAAGATAAACATAAACCAAAACTACAATGAATAAAATAAATGCTCTGTTGCTTGCCAAAAAACAACACAGTAACAGAAAACCGAACCAACTAAATTGAAATACCACTTTCATCTATTAGATTTGCAAGAAAACCAAAAATTCGATCTGGCAAAGCTATAGGGAAAAAAAAGATACTCTCATACACTGTATAGGAATATAAATTAATAAAAGTCTGAGGAGGGCAATTTGACAATATTCATCATAATTATATATTCATATAGTCTTCAGCCCAGCAATTCCTTTTCAGTCATACAGATAACTCATATGCATGCCTAACGGTAATCATAAAAGGTTACTTATTGCAGCACTGTTTGTAGCAGAAGGTTTTAAATACCCTGAATGTCCGACACGAGGGGACGTTCCAACAACGGAATGCCATATGACTTTTAAAAACAATAAGGAAGTTCTTCATGGATAGATATAAAAAGGTTTCCAATATATACTGCTAAATGAAAACAGCGAGGTACGTGTCATCTGTATAAAAAAGGAGATTCTCACGACATAAAAACATAGTAATTACGTGAAGAGATGGAAGTGTTGGCTCACACTACCATGGTGCAATATATAAATATACCACATCCACACGCTGTGTCTTAAACTTATACAGTGTTATGTGTCAATTATGTCTTAATAAAGCTGGGGGAGGCTAGAAAAAAGAAGGGGATAAAAATTTATCTGGGAGGATAAAACAGTGATTAGCCCAGGAGAGAAAAGAGGTAGGAACCCAATGAAAGGGGGGGTGGGGTAGAGGGAGATACTGTGTATCTTTTTAAGCTTTTTAATGTTAGAACCGTGTGAAAATTCTACTTATTCAAAAAAGCAAACAATACACATACAAATGCCATCTGGAGTTGCAAAACAGTGATTTTTTTCTTGTCTCCATCAATCTCACAATGTCATGAAAACTAAAATTCTTATGTGCAAGGTCTTACTTGTCTAGTTTTTCTTCTGCGTGGATTTTCAGAGCCTGATAGCGCTGTTCCTCTTGTTTAACTCTGGCCAAGTAATCCTGAGCACATTTTTTCAAGGCTTCTTCATTCTGTTCCAAAACGACAATTTAAAATAAAAGAAACAGGTCATTTTGTTTTTCTTCTACTGGTGTACGTCATTTTTTCCCAAAACTGAGAAAACCCAATTAATTCAGATGCCTTTATATAAATCTACCAAAGAACTCCTAAATAATTTCTTCAGTCCTGGCTGGGGTGGCTCAGTGGATTGAGCGCTGGTCTGTGAACCGCAAGGTCACTGATTCGATTCCCAGTCAGGGCACATACCCCACTTGGGAGCGTGCAAGAGGCAACCAATCAGTGTAGCTCTTGCATATCAATGTTTCTCTCCCTCTCTCCCTCCCTTCCTATCTCTATGAAATAAATAAATCTTTTTTTAAAAAGCCTTGAAAAAAATTATTTCTTCAGGTATTAATTTTCAAATCATACAGCAGGGTTTAGTTAGTTACATTGGTACACCTACTATAGGAAGGCAGTTATTCAAAGCTGAATGGCAATCTGATTCCCATAGATAAATGGGCCAGTCTCATTTTTATTTTAATATGGAAAAAAAGAATGGTCACTGCTATAAATGTGTTTTACTGATGGTGTGCAACGAAATTAAATCAATATGTGCACTTACATGTAAATTTGAAACATTACTTTTCTCCAGAATATGCAGCCTGCATTTTTCAGTGCTGTGTCTAGAATCACTTTTACTTTTACTAATATTAAAGTGGTGAACTATCAAAGTGAACATTTCTAGACTTCTCCTAAAGTCTGAGGGTCCTGCAGTTCTGACACCCCATGCCACACTCTGGCTGTGCTGGGGGCTTATAGGCCTGACTCAGGAGAGCAATGATTAAGACAAGACACCCACTGGGCCAGATGCCTCAACAACCACAGAAAGAAAAAGGGGGGATTCTCCAGACCAACAGGGGCCCCGAATCCCTACTTAAAAGACTACCCACACACCTCTGGCACATACATCTGAAGATACATTACCACGAAAATACATTAGTAAGGACATTCCAGAAGGAAAGGACATGCTACCTTCTTGAACCCTTCCAGAACACCTTTCAGATTTTCGTATCTCCTGAAGAGATCAGAAAGGGACCTTTCCACAGAATTAAGGTCAGCCAGGGCCTGCTCCTTCTCCATGGTCAGTTGCTGGAAGCTTTTCTGAGAGGTCATGCTTGTCCTTTGTTCATCTTCTGTGAAGCGTAATCAAAAGCAATGGCATATTCAATCAACACATGGCTGGTAGCTTCCTTCTGTGAGCTACTAAGCAGTGTTCTCGGTGGTGGGACCCAGCAGTGGACATAACTGAGTTCCCGCTCCCAAGGACGTACATCCTAGTGGGGGAGGTATGTGGTGACAAGTGATGGGGAAACAAAGCAGGCCAAGAGGGGGCATTCCTTTTTCATACAGGATGGCCTCACTCAAGAGCAAACCGAACTGAAACCCCAAAGAATGGAGGGCAGGAGCTCCCTGGGAGAAGAATATTCCAGAGGAGGGGAGTTGTGGCAAAGGCCATGTGCTGGGAAGGCATTACGTGATGTGGACCATAGAAAATAGCACCGTGGTGCTGAAGTGCAGAAAGACCCGACTTTGATTTAGGGAGTCAGTCCTTATAACACTGGCGAGAAGAGGCTCTAAATTCAGTGCAGGGGGACCCGCCACTGTCGTTTGAAAAGGCACCCATGGTTCTGATACATGGAAGGTACAACTGGCAGTGGAGTAAGGGCACTGCACCACCCGGGTTTACACACTATGTGCCTAGGCCACCAACACTCCGGGTACTGGGCAGAGGGCTTTCACAGAATCCAAGTGTCTGCCAGGCTCTGAAATGAACCCACTACAGCTGATCCCCAGTGCTCCAAGTCCATACTTGTGAACTTGCCTACTTACTAAAAGTTACTTGTATCCCCAAATCAGTACTTCTGGTGCATCCCTGGTCATTCAGACATGCACAGAACAGCAAAAAAAATTGAGGCACCCGACATGCATGTTCCCAGCTGAGTGTGAGCAAGGTGATGCGTTCTTGCCTCATACCGTAAACAAGTGCCCTTTTCAGTCTATTTAGTGCCCCCTTTTTTTTGCATTTTTGTGCTTTCTGTTGGTGATTTTTGCTATTTAAAACAGCTCCCAAGTGTAGTGCTGAAATGCTGTCCAGTGTTGCTAACTGCAGCAAGGCTGGGACGCACCTCACAGGGAAATGTATTCAATAAGCCTTGCTCACACATGAGCCATAGTGCTGGCTGTTGGCCATCCATTCAAAGCTAATGAATCAACAACATATCTCGAATAAGATGTCCTTAAACAGAAGCACACATAAGACAAGATTATGTATTCACAAAAAGTGTGGCAGCCACCAGCCTTTGTAAAACCTAACCCGCATTTCCTCAGAAGCAATAGTTCCATGTTCACAGTAACTTTATACAACATGACTACTGAGAATAACGAGAATCAACTGTTCTTAAGTGATGGACAAATTGAAGTTTGTACCCTGATTTTAAAATCAGCTAGAGACCCTATGATTCATGTGCTAAAAAAAAAAATTTCCTTACCAATCATTTGAGCAATAGTCTTTTCATATTCAGCCACAATTTTCCTTAAAAAACAAAAATAAAAAAGTATTATCAGAAGTTTTTATTTTTATTTTTAATATATTTTATTGATTATGCTATTACGGTTGTCCTATTTCTCCCCCAACATTCCCCTCCACCCTGCACACCCCTCCCACCCACATTCCCCCCTTTAGTTCATGTCCATGTGTCATAAGTTCTTTAGCTTCTACATTTCCCACATTATTTTTGTCCTCCCCCTGTCTATTTCCTAACTACCATCTATGCTTATTCTCTGTACCTTTCCCCCCTCTCCTCCTCCCACACCCGTTGATAACCCTCCATGTGATCTGTATTTGTGGTTCTGTTCCTATTCTATTGTTTACTTAGTTTGCTTTTGTTTTACATGTGGTTGTTAATAACTGTGAGTTTGCTGTCTTTTTACTGTCATATTTTTAATCTTCTTTTTCTTAAGTAAGTCCCTTTAACATTGCAAATAATAAGGGCTTGGTGATGATGAACTCCTTGAACTTGACCTTATCTGAGAAGCACTTTATCTGCCCTTCCATTCTAAATGGCAGCTTTGCTGGATAGAGCAATCTTGGATGTAGGTCCTTGACTTTCAAGACTTCAAATACTTCTTTCCAGTCCCTTCTTGCCTGTAAGGTCTCTTTTGAGAAATCAGCTGACAGTCTGATGGGAACTCCTTTGTAGGTGATTGTCCCCTTATCCCTTGCTGCTTCTAGAATTCTCTCCTTCATTTTAATCTTAGCTAATGGAATTATGATGTGCCTTGGTGTGTTGCTCCTCGGGTCCAACTTCTTTGGGACTCTGAGCTTCCTGGACTTCCTGGAAGTCTATTTCCTTTGCCAGATTAGGGAAGTTCTCCTTCATTATTTGCTCAAATAAGTTTCCCATTTGTTGCTCTTCCTCTTCCCCTTCT
The DNA here is from genome assembly GCA_004027475.1 of Anoura caudifer. Lineage (NCBI taxonomy): Eukaryota > Metazoa > Chordata > Mammalia > Chiroptera > Phyllostomidae > Anoura > Anoura caudifer. Next base: position 392,090 of record PVKU01000328.1, on the reverse strand, counting down.
GGTACCCCTATAATTCAGATGTTGGGATGTTTAAAGATGTCCTGGAGGTTCTTAAGCCTCTCCTCGTTTTTTTGAATTCTTATTTCTTCCTTGTTTTCCATTTGGTTGTTTCTTTCTTCCCTCTGGTCCACTCCATTGATTTGAGTCCCAGTGTTCCTCCCATCTCTATTGATTCCCTGTGCCTTTTCCTTCATTTCACTTAGTGTAGCCTTCATTTGTTCATCTAATTTGTGAGCAAAATCAACCAATTGTGTGAGCATCCTGATCACCAGGGCTTTGAACTGTGCATCTGATAGGTTGGCTATCTCTTGGTCACTTAGATGAATTGGCTCTGGGACTTTGATTTGTTCTCCTGTTTGAGCCATTTTTGATGTGTGTGTGTGCGTTGTTTTTCTTTTTGTCTGGCCGCGGTTGTTATGTAGTGAGGGGTTGGGACTTAGGTATTCCCCAGGGTGGGGCAGCCCAGTCTCTGGGCAGTGACGCTGTTTGTGGGGGCGGGGTCCGAGAGGGAGCAATGGTATTTGCTCTGCTCTCTCTCAGATTCCAGTCCCTTCTGCCGCTTCCCCTTTTCCTGGATTATCTGTGCATGAATGTGGGACCACCTGGTCAGCCAGCGCCTTGTGTGGCCTCACTGGGTCTGCACTGTTGCCACCCAGTGCACGGGGTCTGCTAGCCACCACCTGCACACCTGGGATCTACTAGCCGCTGCCACCTGAGCACCAGGTGCTGTCCAACATCCACTTTTTCTTGCTGGGACTCCGCTCCTCCTACCGGTCTGGATGAATGGTTGTTGGACTTCCGTACAGTTCAATTTTTCTATCAGTTCTGTTTGTTTTCTTATTTCCAAATCTTTGTTGTCCTGAATTTTGGTTGTGCAAGGAGGCACATTGTGTCCACCTACACCTCCATCTTGGCCAGTGATCTCAGAAGAGTTTTTAGATGACTGAAGTTAGAGACATGCTTCCCCATCAAACACACTGACATTCAGGGTGGGCCACAGTAGACTTACAGTTGTTCACATGGAAAATAATACTAAATAATAATAGAAGAATAAACTCACATACTCTCAACTGTCAAGCGACTTTTGTCCCCGCCCACCTCCCCAGCACTGACAAATTTACATAACCCACTTCTCTGCTTTGGGCTCTCTCTCTTTTCTTTTACCTTAATGAAAGATTTGTTAATGTTCAAAAAGATTTTTCTTACCATGTAATGTTTAACAAACCTTCATTTTATCTGTAGAAACAACTGCCTTCACTTTTTCTTTGCCCTATGTGAATGACTTCAAGGCAATAGATTGAGTTTGTATAAACAAATCAACCTTTTACAAAATAAGTTACAGTAGTCCCTGTTATCTGTGGTTTTGCTTTTCATAGTTTTGGTTTCCCACAGTCAACCACAGTCCAAAACTATTAAATGAAAAATTCCAGAAGTAAACAATTCTTAGGTTTTAAATTTCACACCATTCCGGGTAGTGTAATGAAATCATACACTGTCCCACTCAGTCCTGCCTGGTATGTGAGTCATCTTTGTCCTCCATGTCCACACTGTACACGCTACCAGCCCATTTGTCACCTAGCAGCCATCTGGATGATCAGATCAACTGTCCCAGTATTGCAGTGCTAGCATTCAAGTCACCCTTATTTTACTTAATAATGGCCCCAAAGCACAAAATTAGTGAGGCTGACAATTCAGATTTGCCAGAGAGAGGCCACCAAGTGCTTCCTTCAAGTGAAAAGGTGAGTACAGTACAATATAATATTTTGAGAGACTACATTCACATAACTTTTATTACAGTGTATTGTTATAACTGTTTTATTTTATTACAGGTTGTTAATCTCTTATTGTGTCTAATATCTAAATTAAACTTTATCACAGGCATGTATGTATGGGAAAAAGCACGCATCGGTGTCAGCACCACCTGCAGTTTCAGGCATCTGGGGGAGCCTTGCAGCACACGGGCAGTGTATAAGGGGGCACACTGTGCTGACATTCTAGGGGCTCTTCCTGGGAAATCTGATCGGAGTTCAGGCCGTGCTGGGCCCAATCTACCCTTTCAGGCATCTGTTCCCTCTTATTCACTTACAAGTTTTCTTTTACTGTCGTAATCCCAAAAGTTTTTCAAGAACTGAAAAGTATTTAAAGACTTTAAGGATCACCCTGTTGTGGTAACCTTTCTTTTAGTGAAGTGCAATAATGTTGTCCTGACTCTGTCCAGCGACGGCGCTCTTCCTGTGACGGCTCAGGGAGAAACGGTCCTCCCTGAGAGCGCCTGTCATTTTGACCCTGTGCCCAGGTTTCTAATAGCGGGTCCTGTAAGCTCTCCAAGGGCAGGAGTGGTCCTTTCTCTCGCCATCCAGCATGAGGCCTTATACCCAGTAAATGCTCAAAGAAACAAATAATACAAAAGACACAAATCAGCGTGAACATACTGAAAATGTTTCTTAATCAGTCAAATGCTGACTGTACAGTGTATAAATTATTGATGCTTTTTCCCTCTTCTTTGATGCCATCTTTAGTTATACAACTCCCAAGTCTGCTTTCTAGGGAGAGAGCAGCAAAAATAAAAAGATTTCAATTTAAAAATGTCAATCAATTCTGTTCTCTGTTAACATGCTTTCTAAAATCTATTTAGTGGTTATGAGATTTGAAGCTCCCAAGTATAATTTAGTTTTTAAAAAGTATGAATTGTAATTCCTCCAGAATTGAATGTAAATCTCATTACTCTGTATTTCAAATGAGTATTTTTGCACAAATCTGTGTTTTCAAAAGAGAAAAATTATGTGAGTTCTGCCCACTTGTAATGCTCTGAAAACTGCAAAATAAACAACAGTATTTGAATATAATAACTGGCCGGCAGTGCTCATGAAATGATATCATTTATCACAAATTAAGGTGTAAAGAACAGAGCCCCAAGTTCTCAACAGCTGGTTCGGTGGTAAGCAAATACTTTCATCACTTCATCTGTATTAAATTTAATAATGCATAAAGGTAGCTAGCCCTTAGCCCAAACCTCCAAGTTTACCTCATCTCCAAGACTTCTTGTCGGGTTTCTTCATACTTTTTCTTCCATTCATTTGCTTCAATCTCTTTCGTGATTATCTAGGTTATAACAGAGAGAGAGCTGGTCTTGCCTACTCAATCCAATGCAGTTTGAATTTAAGACTGGAAACTGAAACAACACACAGCCAGGTCCGCCCAGGACACTCAATGCACATTGGGAATACAAAACCTCAACATCTATATAATGCTCATAAGCATTTGGAAAAATAACTCTTAGCCACACAGGATGCTGGGAATGTAGCCACTAGGGTAAAAGTCAGTGCAACATCTCCTGGGAAAATTCTGAGAGATGATTAAAATCTCTGTAAATGTTGCCACAGCCCAGGGCCTCTGAGCTCTGTAGGCCTAGGAAACGGATCGGGACAGGATGCCAAGAGTAGAGCCACTTGGTGGACAGAGACTCGCCGGAACCAAAGGAGGTCCCAGTGCACCAATTTTAGTTAGGGTGAGAAATGAAACTGCCACAAAATTGGGGCATTAGAAGTTGGCATGACCAGCATATTCCCTTTCCATAGAGATTTCTAATTGCTTGATAAGAATGAAGTCAGAAGAGGGGGTCGGAAGTTCCATGCCTCCAGCCAGCTGCACCCATCTCACTCACTGCAAGCAGCATCTTATTAGCCAGCGCAGAACCCATAGTCCTATTTGGAATGCCCATGCTAAAGGGAAAGAAATTCTCTAAATTCACTGCCTGATACTCCATTCGCCCTTGCACAGGGCTCAGATGGGCTCCTGTTGTTCTCCTTTTATTTTACTTTTCCGTGCTTCTCTCTTTCTCACTGGTATGTTTTTACTTTGGTGCCTTTAATTAGGATCTCAAGATCCTAGAACCCAGCCTGTCTGTTTTGGTGACTAAATAGGTCTGTGCTTTGATCCACTCGGGGGGTCATCTCATCATTTAACTCTCAGGAGGAAGATGAAGTCCTTCTTCTTATTTATGAGATTTTGGAGGGCTTTCTCACCACTGCTCCCAAGTTTTGACAATAGCATTAGTTGACATCCTTCATTACCAACCTAATGCTGTTTTTTATTTTTAAATATATTTTATTGATTATGCTATTACAGTTGTCCCATTATTTTTCCCCTTTATTCCCCTCTACACTGTACCCCTCCCACCATTATTCCCCCACCTTAGTTCATGTCCATGGGTCAAAAATATAAGTTTTTTGGCTTCTCCATTTCCTATACTATTATTAACCTCCCCTTATCTATTTTTTACCAATCATTTATGCTTCTTATTCCCTGTACCTTCCCCCAATCTCCTCTTCCCTCTCCCCACTGATAACCCTCCATGTGATCTCCATTTCTGTGATTCTGTTCCCGTTCTAGTGGTTTGCTTATTTCATTTTTGTTTTGTTTTTTTAGGTTCACCAACCTAATGCTATTTTTTAAAGACTTATGTCACAGGTACTTAACTACTCTCATCATATTACAAAAATAAAATTGTTCCACCTTCTTAAAAAGCAAAGTGGAGTCATCAAGTAATATACAAACCAAACACATAAAATATAGCACAGAAATATAACCAAGGAGGGTGGTAACTGATCACTAGTATGCACAGTGGCTTTCATATTTTTCAGGTCACCAAGCAGAGGCCTAGCAGTGATTTATTTTGAACAAAGGTTGTCAGGAAACATGATAAAAGCATCTGAGAGTTGAATTAAAGAATGGGTGAAGGTGAGAAACAATTTTATACTACTGCAAGTCTAGAATTTAAGAAATTTTTATGTATAAGCATAGATCCTCTAGAAAATGAAGGCACTGATTTAGATACATATGTGGATAAAGTGGGCAAAATTTGACACTTCAAATTTCAAGGCTAAATACAAAATTCTCATTTTCCCTGGATACCGCAATGTCAGGACCCCAGCACCAACGTGGCATTTTGCAGGGAATCCTTTATATGAGCTAAACAGGCTGCAGGAAATGTGAACTTCCAGCCAGGGGTAGCTCTGGCCAACAGAGATGGAATCGACCCGCTGGCACATGGTCCGTACAAAGAAACGGAATGATAAGTGGATGGAACAAGAAAGCCTTACCTCTTCCCTTATCAGGGTGAGCACGGCTGTCTTATCTGACTCACTGAGGCAGATGCCATCCAGGGGGCTCTCGCCTCCACAGGCCACGGACACGGGGGCCTTCTCTGTCGGGGACTCCAACAGTCCCTGAGGGGGGAAGAGGTGACATTTAATGTGTTTAATCTTCAGCTTCTTGATCCCAAAATATTTCAATAATTTCCTTATTACTACATTGATCACAATCTTAGAAGTAAACAAAACAAAACAAAAAAAAACCCCAGCAGGATTAAAAAAGTAAAATAGAACCCCATTACAGTGCTATCCGAAGGAAAAACCTGTTCTAATGATTATCAATGGCATCCCAGCTTGTTTGACAGACAGCCTAAAGAAGTTTTCTTCTTATCCAAAAAAAGAGTCTAATTACCATAGTGGTCAGTTGCTAAAGAATTACACGCAAAAAAGAAAAAACTATACATGGTTAATGGCTCATATATCATGGAATTTCTGGGAATGACATGTTTCATATAAATAAATTTTCAAAACAAGGTAAACTTTTTTTTTTACATATCGATGTTTTTTGTGTCTATGTAGTCACTTTGGATGGAAATGTTTCTAAAATATATTACTAACGTTCAGGCCTGAGAAAGCAGAAACGTTGACTGTGCCCGACCCACCTCCCGCGTAGGACCGTGGGACCCACCAGCGCTCTGCAGCGATGCTGTGGTAGCTCAGCAACGCGGCCAGGTGCACACCACTATTTGCTCCTGACAAAGTGGCCACGTGGAAGTCGAGATCTGTGCTCACACTCCCAGTTTTGGTTCGTCCTTGCTGTTAAGTTTTCAGTTCCCTCAGGCAGCACCTCACTTTGTGATGCACCAGCTTGCTTTTATCACAAACTCAGGTTCTGGGAAGCCACGTTTGGTTAGTATTTTATTTTTCACAAGAATAGAGATGGCGTACTATTTTCCTTCCTAGAAGGCATTTTGGGGGCTACTTCCCCCTTACCTATACAAGTAAACTTTTTGTATAAAGGAGAAAAAAAGCTCACCAAATAGCACCCCAAAAAGCCAGCCAAAATGACCTAAGAATAATCTTAGATGTCATTATAACTGGTCACCTCATTACTGATCATAATCAACAGTTCTCTGGTATCTGCTTTGAACCTAGACTGAACATAAAAGCCAAGGTTCACTTAGACCTGTGCTTTTTAAACTTTTCAGGGTATTTATAGATTCATCCCCTCTCTAGAAAGTACTCAAACACATGCAACTGTACACACAACCGTGCACACAGCTTCACAAACCTCACCCAACACGGAAACTCTAGGCTTGGGCCACAGAAGAGGGAAACGCAGAGCCACAGCTGCCAGGGCCCACTTCCAGCAGCACGTGGGGGAGGGCAGCCCCTGTGCTGACAAGTCCAAGGCCCGCTCAGAAACACGCTCTGTCTTGGGGCAGATCTATCACTACAGCCAGAGGCCATGTGTGGTGGGAAGCCTCTCATGGCCCCACTGACCCCCACCTCCTGGTACTAATCCTCTGTGCAATCTCTTCCTCTTGCATGCAGGCCGCCCCCGAGGACTCACTCGAAAGGACAGAATATGGTAAAAGTCAGGGATTGTCACTTCTAAAATAAGTTTAAAAAAGACTCAGGTTTCCATGTGGTGAGAAGCTCCACAGAAAGGTCCATGTGGCAAGGAACTGATGCCTGTCAACAGCTAGTGAGGACCTGAGTTGTACCAAAAGCCGCATGAGCGAGTCTGGAGGTGACCGCAGCCCTGGTCAGCTCCTTGACTGTAGCCTATGAGAGACCCTGAGTCACAAGCACCCTGCAAAGCTGTCCAGGATTCCCAATTCAGAAATGATGGCATAATAAATTTTGTTGTGGATAATTTATACACTACTGGATATCCAACTATTCCATTAACTTCCTATGCCGCATTTATTGTCAAGAGGCTTTCTCATAATCTTACTTCCCATGTAACTTGTGTACAGGAAGATAATGCACTAAATTGAGCTAACGGATTTGTTTCATCTTGCTGTTACATTTCTGATTCAAATGAATACATTTTAAAGTCTTTCTTTTGTGAGTGTTTATTATTCTAAGCTAGAACCCCCAACTCCATTGAACTATGGGAACCAGCCCCCTATGCCTCCTACAACCCTCACGTTAACAGGAACTTGTGAAATAAGCCAAAAGTTTTCACAGTAAGGACCACATCCGCATCTGCTCTGGAGTTCAGCATCTCACTTGTGTGTTGAGCATCTGACTGCTTGTTTGCGTGGTTGGTGCCTGGGGGAGGCAGCATTCTGACTTGGAGGTACCATATCAGACCTCAGAGGATGGCAAACATTTCCAGATGAGTGGGCTCTGCAGCCTGCGGTTCTCCCCTGGGTCACTCCCCTCCACCTGGCCACGTGCCAGGAACCCCATGGCTCGAAATGCAGGAGTTCTTATGAGATAAGGGCAGGAATTGATGCCAAGGCCTATTTCAGCCATCTCTTCCAATCACCTAGGATTTAACTTTTTACATTCCTCGGTCCTTTACATTGTTTATCAAATATCAAAAGTGTAAAAAGCCTACAGAATGTACCTTCACAAAGCACTGGCCTGACAATCTCTTCCTGGGCTAGGTAATCTTATATGTGTTTAACAAAGATGCTAAATAAGCTCTGGTTGGTGTGGCTCAGTGGACTGAGTACTGGTCTATAGGCTGAGGGGTTACCAGTTTGATTCCTGGTCAGGGCACACACCTGGGTTGCAGGCCAAGTACCCAGAAGGGCGTGCATGAGAGGCAACCACACATTGATATTTCCCCTTCTCCCTCCCTTCCTCTCTCTAAAAATAAATAAAATCTAAATTGTTAACACTCTTCCTGGTCCCTCAAAGCACAAACCAACATATCGACAGTGGCAAGTTACAGTGAGCACAGATGCCCCAAAGTAATTCTTGCTCACATCCTTGCAGTGGGATAATCGGCATCACTCAGTGTGCTCACACCATCACCTGTCCCTGCCCTGCTGGAGCAGGGCCACTCCTGCCACTACTCTAACAGATGCAGGCTTGGAAAAGCCAGACAAACTCAACTTTTGACAAGTTTAAGGCTTCGTTAAAAAAACAGACTCCTAAGAAAAAGATGTTGTAGAAGAACAGCCGAGAAGCAAGATGGGAGACTTAACACCCACCACACACCTGCCCTGGCCAGCACCCGTGTTTGCCATGAGATTGCAAAAGGAATGTGCTTCAAAGCAACCCAGAGAGGCTTCAACTCCAGACTGGCCCTGGGAGGAGGTTAGTGTAGCTTCCACTTACTCCTCTGCCATCTTGGATCTCCAAGAGGCTTTAAAAACTAAATGCTAGGTGAAACAGATTTCTTTATTCAATGTTTTGAATATTGTAATCTCTTTATGCAACACTTACTCAACATTCTAAGGAAACAGAGATTAATTTATTTCAGGAAGTTCAACTGGGGTTACTTTTAAAAGATCACAACATGCAGTATGTTCCTCACCACCTGGCTCTAGAGACAAGCGTTCTCCATTTTTCTTCTTCATTCTCCCTCCCTTTTTCTATCAACATCACACCACCTTACACTGGCCTTGCACTTTACCACTTCAATCTTTCATGCTGTCATTTCGTTTTACACTCACACCACTCTGACGAGGCATATAGGTGTTGCTAACATTGTAATATGGATGAATAAGCTGGAAACCCAAAAGTTTAACCAGTTTATTTCAAGAATGGGATTAACTGCCTGAATCTGCAGCCACACACACCAGTGCTTGGTCCACTCAATGCATCCTTCTTCAATCATCCTTTTGCTACTTTTTACACTGAAAATATTCCAAAGGATTCCCATAGCACTTGGAAAACCTGAAAAGGAACTGGTTTCCCCGGGTGCTCAACCAGGCTGCTCTGGTAGTGCAGTGTGAAGTCCTACCCCCTCACTGCGGGGCAGGGAGGCATCCTTCTCTCTGACAGATGAGGAAACCCAGGTGTGAGCCCGTGTGTGGCTGCACTAGGATTAGATGGCCTAGCTCCCCAAATGCTGAGGACCAAATGAGTTTCCAAGCAAAAGTGATTTTGTCCAGAAACAAATGTCACTAATGTGTGAGGCCCTGGTTAGGGGACAATGCTGCCGAGTCCCTGTGTGATATGAGCACATCTTCCTTCAGCTCTTGCTCCTGCAGGCTCCTCCTCCACAGTCCACCTTCACATTTGCACACTCTGCCTCCTCTAGGGAAATACAAGGATCGCTGTGCAACAGCGAGTCTCAAACACATCCTACAAAACTGACCAGTAATTTTCAAAAGTGTCAAGGTCAGCAAGGACAAAGAAAGACTATAGTTGTAACAGGCTAAAGGAGACTAAGGAGATGAGAATTAATGGCAACAGAGGATCCCGCACTACAGAGAGACATCCCTGGGACAACTGATAAAACATGCAGACGGTTTACAGATTAGATGACACTGTATCAGTGTTGGCTGATTTTGGTAACTGTGCTGAGTATATAAATTGTGAACATTTGAGTATGGGTAAAAGACATAGTTATTCTTTGTACTATTTTTGTAAGTCTAAAACTTTAAAAAATTTTTTTTGTTTTTCTTTGGCTCAGATTCAGCCTTCCTGATACCTGCCAATGGCCCCCAGTAGCCCCCAGTAGCCCCCAGTAGCCCCGGCTGCCACGGCTCCAGGCACACTCTGTTCTACTGACACCCAGCACAGGTACGCGGGGGGCTATCTTGTGCCTACTGCCAGTGCTATTCAAAAAAAATACAATGAAGCCATATGCAGCTTCAAAGTTCTCAGGAGCCACATTTAAAAAATAAAAACAAACTGGTGAGATTAATAATACAGTTCAGTTAACCTAATACATCCAAAATATCATCTCAACATGTAATTAATATAAAGTTAAAGACATTTTATTTCCCTTTTTGCATTACATTGTCAAAAACTGGTTGTGTTTTACACTTACACAACATCTCAGTTCCAACTAGCTACAGTTCAAGTGCTAAGTAGCAGAGGCAGCTAGGGGGGTGCTGGCTGGAAATCTTGAGATAAACTATGAGACCCTCAAGTGAAGAAGCTATGTTTTATTTATGTTTCATCCCCATCACCAAACCTGATTAGAATTTATTTAAAGATTTAACACGGGTTTTAAAACACATGCTGAAAAAAACTGCGCTCCTCATACCCGTCCCTCCCATGTTTAGGAACTTACAGGCACAGCAGACCCATCTTTTTCCATCTTCTGGCACGGCTCTTTTTCTATGCCTAGAACACAGAGAGTCATTTCTGTAGTTATCCCAAGGAGTCAGTTCCTTTCCCTCCTAATGAAAGACACTTGGAAACCCCAGTGCAACCCAGAGTGCCATCTATGAACACATGCGCTGCATTTCAAGGCTTTCAAAGGAGCACTGGCACTGTGTTGACCACTGCGCTGTCCGTGTTAAGAGTGCGAAATATTCAGAAGGAGGACGAGTGAGTGCAGAGTTAGCCACAAAGGAATGCACGGTCTTCAGGTGGAAAGAACAGCAAGGCTGCCCCCTTGTGTCCATGTACTAACAACGGGATTATGTCAGAGAGAGGAACCTGAACACCAAATGTTGTTTCTTATTACCAAGTCTCAGTGAATCTAAACTCCAGCTCAAAAGGGTACAATCTCAGTAGTGTAGCAGTAGCAGATAAGGCAATAAGTTCCAAATGCAATGCCCACAAAACTAAATCCATTCTCTACCTCCTACTCTCCCACCAGAGGCAACATTTAAAAAATCCAACACTATGCTTTTTCTAATTAAAGGAATATGCTCTCACTGAAGACAATTTTAAAATATGGAAAAGCACATAAAAATTTAAAGACTACAATCTCCCACAAAGCCATAACGAATTACTATTTTAGCATACAATCTGTCAACAATGAATTATTTTTAAAACACAAATGTGACTATCACTACTCTGCTTAAAAACCCTTCAATGGCCCTGGCTGTTGTAGCTCAGTGGATTGAGCATGGGCCTGCGAACCAAAGGTCACTGGTTCAATTCCCAGTCAGGGCACATGCCTGGGCTGCAGGCCAGGTCACCAGTAGCGAGCACTTGAGAGGCAACCATACATTGATGTTTCTCTCCCTCTCTTTCTCCTTCCCTTCCTCTCTCTCTAAAAAATAAATAAAATCTTAAAAAAAAAAAAACCCTTCGAGGCTCCCCTACACCCATAGGATCATGCCCAGTTCCTCAGTACCCCTTCATTTTCCTGCATACCCTGTGCTCTCAGGGAGGTACTGGGCATTTTTTACCGCCACGACAGGTCCTTCCCATCCCTGGGAGAGATTCTCCTTTTCTGGTACACATCTATGCCTGTATCTATCAAGACCTAGCTCAAAGGTGACTGTCCCCAGGAAATGTTCTCTGATTCACCTCACAGCACCAGTATACCCATCCACCTCCACCCCCCACCTCCACGACCACAGACTCTGCTTGCTCCCTTGATATGGCTGATCAGTTACACACAGTGACACACTACCTACCAGAACCCCAGCTCCCTACATTTCTGCTGAAGGGATTTCCTCCAAATGAGGAAGAATAAAATTGAACAAACATCTACAGTGTACCTACATCCAAGGAAATTCAAAGATGAATCACTTATAGTCCTTAACCTTGAGAAGTTTATCAAGGACACCCTTCTGTAGTTCACAACACAAAACAGGAACGGAAAGGAGAAAAGTGCTGGGAGCATGAAGCAAGGAAGGAGCCAAGTGACATTTCTGAATTAGACCCAAGAGGATGGGCAGAATTTTTATAAGAGACAGCAAAGAAAGGTATTTCAAGTAAAAGAAGTAAGTATAGCCTGCACACCCGGACAAGAGGGTATAAAGGGAAATGGCAAATGAGATCTTGGGAAAGAAGTTGGAGCAGAATGAGGCCTAGAAAGAAATCTGAACAGTACCCAGCACACTGATTTTATAGATAAAACACTGAGACCTTAAGGCACGGGGGAGATGAGGGGAATAACTCTCACAAAGTCCTAATTTTCACCTGCTTCCCTGATTTGATGATAGATCATGACTTCTTAAATTCTAAGTATAATAGCCCCAAATTAAATTACATTGTAGAAGACCTGTTTTTAATAATGTTTAATTTAGTCAGGACCATGGTTCTAAATATCTCACAAGTCAAGTTTAAGGTCATGGATATAACTTTGGACCTAGAAAGATAGCCTCAGCCCTAGAATGTTCTAATAGTCCAACAGCAAGAAGCTTCAGCACAGGTTAGTTGATCTAGGTTTGCTTTTATTTGTGCATTAGGAAGGATTTTATAGGCTATTGGTCAATTTCAGTCGATCACATCTCTGAGCAGGAAAATTTACAATAGTCTAGCGTGACAAAAACAACCTCTTCACACTGTAGCACTGTGGCCAAAGAATCATGGAACCAACCACTGAGGTCGGAATCCCAGCTCTACTATTTCCCAGCCATTTACAAGTGACCTGGGCCAAGTTATCTGTGTCTCACTTTCCTTCTCTGAAAAATGGGGAAAAATAATGCCTAGCAAGGAGTGATGAGTCGATACATGTAAATACAGAACTCAGAACAATGCTTGCACATGGCAAAACGTTACATGTGCTAGTTATTATTATTTCGGTTAAGTTGCACAAGGAGCAAAACAACCACAACATGGTTACAGGCCACTACACATTGAGATGTGGCTGCATTAAAATAATAAAAAATGTCAAGTAGTCCCACACATTAGTGTCTGCTGTACAACCTCCACACTTATCCATATGTCCCTGGTGTTTCATAAGATACCCCTTTGCATCTGTTTTCTAGGTAAAGAAGCAAAGTATAGATCAGCATCCTAAATCCATTCTTCAGGTGATCCAATTCTCTAATCTCTCTAAGGTGTCTCCATCTCTAGACTTTCAGGCATTTCTATGCTTATGTACATTAGAAAGATGAAGATATGCTTCCATACCTGCTTCTGAGGATGAAAACGCATGATTTATGGTAGACACAGGAACATTGGAACATTCAAAGTACTCCAGGTCTTCCTCTGGCTCACCTTTCACCTCGGCCCCAGCTGATTTCTGAGCAGATGAAGTGGATGCCAGTTTCTCCTCATCGGTAGCATGGCCATCCCTACTAGAAATGTCTGAAATCTGGGAGATCACTGCTCCTTCATCCTGGGAAATGCAACAGAGAAGAGGCCACCATTTAGGGGGACAAATCAGGGGCAAGGGGACAGACACCTCAGAGCAGACACTATTCCATACAGATACTTGATAAGAGTTAACCACAGATGTGAATACAAATCAAGGAAGCTGGAGTTTCTCAATCACAAAATGTTGTATTTTCTAGAATCTAGTTCTTGTGATTCAACTCTGAAGTTTGACGAATCACTTTTTCTAGTCTAAAATTTATAAGCAAGAAGTTTAAGTGGTCCAAGGCAGTGTTTTTCAAATATACCTCCTAATTTAAAAAACATCTACGTACCCCATTGTATTTTCAGGTGACATCTAAAAAGTTTTCAGCTTAAGTTTAAATAATTGCAAAGGGATTTGATACCCTACAATACATTTAAAATCGGACATGAAACCTCTTTAACAGTCAGAAATTTACACCATCCCTTTTCCTCTCTGAGTTGGTATTTCTAGTCTACTTCCATCAACTCAGGTGCTCCTATTTTGTTAAAAACGATGAGTGGAAAACCATCTGACTTTATAAAAAACATTATCCAGTCACACTCCAAACATCCCCTTAAAACCTGTATCAGCATTTCAAAAATCCCCTTGGTTTGGTGCCCCCGAGATTTCACATCCAGTGGTAATGCACCTTAGAAAGATTTAGAGTAGGTGAGAGGGAACTTTAGGGGGAAAAAAAATGGAAAAATAGTCATTGTGAAAAGGTTCCCTTGTCCTGAGGGGCCTTTTCAGATCAGTTTAGGAAGTTGGTTTTCTTTTCTTTAAGATTTCATTTATTTATTTTTAGAGAGAGGAGAAGGGAGAAGGAGAGGGAGCAAAACATTGATCGGCTGCTTCCCTCAGGCCCCCAGTTGGGGATCTGGCCCACATGCCTTGCCTGAGAATCGAACTAGCAACCTTTTGGTTGGCAGGCAGATGCCCAAAATCCAAGAAACCACACCAGCCAGGGCAGAAATTGGTTTTCTTAAAGCCAAGTACTCCAATATCCAGTGGGAAGTCTTCATCAACCACCACCCCTCACCCCGGGGTGGGAATGCAACTGCCAGTTTGGAGGCCACTGGTTTAAGAGGCATTCTGGTGATTGACAGACTTACCTGCGAACATCCATCCAAAGCAAGAGACTGTGTTTCATATTTCTTCACCTTACAGCCACTCCTGGAAGGAAAACAAAACCAAGGCTGGTTTGGAATCTCACTGACCACTTCCAAGTTATGAGATGAAGCAGAGATAGCAGTGTGAGCAGCTAGAAGCCAAGGCATACAGCGCCACGCAAATCAAACATCTACACGTTAGAGATATAGGGACGCCTTTTATGTCTCTGCATCTTCTCTCAAGAGACAGGGCAAGCAAAGAACTACAGTTCCTTTTCTGAAAACACTTCCTTGCGAGCATCTGTGGGATGTTAAATACCAGTTCTGTGACCACCACAGTATTTAGTTACACACCATTAGAAGCCTTTCAGGGAGCAGCCTCAGCACCTAGAGACACTCAGTTCATCTGATCCTCATCCACTCAGTCTTTGACGTTCATTAGAAAAATTACCACGCTCGACCAGATTCTTTAAAAATTCTTTATTGCACTAAAAGCCATAGAAGTCAGATAAGACAGCTCCAGACCTGTGTGCTAACAGAGTTGAACTGTGGTCAACAGAAAGTATAAAAAGAAAAATATCTGTGTAAACTGTTACCATTCCTATTAGGTAGTAAGATAGAAAGGAATGCCATGGCTGGAACTAGAGAAAACTCAAACCACGTGTTATTTTTAAACCAGCACATAATTTGTGATCCAAAGACTAGTTCAAATTTTGCTTGAATGAACTTGAAATTTTCAGTAATGTTAATCTGACAAAATAATAATAATAAGAATTTGCAATTTTTATTTTTGTGTGGGACAAAAAAGGCAAGCATACAGGTTACCAAAATCTACACAGGCACTATGTGTTTTGTGATTTTTCTTTCCTAAAGCTTGAGTGCCATCCCACCACCCAACTCAACTTGGCCCACAAAGACCCCAATCATAGTATGATGTTTCCCTTTTACTCCCCCCCACAACCCAGCAAAATCCTATCAAAAAAGCCAGTTATTTCCAGCATGAAATAGCAGAGCAGTCCCTGAAACCACTGCTGGAAGGGAGCCAAGCCAGCATTGGGCATCAAAGCACCACGCAAGGCGTGCCAAGGCAGGGAGCGCAAGCTCTCGCACCCACGGTGGGAAGGCCCACCTCCACTCCTTTAGGTACAGACAATTGCAAGGCTAAGCTGACTCATGAAGTGGCAAATGAAATGCAAAAAATAACCCGAAGTCAAACTCAGAAACGGAAGCCAACATGCCATGGAAGGATGGTCTGGGGAGGGTGGGAGAGGAACTGCAACAGTCCCAGGGACAAACAGAAACAACAGCAGGAGTACTTACAACAGAAAACAGAGAAATTTCACTTGTTCAGTAGTCCTGATGCACCAACAAAACCAGAGACAGGGAAGAGACAGACAGATGGAGAAAAAAATCATGTAAAGCCTGGAATATTTATATCTAGTCTGGTAGATGTAAAGGCTTCGAAGTTCTTTCTATGAGGTGAGATACAAATTAAAAATGTCATATTCATGAATGTATCACTGGTGAGTGAATGATTCTCAGGAACCTCAGCTCTAAGAGTAAGGGCAATAGAAACATTCAGAAATGCCATATATTCACACAGATGAAAAAGTAAACAACATTTCACTGCTGAACACATTTACTCTTAAACATTTATAGTGGTCCAGACTATGGCGACGCATAAATAAAAATATAGTTGGAAATGTCTGCTTATATCAACTGTGTGTATGTGTCACTAAAACACCTAAAATGATTTCACATAATTTATCTTATCTGGCCCACAAAAATCCCAATCATAGCACGATGTCTCCATTTTACAAAAGAAGAATCTGAGACACCAATCACACATCTTTTAAAAAGTCACACAAGTAGCCAGCTAAGAGAAGTTCTAACTCCCTAAGATTCTACCATCATACTTGTATTTTCAGTCTTTCATACCAATGAAGGGATTTGCCAAACAAAATCTCAGAGTTACACTGAGGTCATCATCCTTCTCAGAGACAAGAGTTTTGACTGCATTGAGTTTTTAAAAAATCTGTAGGGATCAAGAAGTCCACTCACCAAAAACACAATCGGAGAAACATGCTACCAGGTGAGAGGGTGGTAGGACTCAAGAGAGGGTGCTTCTTGCTACTGAAATAAGATGTGGGATAACTTTCCCCCTCTTTGGCCCAGATTTAATCTTACCTAACATGAATGCACTGGCTATCAGCCTTCAGCCTGTAACTGAGAGGAAGGCTCCCAAGTGACTTACCAACCTTGCTAGGCAGAAGCACCCTATACATAGGCCACTCCATAGCAGGAAGCACCAAGCAATGCCCTGGACAACACACTGTCTCAGACAACAGTGACTAGCCTTTACCACCGAAGAGCACTTTGAGGACACCTGATCAATCCTATTTTTCAGCAACCATTTAACTGCTCATACATAATCAAAGAATGGATCAACTGCCAATGCCATTTTATTCCCCTAGACATTTTGAAGTTGCTGCAGGACTGAGGCCTACATTGTGTCTTGGTCCTGATCAGTACTTTCTACTCTTCATACCTCTCCCTTTAGTATAATTCACCATGCCACCCAGCATTTTTCTTGAAGTCACAGTAATGCTAAAAATTCTTTCCGTACTGATCTACAGTGACAACTAAAACTGTGGTATTTCTTTTTATCCCCCTTTTCATATTTTACCCTCTATGCCACCATTCTTTCTTTATATTTAATTTTTAGCAAAATGTCACAGGGTCACAAAGGGGTATATTGCCATCATTCAAGTGTTGGGATAAGGTCACCCTGCACCAAATTTAAGGTGAAACTTCACGGGGACAATGGCCTGAGGTCATAACTCTGAGAACTCCAAGAACCTTGTAAGAGCGGCTCCAGATTTCCCGGGGCCAGGGGCAGGGTGGGTGGCGGTGTCACAACACACAACAAAGGACTAATTTAGTCAGATTTATGTCATCGTTTAAAATATTCCTGATCATCATTGGAAATTTACCTCCTTGCTGATGGAACCAGAAACTAAAGCATAGAGACATAAGAATTCTCACCAACTTTCAGCGGTCTTCTGTTTTAAGTGAAAGACTTCTATGAGGCCCTCTGGACCATTTTCTACAAGTCCTCACTACTAGGCAGGTAATCTATAGACTTGGAATTTTTGTTTTATCCATAGAGAATCTGAAGATGGTGGCTAACATGACACGTGAATTCTATATAAAGCGATTGCTGACAGCCAGATAGGATTTCTGAAAACCACCAAATCTCTACCTGCCTATCTTGTGCCATTTTTTAAAAAACAGGAAAAAAGTACCCAAGGTAGATGGTGAGGGGACATGTAGTGGGGAAAGAACTCAGCTGAATAGGCTGAGGATTCAGAAACCAGGCAGACACCTAAAAAGGAAACCTCTGGTATTTCTGATTGCACACATGAGTTTGCTTCAAAATAGGTGAGACTGCAATATAAGATTGTAAGCTTTGTGTCTGCCCAGCTGCACCTCAAAGATAACTCCAGTTCACCAAAACCCAAAGCAGCAGGCTACCAAATGCTCAGTGTGTACACAGAACACAACACCCACACCCATTGTCACTCACGTTATTAAACGCGACTTTGCCTTCTCGGGTGATTCTAAGATTTCATTAACATGATTACCAGCAGGAGAACAAAAGTCACTGTTTGTTAAAGCTGTAGTTGGTTTAAAGGGATCCATGGATTCATCAAAGTGGCAGGAGCCCTTAGAGGAGAGGGGAGGGGAGCTCTGCAGTGTGGACTGACCCCCAAAGAGACTGGCGCTGGGGCGACTGCACTGACTGGGATCAAGCTTAGAAGATGCTTCGGACAGAGGAGCATCGTCGGCAGCTAGGTCCGGAGGCGGTTCTGCACTTCTGGTGCCTACTGGCTTATTGAAGCCCTCTTTCTGTACCTTGGGAGTCAGTTTGTTACTCAGTTTCCTGCCAAGTTTTCGTGGAAGACCCTTCCTGGACTCTACATTTTCCACATCTTCTATGAAATCAAACTCGAGCTTCAGAGGGGAGCTCCTCGACTCCTCCAGCAGCTCAACCCCCGAGTCATTTGTGTCACTGCTGGGAGTGCTGCTTGATGTTTCCAGGACATCGGGGGCAGGTTTCGGGATCCTAGGTAGCAAAGAATTTGTGTTCCCATCCATTTCATCAGCATCAGATGCTGGGGGGAGAGGCATGCCCTCCACAGAAGTTTCTGTTTCTGAGGACTCGCCAGCTGTTTTCCTCCTCAAAGAGATGGGTTTGGGCTTTCTTAGCTTGCTTCTGTTGCGCACTGGCTCCAGACAGGAGTTCCCACTCTGTAGGTCAGCTTCTGTGGAAGCCCCCAGCATAACCCCCATGGCGCTTTCTGTCATTGCCTCGTCCAGGCTGGCTTCTGGCAGGCTGGAGGTCAGAGCCTGGCCTGAGATGGCAGTCACACAGCCATATGCTGCTTCTGTACCTAGAGCCACTGAAATGTCCATAGAATTCTTGATTTCTACGGAAAATGGCCTCACTACTGAAACTTTGCTAATATCATGTTCAGGTTCTTCTTTGAAAGCCTTGATTGAATAAGAATCAACAGCTTGCTGTGACACCTCATTTTCTGAGCGTCTAGAACAAGTCTCAGACGAACGTTTTTCAACCACTTCTGCTATCAGCTGTTCATCAACTTCTTGTGAGTCTAAAACAAAACACAAAAGCCATCTATTAAAGAATCATCTTTTTGGGGACTTCCGGCCAAGATGGAGGCATAGGTGGATACACTGTGCCTCCTCACACAACCAAAATTAAGGACAATAAAGATTTAGAAACAAGAAAACAACCTGAACTGATAAAAAAATTAAACTGTATGGAAGTCCAACAACCATTCATCTAGACCGATAAGAGGAGTAGAGTCCTGGCAGGAGAAAGTGGAGGTTGGTGGACCGAGTGTGCAGGCAATAGTGGCTGGCAGATCCCAGGTGCACAGGCCGGGGGCTAGTGGACCCCAGGCACGGGGTGGCAACAGTGCAGACCCAGTGAGGCCGTGCAAGGCGGCTGGCTGACCAGGTAGTCCCACATTCGCATGCAGATAATCCAGGCAAAGGGGAAATGGTGGAAGGGACTGGAATCTGAGAGAGAGCAGAGCAAATGCCATTGTTCCCTGTCAGACCCCGCCCTCACATACAGGGTCAGGATCCAGAGACTGGGCTGCTCCACCCTGGGGAACACCTAAGGCCCCACCCCTCACTACATAACAGCCATGACCAGACCAAAAAAAAAAAAAAAAAAAAAAAAAAAAAAAAAAAAAAAAAAAAAAAAAAAAAAAAAAAAAAACCAAAAAACAACACACACACACAGACCAAAAATGGCTCAAATGGGAGAACAAATCAAAGCCCCAGAGCGAATTCATCTAAGTGACCAAGAGATAGCCAACCTATCAGATGCACAGTTCAAAGCCCTGGTGATCAGGATGCTCACAGAGTTGGTTGATTTTGCTCACAAATTAGATGAACAAATGAAGGCTACAATAAGTGAAATGAAGGAAAATGCACAGGGAACCAACAGAGATGAGAGGAAAACTGGGATTCAAATCAATGGCATGGACCAGAAGGAAGAAAGAAACAACCAAACAGAAAACAAGGAAGAAACAGGAATTCAAAAAAATGAGGAGAGGCTTAGGAACCTCCAGGACATCTTTAAACACTCCAACATCCGAATTATAGGGGTACCAGAAGGGGAAGAGGAAAAACAGTAAGTGGAAAACTTATTTGAACAACTAATAAAGGAGAACTTCCCCAATCTGGCAAAGGAAATAGACTACCAGGAAATCCAGGAAGCTCTGAGAGTCCCAAAGAAGTTGGACCCAAGTAGGAACACACCAAGGTACATCATAATTCCATTAGCCAAGATTAAAATGAAGGAGAAAATTCTAGAAGCAGCAAGGGATAAGGGGACAGTCACCTCCAAAGGAGTTCCCATCAGACTGTCAGCTGATTTCTCAAAAGAGACCTTGCAGGCAAGAAGGGGCTGGAAAGAAGTATTCCAAGGCATGAAAGTCAAGGACCTATATTCAAGATTGCTCTATCCAGCAAAGCTGTCATTTAGAATGGAAGGGAAGATAAAGTGCTTCTCAGATAAGGTCAAGTTCAAGGAGTTCATCATCACCAAGCCCTTACTATATTGAAATATTAAAAGGACTTACCTAAGAAAAAGAAGATAAAAATATGACAGTAAAAAGACAGCAAACTCACAGATATTAACAACCATACCTAAAACAAAAGCAAACTAAGCAAACAAGTAGAACAGGAACAGAACCACAGAAATGGAGATCACATGGAGGGTTAGCAACAGGGGAGGAGGAGGAGGAGAGAGGGGGAAAATGTACAGAGAATAAGTAGCATAGACAGTAGGTAGAAAATAGACAGGGGGAGGGCAAGAATAGTGTGGAAAATATAGAAGCTAAAAAACTTATGACACATAGACATGAACTAAAGTGGGGGAATGGGGGTGGGGGGCATGCAGGGTGGGGGGGAATGTTGGGGGAGAAATAGGACAAGTGTAATAGCATAATCAATAAAATATATTTTAAAAAGAAAAAAGAATTATCTTTTTGGCATTGGTAAATATGCTCTACTTGCTGACCCCAAATAGACAACAGTAAGCTCTTCCCTCTGCTTTTCTTAAGCATCTTTAAGGGCAGGCAAGTATAGCAGTACAGCCTCAAAAGGAAGAGATGGTACTACACTCGAAAATTAATTTCCCCATTTCAAACTGTGTATGTGTATTATCCAAGTTATACATATAATTATTATACCAAACAGAACTACTCAGGAAGAGGCTAAATAGATCATGGCTGTACTGCAAAGCATACTGATAGGATGTGAAACTTCCGTAAGTTGAGATGACTGGTTGGAAGGAAGTTTAGGCGCTGACCGCCCAGGTGCAGGGATCCGCCCTGGCAGTGGCACAGCTCCCGGGCACTGCCTGGCAGTTTCAGGGTCTGAATTTCACACAGCAAGCAGATTTTAATTTGGGGGTGTTAAAAGCAAGTACTCCCTCTTTCCCAGAACTGAATTTTAATAATCAATCTGTTTCAAAAGTAGATGGAAAACCACCATGGGCAGCTTGGAATAACTTCTCTGTAGACTTAAAAACTAAAAGAACCAAATTAAAGAAAAATAATTTGAAAAAGCAGATACAGAAATGGCTTTAAAAACAAATAGCTCTTATTTTACTAAGGCAGAAATCATAAAACAATAAGGTTATTTTTTCCTTAGAAGCATTCTCTAAGTTGGGCCAAGAATTCTCTCAAATCACTTGTAAAAAAATGAAGACCCTTTGTAATTGGGGTCTAATTAGGAAGGTATAATGAGGGTATTTCTTTAAAGCACAAACTAAGACAGTGCTTTCCTTAGATATCTGAAACAACAATAGCATAACAGCAAAAAATGAATAAACTGGTTATCACTACTTTAAAGGAAATTCAAAGATGACCCTCTAACCCTCCTTACTAATCCTAATCCAGGATAAAAAACCTGAGCATCCCTGGAAGAGTTTTGGAAAATTCTCACACATCTTTTGTAGGACTCCTTTATGACTGGAATTGGTCAGTGGCTTCCACCTATAGCTCTAAGGAATAAAAGGATTTTACCCACTGTATCAGAAAGCATGCCACCTACCATGGTAGCATGGGGAAGGAAAACAAACACCCCTCATCTGAATTCAGTCCCCTGCCCTAAGCAGATAGTAAAGGAGCTCCACCAAGATAGCCAACCCAGGCATTTCTTGGCTAGCTCAGTCCGGGTGCCAGGTAAGTACACTCGCCAGTCCTACACCTCGTCACTACAGACCCCACCTCTGTCTATATCTTCAGTCACCAGCAGAAAGGCCTGATGGGGCAGGAGGGAGTAGTGGGTGGAGATTGCTTATTGACTTAAACCTGTTTTGGGAGTTGTGAAAAGGTAGAACAAGAAAAGAAATTAATCACACAACTCAATAAGGTGTGTGTGAGTCAGATTTTTTTTCATTTACACTCTAAATCAGCAAATATCCTAGTCCCAGCTAGGGGACTAGGCCCCTAGGCCCCACATAGCTACCAGCTGCCCTAAAGCAGAACCTAAACTTCAAGCACCACAGCACAGGTATCTTTCAGTAACAGGTAAAACACCTCCAGTTCCCAAGCCTCCATCAGAGTTCTAGCCACAGTTGTCAGTCCCTGTTTTTAATCTGAAAACCCTGTTATGTAACTAACCTATTTCCATTCATCCTTCCATTTTTACAAAAATCCTGTATTCCTTCAAAACCTTCCTCCAGGGCACTGACGGACTCTCTCCCTGGAATGAATCTGATGAGTTTGACGAGCACAGCAGTGCCTGGTGGCTGGGTGAACATGGAGATTAGATCAGTGGATGAATTCAAAGCAAACGCAGAGGAAATCCAAAAATAGATCAACATTTCCACTTCTCACACTTGCTGCTGTGAACGAAACCCTTCCTTTCCATTGTCAGCCTCCCACAAGCCTAAAAGGTTGTGTGACTCGCCCATGGATGCTCTAAGACAGCAGATGTCTTTTATGCTTGTTCAGGATACAGAGTCTCTTCCTGCAAAAAGAACGGTTCCCCTCCTCCTTTGTAAGAAAAGGTATGAAATGCCCAAAATTTAAGGACTAAGATAACAACCTGACATTGCAGTTTGTACTCCAGTATAGAGAAAGTATATTGGGTTAAAATGCAAGTTTATAAAAAACCTTGAAAGCCTTAGAAGAGGGGAAATGCATGATCACAAAACATATTGGAAACTCGGAAATGTATTCAACTAACGTCTGCTAGGACCCACTAACTAGGTGCTTTCACACGTGTCATCTCGTTTCAGAAAAGAGAAATCAGCAGCCACTTGGAAAACAATCTATATGGCTTCAGATTTGGCATTATTCTTGAGTATGCTTGACTTTTTTCCCCTCAGATTTTAACTTTTTGTTGTAACACTGTCTGCGAGCTCCTTTTAGATCTATCTTTTCTGTCCTTTAGCTACAGATGACCCCTTTTAGGGGGTTCTAAATACCTTGGGGGTAAAGTGAGAAAGTTGCCAAAATCTGAACAGGCTTCCTGTCTGGCACAGATGTACAGCCTTTTGTGCTAACCTCAGATTTTCTTCTAACCTCAAAATCCATAAATAGTATCTGGCATCCATGTATAAAACACAAGGTCTGACTCCAAGGCAGAACCCTTAAAACGAAATCTCAGAACCAATACATGAAACTGAATGTCTTTTATAGTAATTCAGGGAGGGTTCGTAGATAAAGTTTCAGAGGGCCCATGAAGAACTGAAACTCAATGAAAAGCATGCAAGAGCACTCCATGGTACAGTGAATCCACAGCTGCCTACCCAGGAGCCGCTGCTCCAGGAAGACTGGCTGTAGTTAGGGTCCTCAAAGGGGCTCCTCTCATTACTTTATAGTTATAATTTCAATACCCACCCCCAAATCACTACAGTGGGGTTTAAAAACCCTTAAGCTACTGGGAGAAAAAAAAAACCCTCAACATCAAAGAATAACTTGTCACCTCTGAGAACATTCTAAAGGAATGTGTTGCAAGTGCCGTTTTAGGCGATTTTAAGTGGGGACTAAATCCTTGAGAGGGAATACTCACTAAAACACAAATTCAAATAAGTCTGTTGGACAAAATTTGGTCACCTTACTTTATGCACGTTGGCACTGAGACTGGACTGAGGGTGAACTAATGGGAGTTTAATGTCAAGTGGAAGCTGGAGGGGGATATGGTCACATCAGTTCACTGGGTGTGGGAGGAAGGGCCTCAGGCAGACTACCTGGGCAAAACTCAAACCCCTAGGGACAAACTTTAGAAAATAACTTCCTTCTCTGGAGGGTGGTTCAGGTTTGTGGTGAAGTCATAAGGTCAGGAGACAGCTAAAATTTGGCCTAAGTCTGCAAACCATCTTCCACTTTTTTACCTATACGAAGCTCTTCTCCTCTAGTAACACTACTGTTCATTTAAAATACATTAATTTGAAGGAGGAACCAAATTACTAGCCTTCCCAGTGACCATGGCCTTGGGTGGGCCCCATCCAGAGGTCAAGTAGTGTGAGGCCCTACCTGGTAGGCAGGCTCATACACCAGATGTGCAGGAAATGCCAGAGTCATCATACTGGACACCAGACGAGCCGCCTCCCACAAAATCTGGTGTAAGGTGAAAAAAACAACGTGGAGGAAGAAAAGGGAGGAAGTCGAGTACTGACTACTGCTGTCAGGCATGATGACTGAGCATTTCACAAACAAAACCTCCTAAAATCAAAAGGAGAGCTAAAGAGAACACATACAGAGATTTTTGTTTCTTAAGGCCTTTACAAATTGGAGTGAGCAAGCAGACCATATCGCCTCCTCCCCATTTCCGATGTAAAATAATCCTGGTCCCTGGTGCCTTTCATTGAACTAAAATTAATAGTCTGTATGATAAAGGATATACAGCAAGCAATTTTTTAAAAATTACTAAAACATATTTGAAAAATATGTCACTTTCAATTCATACACAATTAATAAACAGAATACAGTTTTTACCTCATCAGATTTATAAAACTTAAAAGATCGATGACAATAACAGCTGCTAGGCAAGGGGGCCAGCAGGCACACTCATGCATTTCATGGGAATGTGTATCGTGAGAATCTTTCAGGAATTATTCAGCAATACCTACCAAAATCTAAATGAATTGATTCTTTAACTCATCAATTCCACTGCTAGGAATTTATTTTAATTATGCCAAAGAGGGCCACACACACACACACACATACAAGGATAAGGATGTTCATTCACAAGTGTGGGTTCCTACCCTTTTTTGTGCTATTATAAAGCATCATAGAGGACTGACAGAAAATTTAACGTGCAACAGTACACTGGAATACTATATGGGTGTTAACAATGAAGTAGACCTATATGAGCTAATACAGGAGGATCCCAAAGACACATTATAGGGAAAAAGCAAACAACAGTGTATAGGGTGTGCGTCCCTATTTGATTTAAACACATAAAGACATAAAACTATATTCAGAAGCCCAGAATCCTTCTTAGTAAAGATAAAAATCTCTTCTCACTCAAAACCAACCCCATTCCACCCATTTCTCTCGTCTCCATTTCACCATAGGGTTGTTATTTGCAACGTGCTCCACCTCTACTGCTCCCAAGACCATAGGCTAGGCAAAGTCTTCTCAGACATGACACCAATAGATAATATGACCTTTATCAAAATTAAAACATTTTTACACTTCAAATGATACCCTCAAAAAAAAAACACAAAAAAACAAGCCACAGAATAGAAAACACTGGCAATCATATCTAATAAAGGACTTGTATCTAGAATACATAAAGTACTCTTACAACAACACAAAAAGATAAATAACCCAATTAAAAAGTAAGCAAAGAATCTGATAAACATTTTACTAACAAAGCTGTATGAACAGCCAACAAGTACATGAAATGATGCTCAACATTGTTAGCCATTAGGAAAATTCCAAATCAAAACCAAATTAAATCAAAACCATGAGATACCATTCCACACTTACTGAGATGGCCACAATCAGATAGATAACAATATGTATTATCAAAGATGTGGAGAAACGAAACCCTTATATGCTGTTGGCAGGAATATAAATGGTGTAATAACATTGTCAAAGTTTGACAATTCCTCAAAGCATTAGAAATAGTTACCTTATAACCCTGCAATTCCACTACTGGGTACATACCCAAGAGAAATAAAAACATACATCTACATAAAAACTTGAACACAAACATTTACGGCAGTATTATTCATAATAGCCCAAAAGTGGAAATAACCCAAATGCTCATAAACTGATGGATGGGTAAACAAAATGTGGTATATCCATATAGTGGAGTATTAATCAATAACAAAAAGGAATGAAGTAATAATACATACTACAACAAAATAAGCATTGAAAACATTGTGGTAAGTGAACAGAGCCAGTCAAAAAAGACTACATGTTTGTATGAAATGTTCAGAACAAGCAAATCTATTGAGACACAAAGTGGATTATCAGTAGCCTAGCACTGGAAGGTAGAATGTGGGTGGAGGGAGGTGGCTGATAACTGGGTGATAAAATTAGATAAAAATTAGATTCTAAACACTAGATTGAAGCAAGAGTTGCACAATTCTGTTCATGCACTAAAAACCATTGAGCCCTGGCTGGTGTGGCTCAGTGGTTGAGCACCGGCCTGCAAACCAAAGGGTCATGGGTTCGATTCCCAGTCAGGGCATATGCCTACATTGTGGGCCAGGTCCCCAGTATGTGACACATGAGAAGCAACCACACATTGATGTTTCTCTCCCTCTCTTCCCTCTCCCTGTCTAAAAATAAGTGAATAAAATCTTTTTTAAAAAGAATCAAGAATGGAAATAAAGTAAATTTTAAAAACAAATAAATAAAAACTATTGAACTGTACTTCCTTTAAATGGGTGAATTGTATGGCATGTGAATTATATCTTAATAAAACTGTTTTAAAAAAAAAACAAAACATGGAAGTCCAGAGGGTAACAGAACAGGAACAGTGCTCTGAAATGCCTAACAAAATGTTCTACCACACCACAGACTTACATTTTAGAAAATGCTTTAGAGTTTCTTATGTGTATCACTTGTAGGGACACATACTTGAGAGAGGTGGTAGGTCTCACCATCATATCGGTTTGGGATTTTGAATTTCTCATGAGGAAGCCTACAATGTGCTAGATAAATTCTATTTACAAAAAGGAGGAGGTGGAAAAAATGACATCACTCCCCTCTCTTATAACAGATATAGCCAAGTATACGAATCATCTTGGAGACACGACCATTGTCAAGCTCAGAAAGATTTCATGTTTTTTCATATTTTATTGATTATGCTGTTATAGTTGTCCCAATTTCCCCCCTTTGCTCTCATCTACCCCGTATCCCATTCCCTCAGGCAATCCCCTACCTTAGTTCATGTGCATGGGTTGTGCCTTTAAGTTCTTTGGCTTCTCTATTTCCTATACTTTTAACATCCCACTATTTTGTACCTACCATTTATGCTTCTTAATCCCTTCACCTTTTTTCCCATTCTGCCCACTTCCCCTCCC
This sequence comes from Anoura caudifer, assembly GCA_004027475.1. Taxonomy (NCBI): domain Eukaryota; kingdom Metazoa; phylum Chordata; class Mammalia; order Chiroptera; family Phyllostomidae; genus Anoura; species Anoura caudifer. Next base: position 364,628 of record PVKU01000328.1, on the reverse strand, counting down.
CACTGATAACACCTAAATTATCCCCTTACCCATGATTTTTATTCCTGTTCTAGTGTTTGCTTAGTTTGCTTTTGGTTTTGTATTTTTAGGTTCAGTTGTTGATAGTTACGAATTTGTTGCCATTTTAATGTTCATAGTTTTGATCTTCTTCTTTTTCTTCCTTATGTCCCAAATTGTCAATTTGATTCTCGGCTTCATCACTGATGGTTCCCTGTAGATTTTTCTTTATTTCACTTAGTGTAATCTTCATTTCTTCCTGGTTCTTTTTATTTTGTTGTCGTACTCAATGAGTTCTTTGAGCAACCTGATCACCAGTGTTTTAAACTCTCATCTGACAGGTTGGTTATCTCCACTTTGTTTAGTTCTTTTTCTGGGGTTTTGTTCTGTTCTTTCATTTGGGCCATATTTCTTTGTCTCCTCAATTAGGCAGCTTCCCTATGTTTGCGTCTGTGTATTCGGTAGAGCTGCTCTGACTCCCTGTCTTAGTAGTATGGCCTATTGTAGAAAAGGCACCTGTAAATTGTGTGGGGCAGAGCCTTTAGTAACCACCAGGGTGGGGCAACCTGCTTCACTGCTTTGTGGCTCTGCATGTGGGGAGGGCTCAGAGAAGGGACAATGCCACTGCCTGGCTCCTGTAGATTTGCCCAGCACTCACCCGTGTGACTGGCACCCTTCCAGTTGTTGCCCTGATGCTGAATCCCAGAGGGATGTGCCTATGTTTTAAGACCACACAGGCCCTTTAAGCACAGTCTCCTGAAAATCTGGCAGTTTCTTCTGCCGCCCCAACCCCCACTGGTGTTTACGGCCAGAAATTATAGGGATTTATCTTCCAGGTGCTGGAACCCTGAGCTGTGTGGTCTCGCCTGGGGCTGGGATCGCTTACTCCCAAGGTATCCCTCCTGATTTTTATTTATCTCATGTGAATATAGGATTGTCCATTTGTCAGCCATCACGTCTCCACGCCCTCTGCCCATCCCTGCATCCCCATCCCTCCTACCCATCTGGCTAAATGTGGTCTCTTTAAATCCTTGTTTGTCAGACTTCCATACAATTTTCTGATGGTTCTAGGAGTTACTTGTTTTGAGCTCCAGTTGTAAATCTTTCTGTGATTGCGCGAGGAGGCGAAGTGTGTTTACCTACACCTCCGTCTTGACCAGAAGTCAGGCTTTTGTGTTTTTGTTGTTGTTAGGGGAGGTGGGGATTTTTTTAATTCTAATTTTTAAATATATTTTATTGATTATGCTATTACAGTTTTCCCATTTCTCCCCCATCATTCCCCTCCACACTGCACACCCCCTCCCACCCACATTCCCCCTTTTAGTTCATGTCCATGTGCCATAAGTTCTTTGGCTTCTACATTTCCCACACTATCCTTGCCCTCCCCCTGTCTATTTTCTACCCACCATCTATCATACTTATTCTCTGTACCTTTTCCCCTTCTCTCCTCCTCCCACTCCCCTGTTGCTAACCCTCCATGTGATCTCCATTTCTGTGGTTCTGCTCCTGGTCTACTTGTTTGCTTAGTTTGCTTTTGTTTTAGGTGTGGTTGTTAATATCTGTGAGTTTGCTGTCTTTTTACTGTCACATTTTTTATCTTCTTTTTCTTAGGTAAGTCCCTTTAACATTTCATATAATAAGGGCTTGGTGATGATGAACTCCTTGAACTTGACCTTATCTGAGAAGCACTTTATCTTCCCTTCCATTCTAAATGGCAGCTTTGCTGGATAGAGCAATCTTGGATGTAGGTCCTTGACTTTCAAGACTTCAAATACTTCTTTCCAGTCCCTTCTTGCCTGTAAGGTCTCTTGTGAGAAATCAGCTGACAGTCTGATGGGAGCTCCTTTGTAGGTGACTGTCCCCTTATCCCTTGCTGCTTCTAGAATTCTCTCCTTCATTTTAATCTTGGCCAATGTGATTATGATGTGCCTTGGTGTGTTGCTCCTCGGGTCCAACCTCTTTGGGGCTCTCTGAGCTTCCTGGACTTCCTGGAAGTCTATTTCCTTTGCCAGATTGGGGAAGTTCTCCTTTATTATTTGCTCAAATAACTTTTCCACTTGTTGCTCTTCTTCTTCTTCCCCTTCTGGTACCCCTATAATTCGAATGTTGGAACATTTAAAGATGTCCTGGAGGTTCCTAAGCCTCTCCTCATTTTTTTGAATTCTTGTTTCTTCCTTGTTTTCTGTTTGGTTGTTTCTTTCTTCCTTCTGGTCCATTCCATTGATTTGAATCCCAGTTTTCCTCCCATCTCTATTGGTTCCCTGTGCATTTTCCTTCATTTCACTTATTGTAGCCTTCATTTGTTCATCTAATTTGTGAGCAAAATCAACCAACTCTGTGAGCATCCTGATCACCAGTGTTTTGAACTGTGCATCTGATAGGTTGGCTATCTCTTGGTCGCTTAGATAAATTGGCCCTGGGGCTTTGATTTGTTCTCCCGTTTGAGCCATTTTTGGTGTTTTCTTTGGTCTGGTCCTGGCTGTAACGTAGTGAGGGGCGGAGCCTTAGATGTTCCCCAGGGCAGGGCAGCCCAGTGTCTGGGTTGTGACGCTGTATGTGGGGGCAGGGTCCGAGAGGGAACAATGGCATTTGCTCTGCTCTCTCTCGGATTCCAGTCCCTTCCACCACTTCCCCTTCACCTTCACCTAGATTATCTGCATGTGAATGTGGGACCATCTGGTCAGCCAGCCGCCTTGCACAGCCTCACTGGGTCTGCACTGTTGGTCCACTAGTCCCCGCCTGTGCACCTGGGGTCTGCTAGCCACCGCCTGCACACCTGGGATCTACCAGCCGCTGCTGCCTGTGCACCCGGGTCTACCAACCTCCACTCTTTCCTGCTGCGACTCCAGCCCTCTTATCAGTCTGGATGAATGGTTGTTGGACTTCTGTACAGTTCAATTTTCTATCAGTTCTGGTTGTTCTCTTGTTTCTAAATCTTTGCTGTCTTTAATTTTCATTGTGCAAGGAGGCAGTGTGTGCACCTATGCCTCCATCTTGGTCGGAAGTTAATTAATTCTAATTTTTAACTTCTTTTTCCAAGAACTCTCTCACACATTCCCTTGCTAAACTGCTGTGAAAATTAGCTATCTGCTGCTAACATATCTGGAGAAACCGAGAAGTCTGGGAAATAGAAGGCGCTAGTTCCCTCCAGATTCTCAGCTCTGCAGGGACCTTATGCTCTGCCTCTTTCTTGCCCCAGAGCAAAAACCAAGCACCCAAAATAGTGTTGAAGCTCAGTCAGTGCCCACTGTCCAGGGAATGCTTGATACATAAATGATGCACTTCTCACATGATTATCTTTTTTTATACAGGAAAAAGTATGTATAAGTTATGATAAAGCCATTCAGCTCTACACAACGGTTGTAAAGGAACAACTTTTGTCTTCCTTTGACCCCTTCCCTCTGAAGATCCCTTCTTCTTTAAACAGATGTTTGGCCTTGCCCTCCCACCCCCTGATCTCCCAGGTTTGAATCAAGGGCTTCAGGAGAGAAACAACTGTGCTTCTGATACCCTGTCATCCTTTCTACTAGTGGTCTGCCCTGAGGAGACTGTTAAGAGGGTACACATTAGCATGTAGGCAAGTTTGAGGGTTTTTTCCATTTCATGCTTCTGAGTTCCCAGTCCCACTGATTGCCCCAAAGTTGAAATATATTGTATATATGTATTTTCTCAGACACTTAGTCAAGGGCAATAGCCCTAAAATGGAGCTTACCTCATATATTAAGGTAGCAGGCTCATTCCCAGGTTAGAGCATATATAAGAATCAACCAGTGAATGCATAAATAAGTGGACCAACAAATTGATCTGTCTCTCTCTCTCTTTCTCTCACTCTCCCCTTTCTTCTCTCTCTAAAATAAATCAATTTAAAAATGAAATGGAAGTGAACACTAAGTATTCATTGTCCAGTGACAGGACCACAGGACAAGAAGGCTTTTTCCAGGAAGGCTGGGAGAACCTAAGGGTATGGGCTGCGGGGCTCCCATTCACCCGACAACCACTGGGCTTCAGGTCAGGGTTCCAAGTGGGTGAGTCAAGGCAGGAAAAGAGCATCCTCTTAGGTAAGCCAGAAGTTTAAGTTAAGATGTTAATACTTAAAGCATAAAATCAACACCAACACACATACACACCCCTGACCCAACCCAGATAATAAATTAATTGTCCAGCCCTGACTGGTGTGGATGAGTGCATTGGCCATCCTCCCGCAAACTGAAAGATCACCAGGTCAATTCCCAGTCAGGGCACATGCCTGGGTTGCAGGCCAGGTCCCTGGTGTGGGACATGCAGGAGGCAACCAGTTTCTCTCTGTCTCTTTCTCCCTTTTTCCCTCTCTCTCTAAAAATAAATAAATAAAATATTTTTAAAAATAAAATAAAATAGCTATCCAAACCTCCTCCTCCCCACCCTCTAACAAAATTAAACAAAAACATTACCCATGGTTGCTTTTTGTGAGAGACAGCTCACCAGGTGCCACGCTGTTCTCCTAAGATAAGAGATAACCTTCTAACTCCAGAGAGAGGCTCACTCTAAAATATAAGACTCCACAGGTAAATAATCATCTAAAAAGCCATTTGATAAGCTGAAGTCTGGCACTAAGGATTAAGAAGTACTTCAAATTTCCAAACCAGCATCATATACTGTTTTATTTAAAAAGAGAGCTCAACTCTATCCTCTGAAAGACAAGGTTATAGGAAGGTAAGAAAGCAGGGCCCACTCTCCATGAAGTATCTATCAGGAAGCCAAAGGCTTCTCCAGAAGGATTTGTTTGAGGTTACATTTCAAACAGAGTTGAAACCCCCTACCGCAGACAGAAAAAATAGAGTGCCCTCCCCAAAGGACATCTACACCCCCAAGCGACTGCAGCAGGAAGAGCAAGGGGAGAAAGAGCACGTGCTGCCAGATGGGACTCCTTTGCAGAGATCTGAAATTGCATAACTTCACTCTGTGGCTGCCAACAACTATAATGTGCATCTCTTCAGAAATAATTACTGGAGAATTCAAAATACCAACTGCCTCTCTCGCTAAGTAGCAACCGCCTACACAGAGCTGGGAAGCTGATGCAGGATAAAGAGTCAGCAAGACAGGAGCCTCCAGAAAGCAGTAGTGGCCAGTACCTGGGCGACATGAGACACCTAGCACAACAGGACAGGGACGCTGGCTAAAGGCTACATCATGTTCCTGCCTCTTCTGCTCCTGCACTCTAAAGGGCAGCAGAAAGGAGTGGGGGAAGCAGTGAAGAGGCCCCAGAGGAAGCAAGTAATGAAAAAAACTTCGCAGTCTTTGAAATTACACCCTTTAGTATTTTTTTAAGTAGGAAAGGGCCTTGAGGTAGCCAGCCTTCAAGATGTCCCCCATTTAGGTCCCATCTCCTGGCATTCATATCCTTGGACTGACCCGGTAACCAAAAGGATATTGTGGAAATAACAGAGTGTGACTTCTGACACTGAGTCATAAAAGACATTGCAACTTCCATCTTGCTCTTGGACTACAGACTCTGTGGGCAATTAGCTGCCAGACTGGAAGTACACTGCAGTAATCCCCCTGAGAGAGAGATGCATCCACATGGGGAGGCAGTGAGGCCCTGCAGCAACAGCTAGCCCTAACCTGCCAGGTGCAGGGAGCCACCTGGGGAGAGGATCCTCTAGCCCCAGTCAAGCCTTCAGATGATGACAGTCCTGGCCAGCATTGTGGCTGTATTCTTACAAGTAACCCTAGGCCAGGCCACCCAGCTAAGATGCTTCTAAATTCCAGACCTATGAAAGCTACGTGAGATAAAAACTGGTTATTGTTTTAAGCTACTAATAAGTTTTTGAGTAACCCATTATGCAGCAACAGAGAACTAATTCAGGCCTCTTAGAAATACCTGTTCCTACCCCAATATAGGTGCAGAGTCCAGAGTCCCAGGAAAGAATCTGTACACATTTTCATGCACTTGTCTCTCCTTACCTACATATGACTCACAGGAGGACAGGGAAGCAAAACCTATTACTCAGTGTGTCCATTTCCTCTTTGTTTCTCATTGATGAACTGAAACTAAGCATTAAGGAGGCAAAATGTTTTCAATCCACAGCACTGCTTACCCAGTTATATTTTTTTTGCTTCTGACTCTACCTAAATTGTGCTGTAAACTTCCAAAGGTCTCATGTCAAAATTCCTAAAATACATTTTATACTTCATATATTATATATGCCAAGTTTACACATGTGGAAGATGTATCCCCTGCTGAATTTTTTTTTAAAACTATCACTTAAAAGGATAATTAAGAGAATGCTTTCCCCCATCACACTGTCCTGGCAACACTTTAAGTATCTTGCCCTGGCTTGTATGGCTCAGTGGATTGAGTGCTGGCCTGCAAACCAAAGGGTCACTGGTTTGATTCCCAGGTAGGTAACATGCCTGGGTTGTAGGCCAGATCCCCAGTAGCAGATGCGTGACAAGCAACCACACATTGATGTTTCTTTCCCTCTCTTTCTACTTCCCTTCCCCTCTCTCTAAAAAATAAATAAATAAATAGAACCTTTTTTTTTAAAGTATCTTTATTTCCTGGTATAAGTCTTCTGTTCAGTCAGTGAAGAGAGAGATTCATACTTCCCTGAGGAGAGAAGCTATATAATAAGAGTGCTGGATCCATGATCTTAAAAGCTGAATTTAAGACCCCACTCTACTACCAGCAGTAAAAGCTCTGGCCTCTCGCTATCTGTGGAATCGAAATCACATGTGTCCTGTCTTAGAGCACCATTGTTATAAAAATAAAATCAGATGCTATTAAAAAACTACTTACTTCCAATACATCCAATAAATACAGCTGAAACAGAAGGTTAGTGGTCTTCTAGGTAGAAGTTCTTACAGTGGGAAAGTTGGAGATCAATAATTTGTTGTTATATTTCCAGCAATGACTCAGGAAAGAGGGTACCTGGAGAGTATTTGTATCTGCCAAAGAGAACTGTTAACTTACATTTTTTATTTGTGAATTAATGAAATAGTCCATTTGGTTACTGTTCCCTGGAGTTTGGCCATCATCAGACGAACCCCTGGAGAGCCAATCATGTTTGTGTGGACTCAAAATTAGGTTCAGATACATGCAATCCCTTTCTAGGCCCCACTTTAACAATTATTGGACAATTCAGCAACCCTCAGTTATCGAATCCCCACTGTTCTGGGTGGATAAACCACGTCTTCCCATCACTAATCTAAGTGTAGGAGGCTATGACAAATGATTACTTCCAGGGCTTCCTATGAACAGTATTACTGGTCACTTGGAAAAGACACTATGACTACACTTTAATTGAAATGTTTAGATGGCTTCAGACCACGTCCATTTTTTCCAGTACAGTATTAAATGGTAACAGCACAATTTTAGAAGGGCTGCCCCTCCCCACCGCCAGACAGACACACATGGAAAATGCCTCCACCACTAGAAACTGTTAAAGTAAGCTCTATTGCTTCATCTGATGCTTGTGTAAGCCCAAAACTGGGGTGTGCAAGTCTGAAATGAGTTTAATAATTGTAATAGTTCGTAAAAAGGTCTTAAATTTACTATCATCTTAAAAGTAAAATACTGCTTTGACAGTTACTAAAATCTTTACTTTCGGCACATTGACTCTGCCCTTGCCCCTGAGGTTTTTTTTTTTATTTTTTATTTCAACACTGTGATTCTGCCGTCTCTGAGGTCTTTGCTAAGAACACCATACTGTTTCCCCAGGACATTCTCTTAGAGAATGCACTGTGCAGAAGTAGAGGTGGTCCCTATGGCTCATTTACACTGGGATAAATGGAACAGCAAAGGAACATGGCTCTGAGACTAACTGGTGGGATCTCCAAGTTGAGAGCTAAAAATATTACATGGGGGGAATGAAATTGTATCATGCTGCTGAAGTTTTCAAGCCTTAAACATCTTACAATAACATAAAACAATATAATATAAAAATTTAAGCTATGAAAAAATCAATCATATACAAAAATAAAAAATAAATAAAAGCATGTGGATGTTGTAGAAGGAGCTGCGTGGGTTGAACTGTTTAACTAGGTGCATGTTAAAAGTCCTTACTAGTCCCCTTAGTTTCAGGAAATTCTAATAAAGCAATCCCAGTGGTAGGGGCAGGGAGGGGATGTTAAACTAAGTCCCTAGGAGAACTGCTATGTATACCTAGTGAGAAATGTTTGTGTAGCACTTAATTATACATTCAAGCCAAAGCGTTAGAATCGAAACTCTAAGGCTTAGATTTTAACAAGATCTTCTTCTATGTCTTACATATGTAGTCTAAAACATTCCAATAAATATGCCATACCAACCATACAATAAATTCCAACAATATACCATATCAACAATATACCATATCAAACACCCAAAGTTACATTAAAAATACTTAATGGGCACAAGTTAAAAGTTTATGTTTGTACTTACAGTAAATGATTCCAAAATGCTCTCCATTTTTTCCCTAGTTTCCTTTTGTGATAACTCTCAGATCTTTAGCCAATTGAGAATCAAGCACATTGACAGACCAATTACATAATTTCCGTTTGCAAAACAGACGAATAGCCAGCCCAGGGCAGTCTCTCTCTGAAGCCTTACCTGACCCAGAGACCCACACTAATGGCACGCAGGGCCCACAATTCATTTGTTAATTAGTCAGGTATAGCCGTGCTGCTTCTTTAAAGTCATCATCCCAAATTACTTAAACTTTCCATTTTGGACCAAAAATCGCTGTGTCTAAGTCGGCAAACTCTCCTGTTCAGCGTTTCTGTTCATCTGGTCCCAGCTCCAAAGTGCCCAACCTTGCTATTGCAGCGTGAAGGCAGCCACAGACAACATCTGAAGGAGCAGTTGTGGCTGGCTGCCTTCCAACAAAACTTCATTTACGGGCCCTAAGATTTGAATTTCATAATTTTCACACATCACAAAATACTTTTTTGAAAATGTTTTTTAAATGTAAAAACAATCCCTAGCTCTTGGGTAGAAAAATAAGAGGCGAGAGCAGGTGGCGGGCCAGATTTGGTCTTTGAGTCACAGTTTGCTGATTCTAGATCTAGACTACCAAAACTGGGTCAGCAAGCAGCTCTGCATTCTCCACACGGCCCCCAGGAGCGAATTACCTGCGGATTGAGCCTGTTCATCTCTTTCCTTCTAGTCCGGAAGGCTACAGCCTAGATATGTCTTTGAAATACCCAGGCACTTAATTAACACATCAAACATGGTAGTTTTAACTAGTTGTTTCAAAGGCATATCAGAGCTTCAGCACGGATTAAGATTCTCTTTCTCAAAGAAGAGTAACAATCTATAAATAAAGGTAGATGTGTAGTAGGGATGTGTCTCAGGTAGCAGAGACAACCAATGGAGCTGTCACAGTCTTAAGAAAACACTGGACAAAAACCAGTCCATAAGCATCACCCCTTCCCTCAAAAAGGGTGGAACATCAGACTGTACCTCTTTCAAAAGTCCTCTCCTAGGTGATGCCTCCTCACTGATACACCTCCCAGCAGAAAAGTACAGTAACAGCAGCAGCTTAAACCCCCTTTGTGGGAGAATGCAGACAAACGGCAAACACAGAACTGCCAGCGCAAACATTACAGCCATCACTCAGGTATTTTCAAGAAACCTCTTTGGCTATAGTTTTACTTTGCTAGTTAGTCTGAAACAGTCTTCTATTTGTGGCTAAAACAACAACAAAGCAGCCCTGGCTGGATAGCTAAGTTGGTTAAAGTATCGTCCCCATATGCCAAGGTTGCATAAATAAGTGGAACAAAAATCGATGTTTCTCTCAAATCAATTAAAAAAAAAAAAAACCCACAGCCTCATCCATAGTTAATTTCTAGAATGGCATACAACTCCATCTTATGAAGAGTTACTATATGCCCTGGCTGGTGTGACTCAGTGGATTGAGCCCTGGCCTGCAAACTGAAGGGTCGCCAGTTCAATTCCCAATCGGGGCACAGGCCTGCGTTGCAGGCCAGGCTCCGGGTTGGGGGTGTGCAAGAGGCAGCCAGTCAATGTTTCTCACACACATCAATATTTCTCTCCCTCTCTTTCTCTCTCCCTTCTCTTCTCTAAAAAAATAAACAAATAAAATCTTTTTTTTAAGTTAGTATAGAGTTCAAATACTGTAAGTCCCTAAAAAACTTCCAGTAAAGAGAACATTAACTCCAAAATAGATATAGATGTTTCTCTGAGTTCATGGGGTGGAGGCCATGGGTGTGGTGTATGGGTTACAGCCCATACATCTGAGGGCCATTACACACCAGGAAGCCAGGATCTTTTCCATGTTAGCATCAGCTCCTGACTGGGTAACTCATAAATCATCCCTCCAAAAGATACAGGCTTATACACTTATAGAGGTAGGACACCAGGTGTCCTACCATGTCCTAGAACCACAGAAATATGAAAGACTAACTTGGTCAGGAGCTGAATAATCAACAATTTGGGAAGAAAGAGAACCATTCAGGCCCAGAAATTAGACTTCAATTAGAAATGACTCTCTGGGAATTTTTGTCCACTCGCATTTTCCCTGGTCAGACCTGTGCTTCAGCTGTATTCTGCATTTACTAGGTACGTGTAACAAAGCCATCAAGAGGACTCTGGCCCAGCTCTACATGTTGGGTAGAAAGATCCCTAGAAGGCAGGCTGCTACCAGGCCGAAGAGCAATTATCCTCTATAGAGACCCTAAATTGACTGATTTCGTAATATGTAGTGGTTGTTTCCCAGACTCTACAACCCACCCAGCCCGCACCACACACATCGTCTGCAATCACGAACTACTATTTCACAGTTTTCCTGGTCCATGAAGGAAAACTTGTAGAGAGTATAAAAGGGAGTGTAAATTACCAAAACTTATAATAATGAGTCAGTGGCACAGGAAGGACCAAACAATTGGGTCTCTATGGCTCTGGGGGCGGGCTTGGGCCATTCAGGCCACTGTTCAATTAGCAAAGAATGTGTCAGGATGAATCAGACTGCCGGCTGATAGAATAGGGGGGAAGGGGCTGCCCAAGCTGAGCGCAAGTTAAAGAGGCTTCCAAATACCAACTTAACAAGTCTTGCAAGCTTTATTTAAATTCGATGGAAAGGCAACAAAATAGTTCTTTCATGCTTTTAAATCTCCCTTCTGACCTGCCAATCTTGAGAGAAGAAAAGGGAAGCTATGAAGAACAGGTGGCGTCTCCAGGCACTGAAAGCGCTGCAAACGAAAAGCAAAGAGCGCACAGAAGTTCTTCAACACACAAACTTGCTGTTCCCAGGCGGTCTCGGCCCCAAACAACAGCGAAAGCAGCTGGGACTGGTAGAGGGTACTCTCAGTTCTCAGCAGGGGAGGCGCAGCATGGAGCTCACGATTTAAAGCAAAACCAAATCACAAAAAGCTGGTATTTCACTGATAACCCAGCTCTGCCCTGCTGTGATGTCTACCACAGAGAACCTGACTTCCCTAGGCAACCTGTGAAGAAGTTACTACACAATAAAATACAATAACCATTGAGAGCAACAAAAAAATTAAAAATTAGGTAACCAGCTAACTGAAGGCTGGCTCTGTCTGCCACTACAGGGTGACAGTGGCAAACAACAGGACAGAGAAAGATGGTTGAAAGGACATCCATCCTAGAGTCCATTCTCCAGACAGCAGCCAGCAAACCTTTTCAAAAGGAAGTCAAAAGTACAATCCCTCTGTACTCAAGTCCTCGGTTGTGAGTTGAACTGGGTTCCCTGAAAAAGCTGTGCTGAAGCCCTAATACCCAGTATTTGCTAACTGTATCTTTGCAGATGTAACCAACTTAAGAGGAGGTCACACTGGATTAGTATGACCCCTAAGCCCAATGAGTGGTGTCCTTGTAAGAATGCAGAGTGAAGACAGACAAGCAGGGGGAAAGAAGGTGGCCACATAATGCAGGAGGCAGAGACTGGAGTCACAAGCCAAGGAACACCAAGAGGTTTCAGCAACCACCAGAAACTAGAAGAGATAAGGAAGAATTCTTTCCTGGAAACTCTGGAGAGTGTGGTCCTGAGGGCACTCTGATTTCAGACTTCTAGCCTTCAGCGCTTTGAGCGAACACATTTCTGTTGTTGTAAGCCACCCAGTTTGTGGTACTCTGTCAAGGCAGCCCTGGAAGCTAACGTATCCTCCAGTGGGCTCCTATCTCTCTCAGAAAGAAAATCAGGGCATCATTACAATAGGATCCAGACTGCCCCTTACCTGGCTGACGTCAGCAACGACTGCTCCTCGCCTAGTCCCTCCACTCCAGCCACAGTGGCCCACTCCTGTGTACTCAAACATGCTGCCAACCTGCTACCTACCCACCACAGGGCTCACTCAGTCACAGGCCGGTCCTGTTTCAGACCTTTGCAGATGCCATTCCCTCTGCTGGAAGGGTTGTGTCCCCAGGCATCCGCAGGACTGTTCCCTCAATCTTTTTTCGGGGCTCTGCTCAGGTCTCCTTATCATTAAGCCTTCCCCTACATACCCTTCAGCATTTCCTACGCCTACCCCATATACCTATTCCTCCTTCCCCTGCTTCATTTTTCTCCATAATACTTAAGACAAGCTGACGTGTATATTTCACTTAACCTTTAAAAGGCCCATCAAACCCTGATTGGTGTGTCTCGGTTGGTTGGTCACTGGTTCAACTCTCAGTCAGGGCATACCCCTGGGTTTCGGGTTCCGTTCCCAGTCAGGGCACATAGGAGAGGCAACCAATCGACGTTTCTCTCTTACATCTATGTTTCTGTCCCTCTGTCTCCCTCCCTTCCCCTCTCTCTAAAAATAAATAAACAGAATCTTAAAAAAATAAAGTAAGTAAATAAAAGGTCCATCACCCGCTATGATGTTAGATGGGTTAGAGCAGGACTTTTCCACTGCTGAACCACAGTGTACTCTATCGAACAGATAAATAAATTCTATCAGGACAGGTGAAATTTTACTCAAAACTGGCTGTGTGACAAAAAAGATTTCTACTAATTAAATGGAACAGCAGAAGCTTGTATAGATGAAGGGCAGGCTCAACGTTGGGCTCCAAGGGGCTAGCAGAGAACCTCTGTACCAGGTTTTCTTAGGTAGGCTGAGGACTCACTTCCATTCCTATATAGAAGAGCAATTCTGAAACAGCCTCTCAAGATTCCGCACCTAAAAAAATCAACTCTTACCTATAATTTTTGTCTCCAGCCACATCCCTGTCGTAGGCTATTTAGCCTGAGAAATTTGTGAAGCCAAACCTAAATACACCTCCACCACTGCATTCCTACATACATTTTTTATTTTTAGGGGCTGAAGGGGAGGGCCCAGCAGGAAGTTTGATAATGATAATCTCAAACTGTAAGTGAACTAACTACTTGGGGAAGAAAGCCTCTGACTACCACAATCCTCAAAGACAAACATTTCAAATAAACCAGGAGCTTTAAAACAGCCTTTTCTCAGTAAGGAGACAATCTAAACCTTTTTAAATGGCTCTAGGTTAGCACTTTTCCTTCTCCCATTTACATTTCCAAAACTTTAAACCAGAAGAGGCAGAAAATGAAAATTTCCTTACCTTGGGTTTCAGCCCCAGGTCCTAATCCTAGTGATGACTCACAGGATTCCTTGAGAGGTGATCTGATGGGTGTTTCAACTTCAGGGGTCTCAAAATTACCTTCAGAATCCGAGCTGCCAAGGGGGAAAAATGAGGAATTACCACTTTCAACGGTATTTCCGACACCCTTTATAATCCATACATCCAAAACGGCTAAAGTCCAGAATTTTTGCCTAACTTTACAACCCACTGATCCTCAGCCCGGATTGGCCTGTGGGTGATACTGCAGGTTTTCTAGCGGGGCCCTCCACGGGCTTCCATCTGGTGTCCTGTCTCCCTGACATCACCATACTCGGGGCTTTCCTCCAGCACCGTTTCTTTTGATGTCATCCTTCCCTCTGACACACAGAAGAAAGCTCTTTTCAACGGACTCCTCCTCTCACAAGAACCCTTTGCCAGACCCTTAAAAATTAAGACTGCCCTCTCCCCCTAAAAAATTAAGCCAATTCTCGCCATGATGCTTTTTCTCTGGCAGGCCTCTCTACCTGTTATAACTCACTGGGCCCTAGGCTGAGAATGCTGTCACCTGCCGTCCGCAATCACATGGGTGACAGCTCAGCAGAGACCACCATTTCTCACCAGCTGCCAGGGGCCTGTCATCACGCGACCTCCTCTACCAAGACTGCATTTTTGGGACACAGCTAGAGCGACTTCTTCCCCACAGGGAAGGCCCCAAGTTCCACCGGGTGTGATCAATGACACTGAGGGACCGGGACGAGGGGTAGATCGAAGCTTAGGCAAGACCGGGATGCGGACAAACTGCGGATTGTCGGTTAGGTTCAGAAAGCTCATACTTAAACGGGAGAAAAGAAAATACACGGGAGGACAGATAACCCTGAACTTTCGAATGCAGAGCGGGGACCTGGTTACAGGCAGGGACGCAGCATTGCCATGAGCATGGTTATGCGGTGGGTGACCACACACACGCACACAGAAAGAGCCGCGGATGGGTGGATGGATGGATGGCAGCACGTTCGCATCTCGGCGGGGATGCGTGTACTTGCCTGAAACTCAAGGATTTGGTCTCGGCTTGCGAGTCCTCCTCCTCGGGGTCGCCCTCCGGCCCTCCGGCCTCGTCCTCTCCGGCGCCCCCGCCACGCACCGCGGACCACGTCCATTTCGCCCACTGCACGGGGGACAGGATCTGCCAAGGGCTGAACGCCATGAGCGCGGATCCTCCGGCTCCAGCTCCTAAGAGTAGGGGAAGGGGGAGAGCCTTTTTTCCCTTTCAAAATGGAGGGAACCGGTGACAGGCGCCTGTTAGCGTTTCCAGCGGAGGCGCGGATGTGGTTAAACGAGCGCCGTCGGGGGCCGGGGTGAAAGCGCTTCCTCTCGCCCGGCAGGCAGTGCCGCTTCCTCCTATTCCTCCTTCCCGAATGGGGCGGCTGAGGCGCCCCTCCGTGCCTGGCGCCTCCCGCCGGGAAGATGCCTCCCCTAGAGCCTCCTCAGGGCCCCGGCCCGCAGCGCCCGGCAGCTCGGAGACTCTGGGGTTCGGGATCCCAGATCCCCCTTCCCCGCCGGCGCGGCGCGCTTCAGCTGCGGCGGGAGCCGCGCCCCAGGAGCCGCCCCCTCGGACGGTACTACTCGCGAGCGTTGGCGGGGGCGGCCGCGGCGGCGGGACTTTCATGTCTGCAGCGCTCCTGCCGATTCCCCCGCAGCAGCGCCACCCTGGTCGCGCCTGGATTGAGGGAAGGGGGCTTCCCGGCTGCGACTCAAGCTGCGCGCGGAGGACTTAAGCACCTTTACGAGTCCTTAAGCATCGGGAGCAGAGAAGATCCATTTTTCTGCCTTCATGCTTGCTGGACTTTCCCGCTTCCCCTTTCTATTTATTTGTTTATTTATTTTATTTATTTTTACTTCCCTTTGTCTACTCCTGGGGGTCCACTCCCACAACTTCACTGAAAATGCTTGCCTGTTTATTTTTATATTTTCATCTTGCCGCGGTGATTTAATGGCTTTGGTGATGTTGGATCGTACAGCAGTTAAGTCCATATAAGTATATATTAAAAACTTTGGTCTTTATTTCCGCCCAGGTGTTGACAGCATGGAAGATTTCAGCCTGATCACCTTCAACCCTATTACCCCCAGAATTTGGATAACCCTTCAGCCACGCTCCTACCGGAGCCAAGTGCTGGAAACTTAGATGCTTTGTCTCTCCCAAACCGCACTCGTGGACGCTTTGTGGCCAGGTCTTGGGCAAAGGGTGCTAAATTACTCTGTGAAATTATAGCCTGATCTGTTTCCCATCGTCCTTTTTGAGACTTTCTTTTCATAACGTCCAAGTCTTTGATTTCTGACTTCATTTGCTGCTTCTGAAGTATGCCAACAGGCCTGGTGATGGCAGCCTTCAAAATAAAAACCCTCTTAATGCTTGAAGGAGGAGCTTTCCGAGGATTTCTTCGTTTTCCACTCAGGGATTGATCCTCTTGGAATCACCAATGCTGCCTCAAACGCCAGGATTAATGATCTCCTTGCGTGGCTACATAAGACGTTTCTTGTACTGTTATAATTTCCCAGGGTTATGGTTACAGGTTCCCACGGAGCGAGCAGGTCCAGAATTTAGGAACAAGTCATTGGCATGTATGTTGCTGATGAATCCTGTTTTACACATTTGGTAGCAAAAGCAAAAATAATGCAAGGTAATAGGTGGATAGTTGCCTCACCATAACAGAAGGGCGGGATTGTCAAAGTCTAGATGAAAGGGCTGGGGGTGTCAGGATGGTTATAGAATCCATCCAGCTCCTTCCCATTGGTAAACACAGCTGTCGTGAGTGCTCTGGAGATGACGAAGATGTAAAGTAAGTGGGACTCATTTTTTTTAGGTTCACAAGAACATGCCACAACTCTATCCAACTGTATTTTTAGGTTTATGGTTCACCGCATAAACCTTCAGATTATAAGGACCCCAGGGTCCCGTATTTAACAAAAGTGTTTTGTTGCCTGGAAATAATACCACTCCATGCAAATCAGTAACTGGCATGTACTAGCTACTGTGAGAATTATTTTTCCTCCTGAATAATTCTTAAATCTTTGCATTTCTCTGCATCCCCCCTTTTCACAGTTCTACCAGTAAATGCCTCCCAACTGGTTCTGCCTCAGGTTTTTCTCACCTGGGGTCACCCTGCCTGGCTTATCTGTGATGGGTACTCTCATCTTGCTGTTCCTGTCCCTCAAATTCCCAGCCTTTTGTGTTTTTAGCCATAATCAATAGAGAATTGGTGCTGAACTTTTAATATGTCCAAGAATCATCGGTGGGGGGTAGGGGCATCTTTAAAAACACAAATTCAAACTTCCAGCAGGATCCGAAATCTGTATTTTTACCAAGTGTCCTGGGGAATTTTTTCCACAGGATAAATTTGGGAAACAATGACTAGCTTGAAATGACTACTTGCTTCCTCCTAAACGATCTTCCTTTTGCCTGCAGTTTTGTGTACAGCCCTCCCCCCCACCCCCACCTTAAACTCTCTGACCTTGACAGTCTGAACCTCCTTCATCACTCAGCTCAGGGAAAGCAGGCTAATTTTCCTTCCTTTCTACCATCTCTATACACCAAACATCCAGCAAAGATTTACTGTGGCCCTTAGTTTTGAAAGGGGGCATTATTAATAGCTATACCAGGACAACAGGCATAAACCAGGACATTCCAGAAGGTAAGGCCACCCTGCACTTAGCATACTATATATAATGTATTTGTTTACTTATCTGTCCCACTTCTGGACCATAAGCTTTAAATGGCAGAGACCACATCGTATTTATGATTCATTTCTGTTTCCCTAGAGATTAGGACAGGGACACACATTCAGTAGATGTTTAGTAAATAGGCAGAAAAGGAATATTCTAGTTTACAAATAGACCCTATAAGTTTGGCTAGGGTGACATAAATTCCTAAAGCCTGACTCATCCCAAAGAAATCCAGTTTTTGAACCAGCACAGACCGGAACTTGGGATGAGTAAGATAAAGTCTGACCTACACAGCAATTTCTTGAAACTGGAGAAGCAAATGCTCAGTGTCTGAAAAATCACTCCTCTAAGCTCCCAGACTCCATGAGAACAGCAATAAAGTAACTACTCAATAGCTTGAATTGATTTTATTGTCTGGAAGTACAAGTGATGAGGCTAATGGATATGTGAATTTTCCTGTAATTCTGGGAAAGAACGGGCAATGTTTAACAACATATCCTCACCAAGGTAAATTATCCTTTTGCTGCTATGTCCTCAACTTCATGGAGCAAAATGTCTGCAAATACATGACCAGATAACCAGATGAAACACATTTGCTTTGGAAATGAGCATAAACACTGAAAGGGCCCCATCCGTTCTCTTCCTGCCTCTGCTTCTTGTCCTTCACAGAAGCTCTGGACCAATACACCATGAAAATCTAAAATTGTATCTAGCAGGACAAACCTGTGTGCGAGAGTGGCCCATGGAGCCTGGATGGACAGAGTGAAGTCTTAGAGAAAGGCTTCAAAGCTTTCAAGGCTTCAAGGCTTCAGGCTTTGAGAAAGTAAGTAACATTGCCATTTAGAAAGGGCATTTTGCCCTGGCCAGGTAGCTCAGTTGGTTAGAGCATTGTTTGGAGATTGCAGGATTGTGGGTTCAATCCTGGTCCAGGCACATTTGAGAATCAACCAAAGAATGCATCTATGAGTGGAACAACAGATTGATGTTTCTCTCTCTTTCTCTCTCTCTCTAAAATCAATGAATAAAAATTTTAGAAATAAAATAAAATAGAAAGTTCACTGTGGCAACAACCTGGGGGCTGTAAAACTGCTATTTTCCCTGCTCCAAACTGCCTAGAGAAGGGCACAGCTTCTCCCCAGAGGGCAAAAGAGGCAGAACTGGAACAAGAGTCCTTATCTTTCACTCCACTCGTTCACTAAGTAGCGGTGCTGTAAGCAAGCCAAGCACAGTGGGAACACTTGAAAATAAAGGGAAAAGAAAACCTACTGCTAGGAAAATGGAGCTCCTGACAGCTAGTGAAATGAGGAGGCATCTGTGAAATGATGCTGAGGGAGCAGAGGCGGCAGGGAGGGAAAGGAGGACAGGATGGCACTAAGGAGTCACCGAGACAAAATAACCAGCAAGAAACCAGAAAGGTCAGGCAGAGAGACGAACCTGTCAGCTCATCCGTGCTTTCTAACAGTTTAAGAATTTGATGAGCAAAAGTTAAATCTACTTCACCTAAGATTAAATGCCAGACTGATGATGTAACCAGAGTGGGTGGGCAGCCTTGAAGGGCTTAGGGAAAGCACTGGCCTCTAGGACGTTGAAACTGCCAACGGCAACTAGGCTGAGGTGCTCAGTGTGACCTCAATGGACCATCTTCCATTTGTCCCAGCCCTGCTTTTTTGAGAGACATCTGTTCATGGGGTGAAGTTTCCAAAACATCGTGGGGAGCTCCCTGCATGTGGTTACTCCATCAACCTGACCACTGAATGTCTTCTCCCCATTCACCCAGCTAAACAGTCTCAACTCTGAGCGTTTTTTTCTCTTGAATATTTAAATAAAGTTCTCTTAGATGTAATGACAACAGTACTGTGCTTTATATCAATAATGTTTCATCTGATCCTTGTAATCATTCTCTCTTGCAGCCGGGCAGGCTTTCTCATTCTCAATTTGTGATAAAGTAACTGAACCAGAAAGGGCAACCCCCTGCCAGAAGTTACACAGCTAACAAACACCACACTGAATCTAGAACCCTTGCCTCAGCCTTTCAGTACCCCTGCACACAGTATCAGATCTCAAGAAAGCAGAATGCCCTCACAGCTACCCCGGAGGTGGTGATTCTATCAGTTACACATTCCTCGCAAATTGCTGCTGCTGCTTCTGGCTTCTCTGGCACTGGATGCAAAATCACAACTAGGAATGCCCTCCCTAAAAAACGGCCACTGTCAATAGGAGGCCTGTTGTTCTGACTTTCCTCAGTCTAACCATGCAAGAACCTGCTGATGTCTGTCCAAGGCAATGTTGCCAATAACAGTATCTGACAACATTCAACTATTTTAATGTTACAGTCTTCCTCTTGCAAGATCTGAGTTACCCTTTACCTGTAGGCCATAGTCACCTATAGAACCTCCCTTCCACTACCTAAACCCACCCAAATCAGGGCATTTGCACTACACATTTACACTCAAAATTATAAAGAGAAGCTCCTTTCTAATGTTTAAAAGAGAAAAGCCAGATTTGTGTCCGTAGCTCTTTTTCAGAGCTCCAGGAAGAGCAGAAGGGACCAGACCGCATCCATAAGAGACTTGGCTGAGCTCCCCACGGGGGCTGCTGAAAGGCCCTTTTCCAGGTTTTGCTCGGGGAAACAACTCCTGTCGGACCCCCCTCTGATCTATTTTGTTCTGTATAAAAAAGTGAAGTTTGACTTCCCCAGAAAGTGTGCCATCCAACCTTGGCCGCAGTGAGACCTGTAACAGAACGGCCACATGGCAGCCATCCTGTGTCAGCTTTCAAAGAGGCGGACGCAGGGGGCACCCCGTATATTTTATGATATGTCCACTAAACTGGTGTTGTTTTAGAGCCACTTTATGAAGGTCTCTCTATCCCCATGGAATATCATGACGATAGGTTTATTGACTTTATAGGAAAGTCCGTGTTAGTTCTCTACCCTGGAGTATAAGAGTATTAGAGAAACAGTTGTGAAGTACGAAAGATATGAACAGAATCAGGTCAGTCTGTCCGTTCCACGTGAGGAAAGTAACCCCAAGGTGATTCCTCATTCTTCCCACCAGCTACCGCAAATCCAAAGTTGAAAACAAGCAAACCAAAAATAAACAAAAGATCCATCTAAAGCAGTCAACTATCTTTAAACTTAAAAATACCTTCTATTCCGGTAGATATAAGTTTGGTTTTTCCTGCTGAACAACACTGCACTTACAGAGCCTGTTCGACAGGTATGTCATCTTGTAAAACAACTGTTACTGATTTAGCACATTTTGTTGTTTTCTGTTGAACTTACATTCCTTTTTAGCAGATTAGGCAATAAGAAAAATGGGCGTTCCTTTATATGAAAAGCCTCACGCAAGAACCCTTTCTAAGTTGCTTATGAATTTCAGTTTCTAACAACAAACATTACTCCAATTTGGAAAAATCTACTTTACTTCATTTACTTGGGCTATAGGGAGGTGGAATCTAAGGCTTGAGTTAAAAAGGTTGACGGAATTTAGGAATCTGAAATAGAATAATATTCCTTTTCCCCCAGCATTTTATTCCCTCTCCTCTACCCTACCTCCATAATAAAATAAACCTCCGAGACAATGTATCTGGAAGACTAGAAAAAACATCAATGACAGGGCCCAGATTTTCTGAGGTCATCCTGATATCCAATATCCTACCCACTCTCCTGGTAACTACATGTCCCATTTTCAATTTGTGAAACATTGTCACTAAGTTAGAAGGTAACAGATTGGGAAGGCACAAGAAAGGGCAGCAGAGACTCCCTGGTAGGAGGGTGTGAGGAGAAGTGTGCACCAAAAGAAAGAATAAAAACACAAAAAGAGTTGCAAAATAGTTGGCACACCCACTCTGCCTACATCCTGACTCTGGGAATCTGGGGCATTTCCTTACAGTAACTTGTGAGTTTGTGACTGTTATTCTCCCAGTGTTTCTAAGAGATAAGAAGGTGGGCAACTAGGAAGCAAACTGCAGGGCGTGATATGAGTGAGGCCTTCTGTTCCTTCCAGCTTTATCTCTTTAGGGGAACAGGTTAACTGCCATTTTTTTTGTTCCAAAACTACTTGTGTGTGAAAATTGAAGGAAAATATATCCTTTTCCTTCTCTGTTACAGTACAAAGTGGGGAGAGGGGAAACCTGTTTTCTTCCTATCAGTGTTAAAACTCCAAATATTAAAATACCATTTTATTAACTCATGAATATAAGCTAAACAACTAGCTGAAGAAATGGAAAGATATTACAATGTTCCAGGTTGGTAAAACTAAATATTGTAAAGGTGGAAATACTGCACCATTAATTTATAGGTCTGATGCAATTTTCATTCAAAATTCTTAGGGGATTTTTATTGGGATTTGTCAATATTAAAAAAAATAAGACAGTCAAGAAGGGGATTGGATCTACAAGATATTGACATATTTATGCAAAAATAAGCATATCTGTGTTCTGTAAAACAGAATGGAAAGCCCAGAAAAAGACCTTATAAGATATAGGAATTTATTATATGATTAAAAAAATGTTACGATACAGTGGGGAAGGAAAGATTATTCAATAAATGGTTAGAGAGTAATTGGTGGTATGAATGAGAAAGGGGCTATGTAATAACCCTGATAAACTCAGGGGCCCCATGACAGGTCTGACAAGCCCAGTGGTAGAAAGTAACCACACAGGCTGGATGCTCCCGAACCCCTGCCTGGTTGCGATGGGTAGACATGTCCCAGGCCTACGGTTTCTTAGCAAATGTCAGTCTTTACCATAAGCAAACCCTGTCCACTGTTCTTATATATCGAGGATACCATAACTTTTGAAAGAATAACTTTCTTTTTCAGGCACAACTGCTGGCACCAGGGCTCAGGACCACAGAGCAGGTGACCACGAATCTCATCTTGTCGCCTGCGCGCTTCCTCCCTTGACTGACTGTTAGTTAATGTTAACTGTCCTGTACCCACCAATGTAAAAAAACAAATACATGTGTTTCTCCATTTTGCTAATCCTGGAGATTTCCTCTTTGCTTTCTCCCACCCCCTTAACCTACCCCCAGTGGATTTCTTGTAGTCTGCAAGAAAAGAACTGCAGGATTGCCAATTTCTGGAGCATTTTCTCAATCCGCTGAGATCTTGTTTCTGGGCATGTCCTCAAAATTTTGGCTCAAATAAAGTCTTACAAACATTTTCTATAGATCTGGATGTTCTCTTGTCATTGGCACTTGGCAATCACAAAAAAAAAAAAAAGATTAAGTTAAAATAAACCCTCACCTGAGAGCATATACCAAGATAAATTCCAGATGGATTAGATGGATAAATAATAAAAATCAAATCATGGGAAGAAAGTAATCTAGAAGCAACAGAATCTGTTAAAGCTCTGTTAGAAGGATAACTGTCCAAACTTGGAGGTAATTAATGAAATCACACACAAAATAAAGATTGCAGACTTGGCTACACAAGAAGAATAACATTTCTAAATGTTTGCCTTCAAATTAAAGAGCAAATCGACAGGCTGTGAAAAATAGTAGCAACCAAGAGCTAAGACTGGATTATATCCTAAGGCAGCAATTTTCAACCTTTTTATCTCCTGGAACACATAAACTAATTACTAAAATTCTGTGACACATCAAAAAATGGGGGGTTTTTTTTGGTCTATCTGACAAAAAATAGGTATAATTTTGATTCATTCACACCTGACAGCTATTGTTGTATTGGCTGTTGTCATTTTTTTGACAATCCAAGCGAAAAGAGGTCATTGCCCCTGACTACACAGTCAGGTATTGTGTGTTTTAAAAATTGTTGCAGTGCAGCAGTTGAAAATCACTGCCCTAAGGAACTCAGGAAAACTAGTAAGATCATCCAAACCCCAACAGAGAAGTGAATGATTGTAACCGCTCACTATTACCAGACACTATGCTAAGTGCTTTACATTCAATCCCCACTGTCTTGCCTAGTCTCAGGAGGAAGATATCATTTCAGACTGGCCAAGCTGGTTACATTTTCAACTTCCGGAGCAGGGGCTCCTGATCTGGGATTAGCAAAGAAGTATATCAGAAGATCATAATCTTCTTGAAATTGTATACAAATTATGTGTTCATATTTGCATCCTCTCACCCCCTCTTCCCCACATACAGTCAGACTCTACTCCAGGAATAATGCTTTAGATCTAATCTGTAAGTGGAACAAGAAGATTCTCTTTTTCTAACAGTTACAAGGACGTTCTAAGCAAAAGGACTCTATGCAGAGAACCCAGACCTGCCAGAAATTCATACAACCAGCAGCAAGCTTGGATGTCATGCAGTGGGTGGAAAGGAAAGAAATGTCCTGTGGGCAGCCTGGGAATCTAATCTAAGTGACCTGCTGGTGACTAAAGTGTGACACCTATATTACTCAGAGGCATTTGCCTGGCGAGCCATGAAAACGGGAGCTCTCTTTAAGAGAAATGCAGAAGGACTTCATGAACACAGTGCTAAGGCCCCTCTGAAGACCTAGGAAGAAGGCTATGAGTGAAGGGTCCTGAAATTTAAGCTTCATTAGCTTCAGGGTAAATTCAGCCTGGCCCAGAGGGCAAGAGAGATCCCCCTGTCTCAGGAGGGGTGTAGCTGGCTTCAATATTCTAGGGAAGGAGGCACACTGACCTTTTCTATCTTCCTAGAGGTAATGAAACACTTTAACCATTGGGAACTTGTTAAAATTGTCGAAAGAGATCGCCTACATGAATTGTGAAACATAACTCATAGCCTTACTCCTTTTATACCAGTGAACACATACACACACAATTTAATTAAGATAAAAAAGAAAAACCGTAATGCTTCTCTAGCATTGTATGCCTTCTGCACCCTTGTCCTTTGAATTTCAATAAGACCACCAGGGAAGAGTCTAACTGCTCCCCCACATTCATTATTTTCCTGAGTTTGAATGAACCCCTGAGTTTTTGCTGGGCACCTGGCCACCCAGCTGGACACCACATTTCCCAGCTGGAGCCCTCCTCGGCAGCCAGGTGGGGCCTTGTGGCTCAGTTCTGACCTGTGGGATGTGAGCCCGTGGTGGATGCAATTTGGGGGCAATGTCTTTAAAACAAAATCGGTTTGTCTCGTACCCTCCTCCTCCCATCCCCTAGGCTGGGAGTGAGCCTGCTTCTGTTGTATAGATGAGGGTGAAGGGGAACAGAAAATGCCACCCCAAAATGTGCCCTTTGGCATGTGGATTACTTTGAACTAAAGTCAGTCAAGAGCCAGTGGACTCAAGGAAAACACTTACCCCTTCCTTAACTACCTATAAGGGTGGCTGGCTCAAAAAGAAAGGTATTATGAGAATAACTGTGTGGCAGGGCAAACTTCTCATTATCAAGCACCTGCTCTTCTATCTTCCCGTGAGTTACCTCCCTCCCTTTGAAGCCCCAGGCCCCTAACACATTCCTTAGTCCAGGATGACACATAAGCCTCAACTGCCTGACTGCCTTCGGGTCTCATATTTTTATGCATATCCATGTATACAAAATTAAATTTATTTTCTCCTGTTGATCTGTGGTATGTTAATTATTAGACCAGCCAAACAATCTGGAAGGGAAGAAGGGAAAATTTTTCCTCCCCTCCAAGGCCCACACTTGAGAGACAGTGAAGCAATAATGCAGATGAGGCCAGACCAGGCTGACCTCGTGGAGCAGAACAGCCTGCTGCCCTAGACTGTTAAGTGAGAAAGAAATAAAAGCCCATCTTCTTTGCACTACTGTACCATTGGGTCTCTTTGTCACAACAGCCTCACCTCCCCACTAACAACATAACCTCTTTGGGGGCATTTCAGCATCTATACTCCCTTTGATAGTGATACAGGAAGAACCGGCCTTAATTTCATCCCACATCATTGTGAGAAAAATTATGTTAATGTTCCTTCAAAAATTCATCTTATATCTCAGTGGTGTCCTTTCCCTAAAGCCAAAAAATTCCCCAACCGTGAGACTCAAGACTGCCACGTGGACGAGGTAGCCTAACAATCCTGAAAACAGGCTGAGCCCCCATTTCCTCCTCCTGAAATGTCTTCCGTTGTAATGCTGCCTTTCTGGAAATTAGGCAGTTGTGTCTTTAAAAAATGAGAAATGTAGACAAAAAAGTTGAAGGAAGCAGGCACCCAACACATAGCTTCCCACAAAGGCCAAGTCTTCCGGGTAGAATGGATGTGAATATTGTACAAAGGACGTTATCTTCTTTGGGAAGAAAACAATATGATTTTATAAGTCCAGAAATACTGAATGCTAAATGACTATTTTCCCAATTCAGAAGCTAAAATAAAAACTGACCCACATTCCATAAATGAATTAATCGTTACTGTTCTTTGGCTTTAACGCTAACCAGTGTTAGTGACGATTTCCAGCACTTACCCACAGAACATTTTTTAGAAATTGTTTTCTTATCGACTCATAATTCATCAAGTTACTTTGCTGTATTACACAGCTACCATAGGCAAGGTAATTTGCCACCCTAAAGCTATTCTTTGGGGTGTTGATTTTAAGCTGGTTAGTAGGAAATAAAAGATGCAGAAAGAATGTTTGACGCTCCTTTCCTGCCCAGGAGATTCAGACAGAAAGGCCTGCTCCAGGAAGGAAATCTTCAGAGGTTCACCTCAGCCTAATTTGAGCTGAGTATGGTGCGTGAGAGGGCTCCAGGAAGGGGCCTGGTAGCTAAATCATCTCCTGTGTCCCACCGAAGCCAGACTGCCCACCACGTGTGTCCCACTGCGCCTCAGCTACCTGTAAATTGCCCGTTTTCACTTTTGAATTCTAACATCCCATCCCCAGTAAGTGCCCAATTTTGCCTCATTAGCTTTGGAATGGCTTATGTGAATTCTCTATATGCATGTATTAAAATTTGATTTTCTCCTGTTAATCAATCTCTCAACTTGATTATTAGATCAGTTAGAAAAACTCAGAAGGCAGGAGGACAAGTATTTTTTTAGCCCCCACAATGAAGTAATAGCCTATGTATTTTCTATTTCCTTTGGCCAAGGCATAGATAACTGCTGAGGAAAATGTATTTGTTTTATTTTTTTTTTTTAATTTTTATTTATTTAACTCTAGAGAGGGGAGAAGGGAGGGAAAAAGAGAGAAAGACACTGATGTGAGGGAGCAACATCTATCAGTTGCCTCTCGTACGTGCCCCAACCAGGGACTGAACCCAAAACCTAGGTATGTGCCCCAACCGGGAATCTAGCCAGTGACCTTTCGGTTTGTGGGATGACAACCAGACAAATGATCCACACCGGTCAGGGTAGCAGGTGTTTTGTTTGAAACTGTTTTCTGAACAATTTAAATGATAAGTCACTGACTCTGAACCTAAGCATCCACCCTAGATCTCACAAACCACAGGAATTGGAATGGACCTCTGCCAAAGATCACGGGGCCCGATATCCTGGCTTTCAGACGAGCAGATGAGCCCCTGAGTCACCCAGGACTGCCAGAGGAGAGCTCAGGCGCTTGTGTTCACACTAGGACTCACGACTCTTGCGCAGGAAGCATTAGTTCCAGACTTTCTCCCCCGCCCTGCGGGAGATGCACACTTGGTATGTGTGACAGAGGCACAACTCCCCCCACCCAATTCACCGCATTTGAAAAGGCAACAGAAAGTATTTTGTAAAGCAAAGAATTCTTTTGCATACAAAAAAAAAATATTGTGGTTTGTTTTTTAAATATTTTAAAGACCTTTTTTAAGGCAAAATAATACATACGTTCATTCTTTCATTCAATGATTTCACAAATGTTGCAAACGACAAAGCAGACCCACTTCCTGCCCTTGTGGAACATGCATATTAGTGAAATGAGTGGGCAAAGAAATAAA
This sequence comes from Anoura caudifer, assembly GCA_004027475.1. Taxonomy (NCBI): domain Eukaryota; kingdom Metazoa; phylum Chordata; class Mammalia; order Chiroptera; family Phyllostomidae; genus Anoura; species Anoura caudifer. Next base: position 337,596 of record PVKU01000328.1, on the reverse strand, counting down.
TATGTAACTTACAAACGGTCATTCATGATATACAAGAAAAGTGCAGGGGGCTCTGAGGCAGGCCAAGGAAGGTGTGATGATGAGGGGATTATTGGGGATAAATTGGGAGTGGGGGCGGGGCTGCTCTGAGGAAGTGACAGGCGGAGGGCTGAGCCAGGGAAGCGTGGAGGGTCACAGCTGTACCACAGAGGGAACCACCTGGAGCCTCTGTTTTTGGAGCAAAGGTGGCTAAAGTGAGGGAGGGCAAGAACCGTTAGGCTCAGGTTGCTGAAGTGGGAAAGGAAGACGAAAGGGGCCACATTAAGGATGGTGGTGTTTGTCAAAGTGAATTTATGATGACACAGAAAAGTACAAAGATGAAAGGAAAACTTAGCCATAGTCATGCTTTTGATAAGTAGCCACTGTTAAAATGTTGGCAAACAATATCTCCTTGCCTACATCTTTGTCAAAGCACTTTTTACATCTGGAATAAAGTTATTTATATTTTTCTACTTATTGTCTGTCTTTCCCAACTAGGAATGTTCTTTCTGAACCTTGTCTACCTTGTTCTGTCTGATCAACCATATTTGGTGACTAAATGAACAGACAAACCCCCAAATCCTCCTCTTACTGGCTTGGGTGGGTGGAGATAGACAGGTAAGATAAATACTTTTAAACAAACAGGATTTAAATATATATTCTGTCCTCTGATACAGGTGAGGACCTATTCCCTACTTCTCCTGTTTTCACTATAAGCTCTGCTCCTCTTGGGGGCCCTCCCACAGGAAAGGGTCTGGGGAACCGGGATGTGCAGCCAAGACCATTTCTGAGCTGACAGAGCTCAAGTGTTTGACTGCCTTCTCTTAGCTGCTTACCAAGCCTTTGTGCATTTGCATAATTCCCACCATTTGCTCCCCAAGGAGGGATATTTAGGAGGTTCATTGTTCCTTATTATTAGAAAACTATAAGGAACTACATTATGCATACATTTTCTCACACATGCAAGATTATTTCTTAGAGTTAAAACTCTAGCAGTGGGATTGCAGTGCTAAAAACATTGTTTCATATTTGGATACATAGAGCCAAACTGCCCTGCAGAAAGGTTGTCCAAATGTACCTTTTTTAAACGACAGTGTATAAGACAGCTTTTCCCTAAACTTTAGTCAATTCTGAGTTGAATCAGTCTTCTAAAACGTTGGTGAATGGGTGGAAATGATATATGCCATTGTCGGTTTTATTTGAGCACACTTGATTAACAGTAAAGTCTGAACATCCTGTAATGTATTTATTGAAACTCGGGCTGACTTCCTTCCTTCCTTCCTTCCTTCGTTCCCTTCCTTTCATTCTTTCTTTCCTGCTTCCTTGTAAGCAGAGTGTTTAAGCCCTTTGCTTAAACCCCTAGTACTAGATGTGTGGTCTCTGGGCCAGCAGTGGCAGCATCACCTGCAAATTAGAAATGCCACTCCTGGAGTCCCACCCCAGACCTATTGACTCAGGAGCTCTGGGGGTGGCCCGGCCATCTGTGCACCTCCCAGGTGACGCCAATGCAGGAAGCACGCTCAAAAGCCTAAATCATTGTTTTCTCCAGTACACTGTTGCCAGAGGAAGTAGGTCCTTGTGAAGTGATTTCAGGGACATTGCCCATGCTAACAACACTATTGGCCCTCATTTTCTATATGAGAACCTTGTCTCTAATTTCCAAACTAGAGACAAAACGCTTTTTGGTGAAGAGCAACTTCAACATGTCCTCCTCCGTATGGTATGCACAGACTGAATACCATTTGCTAGTTCCTTTCATCCAAAATATTCTGAGTGCCTTGGCTGGTGTAGCTCAGTGGATTGAGCGTGGGCCTGCAAACCAAAGGATAACGGTTCGATTCCCAGTCAGGGCACATGCCTGGGTTGTGGACCAGTTCCTAGCAGGGGATGCACGAGAGGCAACCACACATTGACATTTGTCTCCCTCTCTCCTTCCCTTCCCCTCTAATGATAAAATAAATAAAATCTTTAAAAAAATATTCTGAGTTACCTCACCAAAACGCATGAGTCCTCAGTATCACTAAGGACCTTAACTGACAACAGCCTAATCTTAGCTGTAAGAGGTCTTTCCTTATTCTTGTCTGTCTGACATCATTACCACTTCCTTGAGTGCGGATCCATCTTTTCCTTGAGGAGCCAGCCCTTCCCACTCTCGGGGTCTGTGGTTTGGATATCGTGGCTCCTGATGCAGGGGCGGGAAAGTGACTCCAACCTAACTGAACGTCCATCCCACCAGCACTCCCCCACCTCCTCTTTCCTACCCGACAACACCTGGTCCAGCACAGGGCACATAGCCCAAGTCCATTTGATGTATGTCTCCTGATAACCTCACTAAACTTTTTCACCATTAACCCCTCCCCATTTTTTGTATCAAATCTGCGGCCCTTTGGCAGGATTCTAAAGAAAATCCAGCATCCTCAGGGGCAGAGACAGGTGAAAGAACAGCTGCCCACAGGAGCCACCTGCAGGAGAAATGGCCTCTTCTGCTGGAGCTGCAGCTCATCGAGCAGGCAATCCAGGGCCAGGCGGAGTCCATTCAGTGAATCAGCGGACAGCCTATGCAAAACTGTGACTCTGCACTGGGATAGGCCAACACGATGGGCACTTGCATTAGTCCCTGGCCTCTTGGTTGAAGAACCCCTTTATTTTAAGTGCTCTGTGAACCTCCAGGAATGACAGCTGGTAGACACATTTTCCAAGCTGCTGGTGCCGGGAGTGGACACACGGAGACTGTGTGGCAATGTTCTTCAGCCTCATTCCACAGCTCCTGGTACATCTGTGTGCTACAAAGTTGCCTCAGGTGCTCCCAGAATCACTCTCCCTCACAACGGTTGAGTTAAAAAATTTACTTAACTCTCAGATATTAAAGCGTCTTTAGAAGTGTAAAATATTGTGCTGGAATCTTTCTTTTCTCCCTTTGGATGCTGACTTTTTTTTTTCTCAAGTAAGACATTCAGAATTGTGTTATCTTCAGCATCCACGCTTCAATTAAATCCCCTCATTGAAAAAACGCCTATTGAGTGGCTCTCAGTGCGGACAAGGAGCTCCACAGACCTGATTGTTCCCTCTGAACTCGACATACAAAAGGGCACATTAGAGACAGCATAATGCCAGGGGCTGACGCGCTTTACATATTCCGAGCCTCCCTGGAGTGATGAACTGGAGGAAAGCTCAAGTATGACCAAAAAAGGAAACAACACAATAGCAGGAGAGGGAGAAAGGAGGAAGGGAGGGGGACCTGAGGGTGGTGATACCACTGGCTGCGAAGGAGAGATGCACAAGAAGCTGCTGCTCCCGGGAGACAGTTTCATGCTGATGAACAAGGCTGCTTCAAAAAAGCCTCCCTGCTTTGCAAAGAATGTGAGAAATCTGGGATTCGAGGCTGCCAGCTAGAGCAGTCATACTCTGTACAAGACACAATACAGCCCTGAACAGAGCTCTCGGGCTCAGCAGGGAAACCATAGTCTTCTGACATCTCTATGTGTGAAACTGTCTGTGCTTTGTGAGGAAGGATTTGTGGGAAAGTGTGGGCTGGCAGCACACACACCCCTCCCACACACACCTCAGTACATATACACTGCTCCCACACACACCTGTGCACATACACCTCCCCACAAACACTTTGGTATATGCATACACTCACACACCTGTGCATGCACACACCTCCCCACACACACCTGTGTGCACACACACACCTCCCACACACACACCTGTGCACATACACAAACCTCCCCATACATACTTGTGCAAATACACACATAGACACATATACATGTCACACACCACACACAAGCACACAATCACACAGAGCTCCATATACAGTCACACATACACACACAGTCACACACACCCCTCAAGCTCTCCAATTCCAACGCCAGATGCTCCCCAGGCCCACTGACCATTTTATACAGAGATATGGAATCGATCAAATAAGACAGTTAGGGGTACAAAAACAACTTTTACTTAGAAGAAAAAGATCATAAACTGGAAAGGACAGCCAAACACCAGGAGAAATTTAAAAGTGTAGGCTATGGGCAATAAAAACTGAAGAAAAGAGACGTTGGAAGAGCCAGTCAAGTAAGGATTGGAGTGGTCTGGGTTTAGGTCTCTGGAGACTATGCCCCCAGCACCGGGACAACCCCCTTTTGTTAGGGAAGATCTGCACCCTGCTGGGTGGGGAAGCGCCGCTCTCCCCCTTCCCGTTGAATAGAACTTTCGCTGTAGGCACACATCTGCCAGCCGGGAACTACAGCAGCCACCAGAGGGCACCAGAAAGTCCTGCCACGAATCCAATCAACAATTTTTTTAGGAGAATTTCTTCAAGATTTATATTTATGTAAATACAAAAGCCACAATGAGCCTCCTCTGCATCCAACACACGATGTTTATGGCACAATTCAGCCAGTGAACAACGAACAACAGGAAGGAGGACGAAGGCTTCCAAATAATCAGAAGCCGAAAAAAAAAAAAAAGCTCTGAACTGTGCAATCTTTAGGAGTGAAGAGAAACAATACACCCGTGAGAGGCAGGATCCCAGGCAGCAAAAGGAAACAAGTATCAAAAAATTCAGTTTCGTCCTCCCTCGCTTCCTGACCCGTTCTTTTTCTCCTGCATGTACTATAACGGTATCGGATGATTTCCTCACTCTATCCCACCCCGCAGAGGGTTTTGCTCACTTCAGGCCAGCCCCCGCCCAAAACGAGGCAGATGGTAGCTGGCGCCCCCTGACGGGAGGACTGGAGAACAGCGCCTTTTATCTGATAGGAAGCAGGAAGGAGGTGGACAGCAGGAGAGAGAGGCCCACTCCAGGCTCTACCTACTAGCTCTGTCTCTCTCCATCCTCGCTATTGTCAGCTACTTCTGAAACTTGGACACACATCTCAGTTCTAACCTTGTTCTCAAGGGAACCTCCCGACCTACACGTGGGGGACCAGCTGAAAAGGTGGCCCATGTTATTCAGAGCCTTACCTGTGTTCCCAAATATCATCATTATGGGTCACTGGACACTTATGAAACACCACGGCTTCACACATGGTGAAACCAGTGCATACACAGGTTTAAACGGCAAAGGAAGGAACAGGGGAAGGGACAGGCACAGGCAGACACTACTGGACTCAGAGAAACGCTTAGAAGACAATGTCTGGCAGGTAAAATGCCCGGCAGCTTCCCACCATTGTATCTTGTCTAAACCTTTCCTAGTTTTCTTCTCCCAAACCCCTATTTAGGAACAGTTTTTATGTAGCCATAGAAACCTCACATCTTGCAGTTGTTAGGAAAGCAAGATTCAGGCACAAATAATCCAGCAAGGAAACCCAGGAGATGCATTCTATCTGCTCTGTGTAAACGCAATACAGGATACAGGTATTTACCTGCGGAATGGGTTGGACAATATTTTCTCAAACATTTACTTTCCTGAAAGTGTTATTACTAGGGAAAGAGCCATAAAAACTTACGTCCAGCAGATAAACAGAAACCTCTGCTGGTTAACGAGTTGCCTCTGTGGCAGACCCATTCTGGAAGGGACTGGGAATTTTGTTTCTGCTGCTGCAGCCAGTTCCCTAGACTTGAATCCCAGCTCTGCCACTTAGCAGCTGCGCAGCCTTTGTTTCTCAACCTTTCCAAGCCCCAGTTTATTCATCTCTCAAATGGGTAAGTACATACTTCACAGGCTCCGTGAAAAAATTAAATGAGATAATGCTAGGCCTCAGGATCCCTGACACTCCTAACTCTTATATATTGTGTATGTGTGTATTTTCATTTGGAAAACTCTATAAGATTTTTTTTAACAAATTTTTCGGGGGGGGGGTTGTTTGTTTTTTAAAGATTTTATTTATTTTATCTTTTTTAGAGGAGAAGGGAAGGAGAGGGAGAGAAACATCAATGTGTGGTTGCCTCTCATTCGTTCCCTGCTGGGAACTGGCCTGCAACCCAGACATGTGCCCTGACTGGGAATCGAACCGCGATCCTTTGGTTCCCTGGCCCACGCTCAATCCACTGAGCTACAATAGCCAGAGCTAAGATTTTTATTACATTATCAAGGGACCTATGGTCCAAGTGTTAGGAGCTATTGCTCTAACTAAAGCATCTTTGCAAGATTCCTGGGAGCTCCCATCAGCGACAGAACATACTGTCAGACTTTTATGGGGACATGCAGTGCAGACAGATGTATGGGTCATATTAGAAGCAGGACTACCCTGTTCTCAGAAGACAGATATGACCCTAAAGCTTTTACATAAAACCCCTAAATTTCACCAAGCCAAACTGAATTTCTATAATATAATATTATATTACAATATAACATAACATATACTATGATATTTATATATAATATAATACTTTTTTAAAGATTTTATTTATTTATTTTTTAGGGAAAGAGGGAGAGAAACAACAGTGTGTGGCTGCCTCTCATGTGCCCCACACGGGGGACCTGGCTGGCAACCCCGGCATGTGCCCTGACTGGGAATTGAACCTGTGGCCCTCTGGTTCGAAGGCCGGTGCTCAATCCACTGAGCTATACCAGCTAGGGCATAATAGTTGTTATTAATAATATTTGCAGCAGACATACCATAAGATTGGCCATAAGAAACTGTACTATGTACAGGCAAAAAAAAATATATCCAAAATATTCCTAAAAGTGAGAATTCTGAGAATCAAGAACTGTGAAAGTGAGGGATCCTCTCACTCTCCAAGGTTACCAAGTTGCCACAGGTAGAGGAAGTGGAAGATACAGAAGGAGAAGAGAATCATGTTTTATCACTTGCCATTCCTTATATGAATCTGCCAGAACTTTATATCATGTTACTACAAAAAATAAAATCGAGACTGTATATGAAAAATGTAAGCCTGAGAAAGCTTGCAGATGATGTGAGAGTATTTGAAAGCACCCCCATTTCCATACAGGAAGCTAAACTGTTTAAAATAAAACTCTCAAATGGCCTGCAGACTGCTCTAGGTCAATGTAAAATCTATGAGAAAAGCTCAGTCATGAATGTACTTTCTTTCCAAGCTTCATTCACAAGGTCACCTCCACTTCTCTGACTGGCAAACATCCAATGCCCAATATTATTAAAAAATTTTCAGATTTTGTACATTTCAAAAGGCTTTCCTCTGCTCATGTTAATTTCCACATAAATAATAAATAACATTCACAGTGTCTGAACATAAGAATGTAGTCAATTAATATTTATTGAGTGAATGAAAAAGGAAAGAGAAAAACCATCAAGGGTTAAAACAGAAGGAAAGAGAGATTATAATATTGAACTTTAAAAAACAGTATTACAAATTTGTGGGAAAAGAAAGGATTGTTTAATACTTCATACCTTATACTAGTACTGAAGTAACTGGTTAGGTATTTTGAAAAAAAAAAAATGTTAGAGCCTTACCTTACACTAGAGAGTCTAGAAATTTCAGGTTGAGTAAATGGTTTGTTATAAAGAGAAGGAAGTCATAACACAATTGGGAGAAAAAGTTTTCCCATCTTCGGATAGGAGGAGCTTAGTATGCCCAAGGGCAGAGCAGGAAACCCCAAAGGAAAACAGGATAGGTTTATTTATATTAAAAAGTAAATGCAATGTGGTATCCTGGAACAGAAAGGGGATGTCAGGTAAAAATGAAGGAATGCTGAATAAAGTATGGACTTTAGTTGATGATAATATGCCAACGGTGGTTTCATTAATTGTAACAAAAGTACAACTCTAATATAACATGTTAATAACGGGAAACTGCTTGTGGAGTCTCTTAGAACTCTGATATCTGCTAAAATTTTCTGTAAATCTAAAACTGTTCTAAAATTAAAACTTCACTAGAAAAAACTCCCTCTCCAAACCAAACCAAACCAAACCAAACCAAACAAAATGGTGGCCAAGGGTTAATAGTTTTACATAACAAAACAGCCAGGCACTTAGGTCTCTGGATTCAGGCCACTAGGTTTAACTCTCAATTTTGTCACTTTAGCTGTGAGACCTCAGGCAGGCTACTGAATCTCTCTGGGCCTGTTTCCTCATGTACTAATCGGGAATGTAACACTGTCCTTTTTGCATCTCTGACTAATAGGAGGATACATTCTAGAAGTTTAATTATAACCCTGTAACCTTATAGGGTTATTATGAGAATCATATAAAAGTTAATATGTGTACAAGACTAACTTTTCCTAGCATATGGTAAATGCTCAGTAAATATTAGCTGGCTTCATCATGAAGAACTCTCACAAATATTTTAAAATGTTAGCATCGGGGTACAAAATTGGCAAAAGGAAATAAATAAGGAATTAAGGCTAATTCCTACAAATAGCTGATAAACATACAGGGAAAAGTTCACTCTCAGTGGTAATGAATTAAAAAGTTGGAACAAGATAATATTTTTTCTCTCACCAAACTGGCAAGGATCTAAAACGATAGTGCCCACACGGGCAAGGACATCATACTGCTGTGGGTGGGGGAGCATCATTTGGTACTACTTTGGGGGGAATAATTCCGCAATATGTAGTAACATGTAACAAAATATAGCCTTTGGAATGTTCACATCCTTTGACCCTGTAATTAAACTTCTAGGACTGTATCCTGCTATTAATCAGAGATGCAAAAAGAATTATAAAGATGTTTATTAACTGTGTTATTTATATGAGCAAGAACTGTGACCAATGTAAATACCAATCATTTAGGAAAAAATAAATAAATTATGGTATAGGCAGATGATGTAACATTGAGCAAGCAATAAAATGATATTTTTGAATTCAGCAAATGATTCAGAGGAATGTTTATAATGTTAAGTAAAAAAATGAAAAATACATTTACTTAAAAAAAAAGAAATTGTAATGAAATGTACCACTCACTCACCATATTAATGGTCCTCTCTGGGTGATGAGATTATGAGTAGTTAATTTTCTTCACAGTTTTCTGCATTTTCTAAATTTTCAAATTTTTTAAAATGTACAATACCTTATGATTATCAAAGGAATATATGTTTGTTATAGAACATTTGGAATATCAGAAAAATAAAAAGGTTTCTACATGCTACTGAACTGCTAATATACAAAAATAAAAAGATGAGGAAAGATGTTCATCAAAGAGAACCTAGCTCCCTCAGTGTGCTACCTGGGGTAGGCAGTGAGGTGCTGGGGAGAATTACAAGAAGCTGCAGTTTCAGGTACCCCCACCACTCAGTTGAGCCCTCTGTGAGAATACTTCTCCCCAGTTCAGTCCAGGGGTGCCATGGTGGCTCGGCCAACCCCTTGGCTGAAAACTTCCATTTGCAGCTCCTGGAGTTCAGTCCAAACTCCTACATGACCACAAAGACCTCAGCACCCAGCCCATACCCACCTCTTCAGCCTCATGGCTTCCCAGTGCTCCCCCAGCCCATTCCATACCCACCCTACCCCCCAGAAGCTCACCACTCCTCAGCTCTGGCAGGCTCCTGCCACAAGGTCATGCTTCACACAGACAGTATGGTACCAGCATAAGGACAGACTGATAGATCGAGGGAATAGAGCTGAAAACATGCAAACAAACCCTCACATATATGGTCTATTGCAAGGGACTGACCTTGCAAACCAGGCACATACCCTAACTGGGAATCAAACCTGCAGCTTTCTGGTTTATGGGTAGATGCTCCAACTAGCTGAGCCACGCTGGCCGGGGCAATTGGTTGCTTCTTGTATGTGCCCTGACCAGGGATCGAAATCACAACTATGGCATATCAGGATGATGCTCTAACCAACTGAGTTACCCGGCCAGGGCTGGCAATGTTTTTATTTTTTTAAATCCTCACCTGAGGACATATTCACTGACTTAGAGAGAAAGCAGGGGGTTGGGAGAGAGAAAGAGAAAGAGAGAGAGAGAGACATAGATGTGAGAGAGAAATATCAAATGGCCACCTCCCATCCGAACCCTGACCGGGTATCAAACCTGCAACCTAGGTATATGCCCCATACCTGGGATTGAACCCACACCCCCTTGGTGTATAGGAGGACATGCCAACCAACCAAGCCACCTGGCCAGGACTGGCAAGGATTTGCTGGTATTAACTCTAAAATCAGAGTTCCAGCCAAGATGGAGGCATAGGTGGACACACTGTGCCTCCTCGCACAACCAAAATTAAGGACAACAAAGATTTAGAAATAAGCAAACAACATGAACTGATAGAAAATTGAACTGTATGGAAGTCCAACAACCATTTATCCAGACCGGTAAGAGGAGCAGAGTCGCAACAGGGAAAAGTGGAGGTTGGTGGACCCAGGCACGCAGGCAGCAGCAGCTAGCAGATCCCAGGCATGCAGGCAGCGGCTAGCAGACCCTGGGCATGGGGTGGCAACAGTGCAGACCCGGTGAGGCCGAGCAAGGTGGCTGGCTGACCAGGTGGTCCCACATTTGCATGCAAATAATCCAGGCGAAGGGGAAGCTGCGGAAGGGACTGGAATCCGAGAGACAGCAGAGCAAGCACCATTGTTCCCTCTCGGACCCTGCCCCCACATACAGCATCACTGCCCAGAGACTGGGCTGCCCTGCCCTGGGGAACACCTAAGACTCCACCCCTCACTACATAACAGCCACGGCCAGACCATAAAAAAAAAAAAAAAAAAAAAAAAAAAACACCCAAAAATGGCTCAAACAGGAGAACAAATCAAAGTCCCAGAGCCAATTCATCTAAGCAACCAGGAGATAGCCAGCCTATCAGATGCACAGTTCAAAGCCCTGGTGATCAGGATGCTCACACAATTGTTTGATTTTGCTCACAAATTAGATGAACAAATGAGGGCTACAATAAGTGAAATGAACGAAAGTGCACAGGGAAACAATAGAGATGGGAGGAAAACTGGGACTCAAATCAAGAGTGGACCAGAAGGAAGGAAGAAACAACCAAACAGAAAACAAGGAAGAAACAAGAATTCAAAAAAATGAGGAGAGGCTTAGGAACCTCCAGGACATTTTTAAACATTCCAACATCTGAATTATATGGGTACCAGAAAGGGAAGAAGAGCAACAAGTGGAAAAGTTATTTGAACAAATAATAAAGGAGAACTTCCCCAATCTGGCAAAGGAAATAGACTTTCAGGAAGTCCAGGAAGCTCAGAGAGCCCCAAAGAGGTTGGACCTGAGGAGCAACACACCAAGGCACATCATAATCACATTGGCCAAGATTAAAATGAAGGAGAGAATTCTACAAGCAGCAAGGGATAAGGGGACAGTCACCTACAAAGGAATTCCCATCAGACTGTCAGCTGATTTCTCAAAAGAGACCTTACAGGCAAGAAGGGGCTGGAAAGAAGTATTCCAAGTCATGAAAGTCAAGGACCTACATCCAAGATTGCTCTATCCAGTGAAACTGTCATTTAGAATGGAAGGGCAGATAAAGTGCTTCTCAGATAAGGTCAAGTTCAAGGAGTTTGTCATCACCAAGCCCTTATTATATGAAATGTTAAAGGGACTAAGTACCTAAGAAAAAGAAGATAAAAAATACGACAGTAAAAAGACAGCAAACTCACAGATATTAACAACCACACCTAAAACAAAAGCAAACTAAGCAAACACCTACAACAGGAACAGAACCACAGAAATGGAGATCACATGGAGGGTTAGCAACAGGGGAGTGGGAGGAGGAAAGAGGGGGAAAAGGTACAGAGAATAAGTATCATAGACGGTGGGTAGAAAATAGACAGGGGGAGGGCAAGGATAGTGTGGGAAATGCAGAAGCTAAAGAACTTATGACACATGAACATGAACTAAAAGGGGGGAATGTGGGTGGGAGGTGTGTACAGGGTGGAGGGGAATGATGGGGGAGAAATAGGACAACAGTAATAGCATAATCAATAAAATATATTAAAAACACTAAGAGCAGAAAGCAATGAAAGGAAAAATACATAAATTGGCTTCATCAAAATTAAAAACTGGCCTGCATCAAAAGACACCATCAGTACAGTCAGAAGGCAACCCACAGAATGGGAGAAAATATTTTCAAGTCACATATCTGATAGGGAATGAATATCCAGAACATATAAAGAACGCATACGACTCAACAACAACAAGACAAACAAACTATTTCAAAACTGGGCAAAGTTTGGGACATTCGGAGAATAAACAGTTCTCCAAAGAAGATACAGAAATGGCAAAAACGCACACAAAAAGATGATCGACATCAGTAATTATTAGTGAAATGTAATCAAAGCAAAATGAGATTCCACTTCACACCCTTTAGGATAGCTATTAATTTTTTTAAAAAGAAAAAATGCCTCAGAAAATAGCAAGTATTAGAGAGGATGTGAATAAACTGGAATCATCACGCATTGTTGGTGAGAATGTAAAATGGTGATGTCCTGTGGAAAACCGTTTGGTGGTGCCTCGAAAAGTTAAACATAGAGTTACCATGTGATCCAGCATTCATTCCTAGGCACATACCCAAAAGAGTGGAAAGCAGAGACTCAGATACCTGCACGCCTATGTTCATAGCAGAATTACTCACAGTAGCCAAAAGGTGGAGCAACCCAAGTGTCCATCAATAGGTGAATGGATAAACAAACTGTGATATGTGTGTGTGTGTATATATGGAATATTATATACACAATGGAATATTATTCCACCATAAGAAGGAATGAAATTCTGATACATGCTACAACGTGGATGAACCATTGAGGGCATTATGCTAAGTTAAGTAAGCCAGCACGGAAGGATAAATATTCTATAATTCCACTTATAGGCGAGGCCTATAGGCAGATAGAGACCAAAAGTAGAATAAAGGCTACCAGGGGCCAGTGGAGGTGAGAATGTGGAGCTGATGTTTAATGGGTGCCAAGTTTCTGGTTGGTATGATGAAAACAATCTGGAAGTGGATAGTTGTCATGGCCTTACAAGACTGTAAGTGTATTTGACACCACCAAATTGGTGTCAAATAATTAAAATGGTGAATAATTAAAATTATTCAAATAATTAAAAATAATTAATTTTAATTACTAATTAAAATGGTGAATTTTAATTAATTGAAATGGTGAATTAAATTTACCATCACAAATAATGGTGAATAATTAATTACAAATAATTAAAATGGTGAATTTTATGTTATATATATATTTTACCACAATAAAAAATGCAGAAAAATAGCACCCCGTAATAGCCACAGTGAGCTGCCTCAGAAGATGGACCTCCATGTTCCATGACCATTCAAGACACTACAAGTTCATTTCCTGACCTTGGGTTAACAAATTCACAGACCCTGCAGCCCGCTCTGACTGCTAACCAACTCAGATATTAGATACTCTACTTCACTAGCTCGGTACACCAGCAGCTGTGCCCCCTTTCCCCCGCTTTTGTCTTCTTGATTTTTAACACTAAAACATGTACCAGCTGGGGGAAGCTGCGCAGTGGAGGTGGGGGTGGGGCACAATTGACCACTGAAGCTAAAAACAGGGGAGAAACTGTGGAGCTAAACTATACTTGAACCCCCTTAGAGTTTCAATCCTTGACAGAGTTTCTGTCTTAACCTTGTAATGATTTTCAGAGAGGGACTCTTCTTCTCTTATTAACTCTCTTTGCTGTTTCAACTACCCTCACAGTCTAGAGGTTATCATATCTAAACTCAACACACACACACACAAATAATCCCCTTGTCATGTCATTCCAACCATTTCCTTTTGGATTGGCTTCATTGGAGGCCGAGCTAGCCAACATCCCCTCATTCATATATATATATATTCCACATCTCTCAAGCCCCTCCTTCAAGTTAAACATTATAATTCTTTGTACTTTTCTTCGTGTAGCTGGTTTTTCTGGGTCTTTTCCACAAACTTTCTTTAAATCTCTCTCTTAATTGTACACTAAAACATTTTACATGGACATTTAAATTTTTCGATAACAATTGGGAACTTCAGCATTTTTAATGACAACCAAAACTGCGTGGTGATATGAACTTGAAAGCAATGGTTGTCAGAAATACTGCTCCCTAAGTTTACTTCTTTTGAGTCACGTTTTCCTGTGTCTGAAACTTCAAAGCCAGCACCGCCCTCTTCATGTCAGAGGCATCTGTCCCACAGTGACGTGCCTGTGAAGAAGCACTTCAGCTTCGTTGTTGCTGACTTTGAAGTTCACCAGAACATTGTAGACCCTGCATTTAATTCACATGATCAGAACGGTTCACAGCAAAAACACTCCAGACCTCAGAAACTCTTCCTGACTTTGCCACTGGCCTATCCCATTATGCTGTATTCCAAAAGCAAACAAAGATGGACCAGAAACTCAATAAGAATTGACAGCAGGTGCCCATTTTGCATTCCAGGCACACAAGCTCAATAAGTACTAGATGAATTTGTTATACACCATATTCCTTAATGAATAATGGTTTCTGCTTTATGTCATTCTCCAATTCTCTCCACAGATTATTTATGGCTCTTAGGAAACCCATCTGGACTCATTGCTGAAAATAATCAACTAAGGAATCAGTGATTTCAAACATTTCACCAAACTACCATGTCCCCAGACACATGTTCATCCTCTTGATCTTTCTAGAAAATGGAAATTAACTGAGGAGAAAATTGACTTGAAAAAGTTATTGCCTTGCTTCTTTTAGATGCCTGGTTAAGCCCTGGCTGGTGTGGCTCAGTGGATTGAGCCAGGGCCAGTGCTTGCCTGCAAGCCAAAGGGTTGCAGGTTCAATTCCCAGTCAGGGCACATGCCTGATCTCTGGGCCAGGTCCCCAGTAGGGGGTGTGCAAGAGGCAGCCACACATTGATATTTCTCTCCCTCTCTTTCTCCCTCTCTCCCTCCCTTCCTCTCTCTCTAAAAAAAAAAAATAATTAAATCTTTTTTAAAAAGATGCTGAATTAGTACACAAGTTCACCTCTTCAGATGGGACCCTGCCTTACTCAAAAATGTACATTCCCTGGGGACAGTTTCTCCAGGCATTCAGAATAGTCCAGTATTTGATGTGTGGTTGGAGGCTGTCCTACGACACAGCCTCTATACAACTAGGCTGTCCTGAACCCCTGGTAACAGGATTGTTTACCTTTACACCAAGAAGGTGGGAAAAGCACCAAAATCTACATGTGCCCAGGTCAACTATGCGGAGCACGTGTGGTGAGACCTAAAGTTCTAACGAGGTTGTCTGAAACAAAAAACCTGCCAGCGGGGCCTATGGCGGGTCCATGCGTGCTGAATGTGCCCGAGACAGGCCCAAGTGGGCTCTCCTTACTGAGGAGCATAAAATCCGCTGTGAATGCGTTGAGAGCACTCACACAAATCAGAAAGCTAAACAAAAAAATGAACCTTTTTTGAGCAATAAAAACAATTAAAAGGCCAACGTATACATATCCCAAAGAACCTACCACAGCACGTGCTTCACAGAAACATGCCCACAAGGATGTATTAGAAATGACTCAGGTGCTGATCACTCATTCAGTGCCAGGCCCTGAACGAATTAATAACACACACCATCTCAAAAAGTAGGTATCACTACTATTGACACTTTAAAGATCCAGCAGTTTGCCCAACTGAAGAGTTAAATTATTTTCCAAAGCTTCCTGAACTAAGTTGGCAAGCAATCTAGCTGGAATTTCAACGCAGGTCGGCCTCATTCTCCAGCTTCTGCATTTAATCACCATATTGTGCAGCCTCCCTGAATAAATGAAGTGAAATTTCCCCTAGCTTTTACCAAAGCCAGCTTGTTTGTTTCTTTGGGTTTGGGGAAGGAAGAAACTACAATGTTAAAATATAATGAGTTTTATCTTAAAATTGGACTTTGTTTTCATGTTCCTCCATATTTGTTTATATTTCACAATAGAGCTCTTCTTGGAGGTTTATCTGCTTACATTTAGTACTTGATTAAATTACCCTGAAATGTAAATTAGGAACATTCTGAAACATAACTTCTCCCTCAAAAGACAAATGCCCACAGTAATGCTCTACTTGTGAGATTTTCATGTATTTATTTATAAAAAGGAACAATAGATTTTGAAAATGCAACAGGCTGAGTAGAAGAACTTCCTTGAGGTCAGTATTATCCCCAACAGCCACATGTCCGGCAGGAAATCTGTAGCCGGGTGACATTAACAATGAATCCTCCACTTTCTTGGACCCTAGAGAGACTTCTGGCTCACACATCCGAACAAAGCAGGACTTGGATAACAGCATACACTTTGCTTTTCATGGGTATTATAGGCATGGAATCATATTTCTAAAGAGACTTTCACCAGCTACATGCCAACTGGTTTGCAGTGTTGAGTCATCAAGCATAGCACGCACATCCTGATGAGGCTAATTAATAATCCTAACACTGCGTACATGGGTTTATGTGCTTCTTAATGTATTCATTTGAGGAGGGTAGGGATCCCCAGGCTGTATTCCCAGGTGAAGACCAAGGATGAGCTTTTATGTTCATCTTTGTTAGGTAAGATTTGCTAAACATATAAGGCACATGCAGAACCTCATTAGCGAGAGAGATCCTCTATCTATTGCCAAACCACTGGGTAATTTAACAATTCGGAATCCAAATTCGTCACCCTAATGACTGAATCCTGCAAAGAAAACACTGAGTTCATGTCTTCAGCATGCTATCAGGGAATGGTTCCAATATTCACTTTCAATATACACACAAAAATGGCCACATGTTCACAAAGATTAAAAAGTTAATGTTTATCCCGGGCTAAAACAATATATTGCTCAGAGATAAAACTATAACTTGTTATGCATATACACATGACCTTCTGTCATCCTCAGAACAGCCCATGAAGTGGACATTGTCTTTACTCCCCTTTTACCAACAAGGAAACAGACAAAAGCTCTCCAGCTGTTAAGGAGTGGAGCCTAGAATTAAACCCACAGCTATCTGCCTCCAAAACGTTTAACTTCATCTCAGTGTTCTACTGCCTCTTATGTTTGTTTCTTAAAAAGTTAAATCAACTTTGGCACTTTCCTCATATTTGGTCTTAAGCACCGCTAATTCAGATCTCTCCCTTATTCGGGAAGAACTGAAGAAGTAAGTGGGGTGTGTTCTGCCGGCAGAGATAAACATTTGTTTCTGTTCTGGCTGGGTAGCTTAGTTGGTTAGAGCATCTTCCTCATATACCAAGGTCATGGGTTTGATCCCTGGTCAGGGCACATACAAGAAGCAACCAGTGAATACACAAATGGATGGAACATCAAATCAATGTGTGTCTCTCTCTCCTCTCTGTCTACCCCTCTCTCTCCCTACTTCTCTCTTCCCCTCCCTCACTCTCTTTCAAATTGATCAATAATTTTTTTAAGGTTTGTTTCCTAGGATAGTCCCAGCTCTCCTGTAGGAGGCAGCAGCAGCACAAGTTCTGGAGTTAGACGGTCTGGTTTCACCACATCTAGCTGTGTGACCTTGGACAGGTCACTTAATTTCTCTGCACTTCAGTTTCCTCACCAGTAAAATGAGGCAATAATAGGAACTCAGTGTTCTTGCAGATTAAATAATACCATATTTAGAACCAGGGTTTCCCACATCTTATGCGTTCAATCGTTCTCAGCTATTCTTATGATTAACAAGCTACATGAACTAAGTTTAGATCAGTGATCATATACAAACAGCAGAAGGCACAACTAAAACATCTATCATTTAGTTACTTGGGAAGCTACTCTGCCTTGAAAAGATGATCAAAAATCCCTTCCATGGCCCGGGCTGCCTATATGTGGTGGCTGAATGTATCTCTCAAACTAAATAGATTTGGCATTGGCTGATAGACTGTGAACTCCTTGACACTACCTCATCTCCAAGGCTCATACAGTCTAAAAGTTTTTGAAATTAAACACTTAAAAGATTGTTTGGGTTCTCAAATAAATAGCTGTCAACGCATCCTCTTTGGCAAGAAATATGGCCATCTTTTAAATTGTGCAACTTGCTCTAATCACTTTCTCTAAAAATGCTTGCATTTCAGTACTTGGTGTCCCCAATTGTTGCTGTCCCCGAACAAAAGCCTAATTGCTACTAGTACAATACAGCTCTTTCTCTGAGATCACCATGAAGACCTCGGAACAAACAGGAGAGGGAGTTCTTGGGAGCATCAAGCATTGCATCAAAATCCCTGGACGCCGAAGGCCAACACGAGCTGAGTTACCTTTCAGACTCAAGTCTCACGCCACTGTCTCCCCTCTCTGCAAGTAGCTCTGTCTCCTCAATGTTTCAGAGCTCTTTAGCACACATGTTTTTTTTTTCTTGAACGAGTCTGGAAAACTCGAGGTCCCTTTCTCCCACCCGCGCAGCAAGAACAGGAGGGCAGCAGCCCTGCTTGGGCGCAATTATGTCATGGTGGGGTCGTGGTCGGGTGGGAGCCTCCAGGGCCCCACAGGGCGAGGCTTGGGGCCGCATGTCCCACCAGGCTGACCCCGGAGTCCCTGCGCCCCCACGGGCGCGAGCAGGAACCCCAACTTCCCAGACCTTGTGGGACAGGGGCCAGACGTTTCACTCCCGGCTAGCACGCAAACCCCCAAACGGCGGCCCCGAGGAGGCCTCTGGGACTCACGCGGTTTCTCTGGGTCTCGGGGGCCTCTCGCCAGCTGGCTCCCGGCCCCTCGGGGTCTGAGAGTGGGAGCCTCCCATGGCTCGGAGTTCGTGCCCTGGCTTGCGCCTGCCTTTGCTCCGCGGCACGCTGGCCGGACCGGACCCTAGGCGGGGAGGTGGCAGCGGGGCGGGAAGATGGGTGGGGCCGAGGGGTGGGCGGGGGTGACGGGGAGCCCTCCTTCAGGGTCCCGGGCGGGGAGAGCCGCCAAGAGGACCGTGCTGGAGACGCAGCCGTTCTCCGCCAATTGCAGGGTTCAGCCTGCGCCGCCCGGGTCACCCGCCAGGGGACACCATAGAGCAGTGCTGACGCCCAGGTCACACCGGCACCCTGGCAGCTGGCGCCACACCTCCCAGTCAGGGCGCCCCACGACGGCGGAGGGCCACAGGTGGAGTGGAGTAGCGGCCTGGGCACACCCCCGGGCCCCACAGACCACGGAAACGTTGCTCTCTCTGCCCCTGCTAGCCGGGGCGGTCGGGCGGCCTTGGGGTAGCAGGCAAGTGCCTGGGGAAACGCCGTCTGAGCCTGAAAGAGGAGCAGCGAGGAAGAGGCAGCTCTGCGGAGGGGCACCGGTAGCGGGCGGTGTGCGCCCGAACCGAACGGTAGACTTAGGCTGTGCTTCCAAGCCAGCAGCTTCTCCCGCACGCGGGCGGGATAAAGGCCTGGGCTGAGTTCTACAGAAAACTGAGTTAATCCTGGTTCTGCCCTTGACTAGCTGGGTGAATTGGAGCAAGTCACTTCACTGCCTCCGAATCATTTCTTGATTAATAAAATAACGGACTATATTTATTTTTACCTCTTAGCATCCTTTCCGATTTAGACAACCAATGAATGAATGTTCTTCCACACCCAGAGGAAAAATGCACCCTATCCCTCCCATTGCACCAAATAACTCCCTTTTCAGAGTATTTCATGCTCTTTCTAGCTCATTCCTGCCTCCACTTCCCTCCTCTCCAGCCATCTCTCCTCCACCCCCAGCGTTTTGGGGGGGGGTACCTAGATTAGTGTGCCTTAAAAAAAAACAAAAAAAAACTAACACCTGTTTACCCTTCCAAACCCAACACAAAGCTCTCTTCTATAGCATTATCCTGAATCCTGACGTCACATCCTTTTTTTGTTATTGTCTGTCTCCTGCACTAGAGTGGAAACTCCGTGAAGCCAGAAAATTAAATTTTGTTTCCTGTTCCTGCCTGACGCTCAACTGTTGATAAATGCATTTATCCTGCATGCGGGCGATCAACCTTTCTTCCCGATGTCCCCGCAGCACTCTTTAGTTTCCATAACATAGCATTTACCAATCTTATTTTGTCGTTATCTCTTCACGTGTTTATCTTTCCGCTAGAATCTGAGTTCTTTAATGGCAAGAATGCTGTCATCTCTGGATCCAAGCTCAGTGCCTGGCACAGTGCCCGTACCCTGGCCTGCGTGCGGTATGTGCTGAATGAATGAACCCTGTGGGTAGGCGGCACACAGAATGGTGTTCAGCATTAGCTGTCATTCTTGATGGGAAGAATTCTTTATTCTAGGAGAATAAAGATGCCTCTGGCTACATTTTCATGTTTCCAGAAAACTCATAATAAAGACATGTATAAATATATATTTATAAATATATCCAAATAGAGACTTAGAACCAATCTCTCTTTTTTAATGTCAAATTTTGACTTCCTATTTATACATTATACATTATCTTCACTCTGTTATGGCCAGAAGATTCCTAGAGTTTGGGATGAGGCCACATTGTTGACATGTACATCAGTATATGGGGGGTGGGAAAATAGGCATTAATCTGTAAAAATGTAGTGAGACTGAATTGAGGTCTTATGGGAAGCATTTCAATTAGCTAAGGAAAAGCTGACTCTTGGCAGATAACTTTTTTAAGTTCAAGTTCTTCACACATTCTATCGGGAATACTTTGGCAGTGTGCTTGAAGAGCCAATGAAATCACAAACATGACCATGTCAAAGCTGTGGTCCTCTCCGGAGGGAATGCTCAGCCCCTCCTAGTGAGAAAGGTCTGTATTCCCAGTGGGTCATTCCAAGGAAAAATAGGAGGGGTGACAGGAGAGGAGGGTAAGGAAGGAAAAGTTGTCTTCCTACTGGGTGGACAAGATGGGCTGTTGGGAAGAGTTTTATTACTGTAAGTGCAGAGAGGCCCAGCATATGCCACTAAAATGGTTTAAAAGAAAAGGAAAAACTGAAACCCACACCCTGTTGTAGTGCAGAGAAACTGAGATACAGAGCAGGAAAAAGTCTGTAAAATAATGTGAAATGTTGCCCACAGGGGACCCGAATGCGTCTCTGCAGAGATGCTTGTGTTCACTGATTGGCTGCCCTACCTGGTCCAGACATGAGCAGCTGGGGCTTCGGACACAGGGGCGTGAAGGCACTGAAGGAGAAGTCTTGTCTTTGGGAAGTAAACTTAAGAGAGTTTTCCAGAGAAAATGCCCAGGATAGGCCTGAGAGCCCCATATATATAATGATTTGCACTTTTCATGGAAGCAGAGCTGAGTCCTGTTTCTCCATCCCAGAGACCACTCACAGATCACCAATAAAGCAACAGACTATGAGATATCTGCAAATCCTCTGCTTAATGTCCCTTGGTTTAAAACTCTTCTTGCTTTTTATGTCTCAATTACAAAACAAAGTCAAAGCCTTCATATTCCTAATGAAAATACAAACCAGTTACCATGCAATCACAAGCTGTCTGAGGAAAATTATTGAACCTATGGCAACGCCTCCTCCCGCCTCCCGTGGTTCTGCAGTGGTGCAGTCAGAGGCCAGCTGAAAGTGTGGGCGACCCTGCTGTCACCTGACCCGTTGGCTGAGCACGTAATGCCAGTTCTGGGGATCAGAACTGATCACAGAGCTGAAGAGTTCTCTTTTAAGCAGAGGATAATAGCTGGAGACCATCCGATGCTGCCTTTGATAAGGAGTAAAGGGGAAAAAAAAACCCTGACTATTATATGGTATGCTGTAGTTTCTGCCTAATGTGACCAAAAAAAAGAAAGGGAAGGTGAGAGGAGGGAGGCAACCCACCCTTCTCAGTCCCTGGGTCGGTGGGCTGAGGCACATGATGGCCAGTCAGGGTAGAAGGAGACATATGGCCAGTGATGGAGTCTAGGAGGGGTATTACGTGATATCTAGTATTAAGGTTTTCATTTGCGCATTACAATTCTGCCAGTAAGTCATTTTTAAGTGGTGAAAAAATAGTGAAGAAAGAAAATTTAAGAAACTGAAATTCAGGATTGCCCCCCAAGATTGCAAAATACACCCTTTGGTGTCAAAACTCCCCGCACCCCCCCGCCAGAATGCTAAGAATGCTACTTATGCCTCGTAGGACAGGAGCTAACAGGTATGGGATACCAAGTTCAGTGGGAAATGATGATAACAGTATTTAGGAGTGGCTGAGCACTTTTTGTGTACCAGACTCTGTTCTAAGTGCTTTTGATTTATTAACTCATTCAATGTTCATCACAATGTTTTGGGTAGGCATGTTTAGTATCCTTAATTTACAAATGAGTAAAGTGAGGCATGGAAAGATTAAACGTGTCCACGGCCACACAGCTAGGAAACCGCTGAGCCAGGATTCGGAGTCAGGCAGGCTAGCTGCAGAGCTCTCACACGGAGCTGAGCCTCCAGGCTGTACTTCTTTAATTTTTACACTGTGGTAAGTGGTGTCTGCAGTGTTTCAAACCAGTTCTGTCTGGATTACAAAGTTGATGTTCAGCATGGATCCCCCGCCCCCCCAGCAATCATGGCAAATGAGTGCTACCCTTCAAAGCAGCTGCCTTGGGAAGCTACATGCTTATCTCAGAGCTGTCCCTTCTTTCCTGTTTTGGAAATTGTTTAAATGCCAAATTTGTGATATAATTGGATTTGCTACCAAAGAGCCACATATTGTTCTTGAAATCGGGTAATGTAAGTGCTCCACTGTTGTTCTCCTTTTTCAAAATCATTTTGGCTATTCTAGGTCCTTTGTCTTTCCCTATAACATTTAAAACAAACTTGTTAATTTCCTTTAGGGGAGGGGTCCATGGGGATTATTTTTTTAAGTTTTGGTCGATGGGATAAAACCGGATATATCAAGTTCAACTCCCAAGGAGTATCATTAATGGGGAGTGAGGAGGTACCACAGTCTGAATGTCGGTGCCCTTCCAAATTTCGTGTGTTAAAATCCTAACCTGCACAGGTGATGCTATTAGGTAATAGGGCCTCCGGGAGATGCCTAATTCATTAATGGGATGAGCGTCCTTATAAAAGACACTGCGGAGAGATGACATCCCTTGCCGTCTTCCATGTGAGGACACAGAAGGCACTGGCTATGAACCAGAAAAGTGGCTTCACCAGAGTGCCGCCACGTTAGTGCACTGCTGTTGGAATTCTAGGCTTCAAAACTGAGAGAAACAAATTTCTGGGCTTTTAAAAATATGTTTATTGATTTTAGAGAGAGGGGAAGTGAGAGAGAAACATCAGTGTGAGAGAGAAACATCTACCAGTTGCCTCCCATATGCTCCCTGACCATCATAAACCTGCACCCTAGGCCTGTGCCCTGACCAGGAATCCAACCCCCAAGCTTTGGGGGGTGTACAGGACAATGCTCCAACTGAGTTACACCTGCCAGGGCTAAATTTTTGTGGTTTATTTTTAAAGCTGCCCAGTTTGTAGTATGTTGTCATAGAAGCCCAAATGGACTAAGACAAGAGGTGAGCCCTTTGGGGGCTCCTTGTTTACCTTGCTGGCTGGAATGTTGATGGGCTAAGCTGGATTCATGTAGCCATGCTTAATCCTGAGGTTGAAGGAGCCTGAGTCCATTATACCCAGGAGCCTCTGAGCCTGCCCTGGATTGCCTACCTACAGATTTTGTTTATATGAGAAAAAAATGAATAACACACTGGTTAGCCACTAACAGTTTGGACTTCTGTGAGACTCGGACAATGCAAATCCTAATCAATATTCTGCTCACTAAATTGGGGAGAAAAGAGAGTCGCATTACCTGTACCTGGAAGAACTGTATTACTGCCAGCAGTCACTCCATCTTATTCTACAGATAAAGAGTGCTATGCAAATTGGCCCTAACCCTAATACAGGTACACCTCATTTTATTGCACTTTGCAGATATTGCATTTTTTTACAAACTGAAGACTTGTGGCCACTCCGAGTTGCACAAGTCAATCGGCATCATTTTTCCAACAGTGTTTTCTCACTTTATGGCTCTGTGTCACATTTTGGTGATTATCCCAATGTTTCAAAGTTTTTCATAATTATTATGGCAATCTGTGATCACTGATTGTAGTTGTTTTGGGGCACCATGAAGCATGCCCATATGCAATGGCAAACTTGATCAATAAATACTGTCTGTGTCCTGACTGCACCACTGATTGGTCACCCCTCCCTCCCTCTCCCTCTCTCCAGGCCTTCCTATTCCCTTAGACACAGTAATATTGAAATCAGGCCAATCAATAACCCTACAATGGCCTCTAAGTGTTCAAGTGAAAGGAAGAGTCACATTTCTCACTTTAAAACAAAAGCTAGAAATGATTAAATTTAGTAAGGAAGACATGTCAAAAGCTGTGACAGACCAAAAGCTAGGCCTCTTATACCAAACAGTGAGCCAAGCTGTGAATGCAAAGGAAAAGTTCCTGGAGAAAATTAAAAGTGCTTCTCCAGCGAATGCATGAATGATAAGCAAGCAAAACAGCCTTATTGCTGATGTGAAGAAAGTTTGAGTGATCTGGTTAGACGATCAACCAACCTCAACATTCCCTGACACCAAAGCCACCAGAGCAAGGCCCTAACTCTCTTCAATTCTATGAAGGCTGAGAGGAGTGAGGAAGCTGCAAAAGAAAAATGTGAAGCTAGCAGAGGCTATTTTGTGAGGTTTAAGGAAAGAAGCCATTTTCATAACATAAACGTGCAAGGTGAAGCAGCAAGTGCTGATACTGAGGTTGCAGCAAGTCATTCAGAAGATCTAGCGAGGACGATTCATGAAGGTGGCTACACCACACAACCGATTTTTGATGCAGACAAAACTGTCCTATTTTGGAAGAAGACGTCATCTAGGACTGTCACAGCCAGAGAGAAGTCAATGTGTGGCTTCAAAGCTTCAAAAGACAGGCTGACTCTCTTGTTAGCAACTTGAAGCCAATGCTAGGGCCCTTAAAAGTTAGGCTAAACCCACTCTGCCTGTGCTCTGTAAGTGAAACAACAAGGCCTGGATGGTAGCACATCTGTTTACAACACGGTTTACTGAATCTTTTAAGCCCACTGTTGAGATTTACTGCTCAGAACAAAAGATTCCTATAAAAATATTACTACTTATTGACAACATACTTGGTCACCCAGGAGCTCTGAGAGAGAGGCACAGGACTAATGTTGTGTTCCTGCCTGCTAACACAGCATTCATTCTGTAGCCCATAGGTCAAGGAGCAATTCTGACTTTCAAGTGTTATTATTTAAGAAATACATTTCATAACGCTATACCTGCCACAGACAGTGATTCCTCTGATGGATGTTGACAAAGTAAATCCTTCTGGAAAGGATTCACTATTCTAGGTGCCATTAAAAACATTGTAATTCATGGGAAGAGATCAAAATAGCAATATTAGCAGGAGTTTGAAAGAAGTTGATTCCAGCCCTCATGGATTACTCTGAGGGGTTCAAGACTTCAGTGGGGGAAGCAGCTGCAGATGGGGTTCAAACAGCAAGAGAACTAGAATTAGAAGTGGAGCCTGAAGAGGTAAATGAATTGCTGCAATCTTGTGATAAAACTTTAACACAGAGGTCCCCCAACATTTGTGGCACCAGGGGCCAATTTTGTGGAAGACAATGAGCTCAGGCAGTAACGAGAAGCTTCGCCGGCTCACTCTCTGCTCACTGCCTGCCGTGTGGCCTGTTTCCTAACAGGCCACAGACCTGCACATCTCTGGCCGTGGGGTTAGGGCCCCCTGTGTTAATGGATGAGGAGTTTCTTCTTATGAATGAGTTAAAAAAAAAAAAAAAAGTGGTTTCTTGAGATGGAAACTGCTCCTGGTAAAGATGCTGTGGAGATTGTTGAAATGACAACAGAGTATTTAGAATATCATATAAACCTGTTGATAAAGCGGCAGCAGGGATTGAGAGTGTTGACTCCCATTCTGAAGGACGTTCTACTGTGTGTAAAATGCTACCAAGCAGCATTGCATCCTCAGGGAAATAGGCCATGAAAGGAAGAGTCACTTGATGCAGCAAACTTCATTGTTCTCTTATTTTAAAAAAATTGCTATAGCCACCCCAACCTTCAGCAACCACCACCCTGATCAGGCAGCAGCTGCTAACATCAAGGCATGACCCTTTCCACTAGCAAAATGACTATGATTTGCTGAAAGCTCAGCAAGCGTTTGGTTATGGTTAGCGTTTTTTAGCAGTCAAGTATTTTTAAATCAAGGCACATACATTGTTTCATAGAGATAATGTGACTGCACAATTAATAGGCTATAGTTTAGCCATGGCTGATGTGGCTCAGTGGATTGAGTGCTGGCCTGTGAACCAAAGAGTTGCCAGTTCAATTCCCAGTCAGAGCACATGCCTGGGTTGCAGGCCAGGTCCTCAGTAGGGGGCACTGGAGAGGCAACCACACATTGATGCTTCTCTCCCTCTCTTTCTCCTTCCCTTCTCCTTTCTCTAAAAATAAATAAAATCTTTTAAAAAAATAGACTATAGTTTAGTGTATGCAAAGCTTTTATATGCATTGGGAAACCCAAAAGATTGTGACTTGCTTTATTGTGATATTTGCTTTATCGTGGTGGTCTGGAACTGAACCCACATTATGTACAAGGTTTGTCTGTACTTCCTGAAGTTTAGCTCTGGCTGAATCTGTCCATAAAACCTCCCCTCAGCCATCATTGCTAAGCAAAATCATGCCCTATTCCAAATAAACTTCCTCCAACAAAATGTTTTTATTCTTTTCTCCCTTAATGCTCTCCTGAGTGCTTCATTCATTCATTCACTCACTCACTCACTCAATAAATGTATTTATAAATGCCTGCCCATATGACTATCCACTCGAATTCATCATCGCAAAAATGTTGGATGATGTGAGAGCTGCCTCAGGCCTGCTACCAGCCTCAAGATGACCCTCTTGCAAATCTATACCCTAATTCTGCCTCACGTCATTGTTTTGGCACTGCCTAAACATACGGAAAAAATCACAACTGAGAGACTGATTCCTAGAACAAAGCTGGAAAGGCTCCTAGAAGCCATCTAGTTTCACCTTCTTATATTTATGTAAGTGAACCAAGGCCGTGGCGCTGGAGACATGCCCCAGGTTACGGAGACCGTACCAAAGCTGGAGCCAAGGCTCAGATTTCCCCACTCCTACCCAGTCTTTTGTTCTTCCCTCGGTCCTTATTTCCTTCATTCACACTTAACCCAGATACGAAGATTACATATATGCTTTTGATTAGAAAATTTGTATACATTACTTTAAAAACTATCCCAGTTATACTTGGTGTCAAAGGGAGAAATTCCCTTTGGTGATTTGTCTTTGAATTTATCCTCAATTTACACTGAAGAGTGTACAGGCCAACAACCCACGTCAGAACCTTTTCTCCAGCCTCGAAACCCTTGGGGCTGAAGAAAATTAAGTCAGGTGAAAGTCACATGCTAACTCCCAAGGCAGGTTTTTAGTGCAAGCTTCTAGCCAAATGCCTTTTGCCTAAAGGCTGATTCTCAGAAATTCCTCTATAATTCCACCAGCCACACTGCGCGTGACTGTTCCCTAACACTTGTGCCAGCAAAACTGAATTCTGCCAAAAAAGAAAGTCTTTGTTCCCTGTTTCAAGGTGATGCAACTGTCAACTCTAATAAGTTGGCAGTTTCCAGAAGAGAGCTTGTGCTTCTGACCTGTGACCCTGTTCTTCTACTGTGGGAAGAGCTCCAAGTTCACAATTTCAATCTGTATTCTCAGGGAGTGGAATGCAAGCACTTAAAAAAAAAAAAACTTCTTTCCTTTTTCATTTCATTTACTTGTCATTTCTATTCCCACATAATGGTTCAGGGACAGTACACCCTTTGTGTGCTTTTTATTGATTTTTTTAAAAGCAGGCTATTTTTTTCAGCCCTGATGTTTTCAGAGACAGAACCCACCTATAATTCAAACATCCTGGACTCAGTAACCCCAAGTGTCATCTTGGAATATTAACTCTTAGCACTTTTGGGGGGTCTCATGTATCGTGCATCTTCGGAGTACTGACCCAGAGCAACCTTCGGGTATTTAAGCATGGATTCCAACCCTGCTGTCTGGTCTTGGGGGGTGGAAGGTAAGGAGAGTTCATCCACCAATACTTTATTTGCACTCTCTGGACTGGTAGGGCCTGGCTTTAGCTATCCCTCTAAGAAATGATGACGCAGACAGGAAAACCAGAAGGCTGGCAAGAGTCCTGAGGGCCTGGATTCAAGGCAGGATCTTAATTTGTGAAACTTTGATATTAAAATCAGTGTGCCTGATCCACTGTACAAAAATACCATGAATATAAAAAAAGCTACTGTTCTCTGTCTGGGCAAAACAAACAGGGTCTGTGGACTTGGAGTGTGCTACAAAAGAAGCAGAAGCAAATGTTCAAAGGAAGTCTCTAAAGAGAGACAAAGAAAACATAAAAATTTCCTTAGGTTTAGAAGTAAAGACTGTCCTAAGAGGCCATGTGAAGACTCTAATTATGTATCTTAGGACATTGGGAGCCAGACAGAGCCGTCAACTTTCAAGAATAAAACAGGCCTTTAACCTTAAGCAGGTAAAACAAAAGGAAGAGTGAGCACAGGTAGAAGAGAACATCGGAGCCACTCTTTCTTCAGAAAGTCCAAATGGTTTCCACCTTCCTTCAGAGAAAGACAGGAACTGAACTGGAATGATTCTGCACCTGCAGGTGAAAATCCCAGGGCACCCATGGGCGTGGGAGTTGGGACGGAAGGAAATGAAACTATGACACCTTGCTAGGTGTGACACATGCAAAGGTCAGTAAGGGGTATTGTTGTTTCGCTTTTTCCATGTTCCAGGGAGGGGACAAGTCCAGTCAGGATTTGGTTTTTCAACTCTCAACTCACAAGCTTCTGGTCTATGTGCCACAATGAAAAGTCCCTGAAAAAAAGGAGGAAATCTGGTCTTACTTGCAGGTCAGAGCAGGACATGAAATGGTCAGTGCAAGAAGGAAAGCAGAGGCCTGAGTGAGATGGAACGAATGTAAGAAATGGAGTATGTGGGTTGCCTGGATCAAACCTGGCCAAGTGACAGCCAGTGGCCCAAGAGCCGAAAGGGAGGGGCCAATGGGATCATCCATTCCCAAATCCCACCTGATGCAGAAATCCTTTACTAAGGATTCTTGACCAATGGTTGGTCAACCTGTGTTTGGAATTTTCAAAGATATTTCTGGCAGACACAGAGTTGCAGCACTAAGATCCCTCTCCAAGAAAGGACTTAGTAACCTAGCTCCAAGGAATGTGGTTAGCTGAGCACCTCCAGCTGTTAGTGCCTTCAGGGTCTGCTTCTGCTTTTGAGCTGAGATCAGTCTTCTCTGGCAGTCCCCAGCCAATGGCTGAGCAAGGTAGTAGTACAAAAGGCCTGACCGTTTCTGACTAGCATGGGACCCCTCTAATGGACAATCTTTGCTTTGGAGCTCTGCATTGGTCAGGCAGAGACTAAGTTGCACCCGCATCACACGTGAAGGCTTTCCTGCCCAAACTTGCTTTTGCCCCTTTTTCTTTCCCAGGTGTTATTCCTCCACAAGCCTTGATATGTAGAGCACAGGGGGTTATTTTTAGGGTGTGAAACTATTCTATATGATACCATAATGGTGGGAGCAGGACACTACCGATTTGTCAAAACCCGTAGAACTTTATAGCACAGAGTGAACTTAATGTATACAAAATAAAGAAAAATCATTTAAGAGATCAGAGGATCCCAGGACAGAATGCATGCTATGACAAAGCAATCTAGCTGTATTGCAAATGTTTGAAACAACATCACTGAAGGGGCTGACCTAGCCAACTTTGGGGATGAGTGGTGTCTGTAGGACTAAGGGCAAAAGAAATTGTGCATAAGCATTAAATCTAGCTGATAAAGTCGGTTCCCACGGGAGTACAGATTAATGATTCTAGTGCCACTATACATGTATACTGAAATTGATGTAAATGGATAACAGATGGTGGGAGCCGGATTTCTCATTGCTGGGATGGGAACTTATAGACAAGGAATGGGAGGTCAAGAAAGATCCATGTGGTAATGAATTAGAGTTGGAACATCAGCATCAATTCATGTTTTGCTTAATATAGAGTCAGATGGTCACATATTGAAATAGTTATGAACGTGTGTATACACACAAGTTAGTATACACACATATATCTTCTTGCTCTATTAACTGAAAGGGACTAGAAGCAACAACTCCTCGGTAGCAAGAAGCAAACCTGGCACCCAGATCTTGGTTTTCAATACTATTCTCTAATAAAAGGAGCCAAGGCTACTTGGAGAAATGGCTGATTCTAGGACTAGGGCAGGAAATACACAAAATGAGCCTTCGGCATTTTACATTGCCAGAATGTAAACAAGCGCACAAAAAAATTTTAAAAATTAAAAAACCCACATTGATGGTAGTATGACAAAGGGACACAGAAGTCAATTGAGAACTTCCAGGCCAAGATGGAGGCATAGGTGGACACACTGTGCCTCCTCTCACAACCAAGATTAAGGACAACATAAATATAGAACCAAAAAAAATAAACCAATCAGAACAGACAGAAAATTGAATTGTACGGAAGTCTGACAACGATTCACCCAGACCTGTAAGAGGGGCGGAGTCAGCGGCCGGCAAAGAGGGGTCGAGGCAGGAAAAGGTGATGGTTGGTGGTCCCGGGCGTGCAGGCAGCGGCTGGCACACCCCAGGCACACAGGCAGCGGTTACCGAGTGTGGGGAGGCAACAAGCAGACCAAGCGAGGCACACAAGGCGGCTGACCGTGGTCACACATTAGCACGCAAATAAACCAGGCAAAAATGGGCAGCGAGACAGTGCAACACAGGGCCCCAGCGCTGGGAAATAAAGCCTAAAAGCACCGAATGAAAACACTTGTGGGGGTTGAGGTGCCGGGAGAGAATCCCAGCCTCATAGGAGAGTTTGTCAGAGAGACCCACAGGGTCAAAGAACGTACACAAGCCCACCCACATGGAAATTAGCACCAGAAGGGCCCAATTTGCTTGGGGAAAGAGGTGGAAGGGACTGGAATCCAAGAGAGAGTGGAGCAAGTGCCATTGTTCCCTCTTGGACCCCGCCCCCACATACAGTGTCACAACCCAGCAACTGGGTTGCCCCGCCCTGGTGAACACCTAAGGCTCCACCCCTCACTACGTAACAGCCGTGACCAGACCTCCCCCCCAAAAAAAAAACCAAAACCAAAAATGGCTCAAATGGGAGAACAGATCAAAACCCCAGAGCTAATTCATCTAAGCGACCAAGAGATAGCCAACCTATCAGATGCAGAGCTCAAAGCACCGGTGATTAGGAAGCTCACAGAATTGGTTGATTTTGGTCGCAAATTAGATGAACAAATGACAGCTACAATAAGTGAAATGAAGAAAAACGCACAGGGAACCAATAGGGATGGGAGGAAAACTGGGACTCAAATCAATGGAGTGGACCAGAAGGAAGAAAGAAACAACCAAACAGAAAACAAGGAAGAAACAAGAATTCAAAAAAATGAGGAGAGGCTTAGGAACCTCCAGGACATCTTTAAACATCCCAACATCCGAATTATAGGGGTACCAGAAGGGGAAGAAGAAGAGCAACAAGTGGAAAACTTATTTGAACAAATAATAAAGGAGAACTTCCCCAGTCTAGCAAAGGAAATAGACTTCTGGGAGGTCCAGGAAGCTCAGGGAGTCCCAAAGAAGGTGGACCCAAGGAGGAACACACTAAGGCACATCATAATTACATTAGCCAAGATTAAAATGAAGGAGAGAATTCTAGAAGCAGCAAGGGATAAGGGATAGTCACCTA
Source organism: Anoura caudifer (assembly GCA_004027475.1). Classification (NCBI taxonomy): domain Eukaryota; kingdom Metazoa; phylum Chordata; class Mammalia; order Chiroptera; family Phyllostomidae; genus Anoura; species Anoura caudifer. Next base: position 306,066 of record PVKU01000328.1, on the reverse strand, counting down.
CAAAGGAGTTCCCATCAGACTATCAGCTGATTTCTCGAAAGAGACCTTACAGGCAAGAAGGGGCTGGAAAGAAGTATTCCAAGTCATGAAAGTCAAGGATCTACATCCAAGATTGCTCTATCCAGCCCAGCTGCCATTTAGAATGGAAGGGAAGATAAAGCGCTTCTCAGATAAGGTCAAGTTAAAGGAATTCATCATCACCAAGCCCTTATTATATGAAATGTTAAAGGGACTTATCTAAGAAAGAGAAGATAAAAAATAGGACAATAAAAAGACAGCAAACTCACAGATATTAACAATAACACCTAAAACAAAAACAAACTAAGCGAACAACTAGACCAGGAGCAGAAATACAGAAATGGAGATCACATGGAGGGTTTGCAACAGGGGAATGGGAGGAGGAGAGAGGGGGAAGGTACAGAGAATAAGTAGCATAGACAGTAGGTAGAAAATAGACAGGGGGAGGGCAAAAATAGTGTGGCAAAAGTAGAAGCTAAAGAACTTATGACACATGGACATGAACTAAAGGGGGGAATGTGGGTGGGAAGGGTGTGCAGGGTGGAGGGGAATGATGGGGGAGAAATGGGACAACTGTAATAGCATAATCAATAAAATATAATTTAAAAAAATAAGTAAATTGAAAGAGTTCCCAATGGCCAAAGCTGGGACAAATTGAACAATAAAATTAATAAATTAATATTAGAATATAACCATAAGTGTAAAATAAAATATACGAGTCTCTACTATATAAATAAATAATTTAACAAATAAATAAATCAAGAGAAGAGACATATTCCATGAAGAAGAATTCCAGATAATTTATACAGATAGTCCACCCTCAAAGAGGCAAATGCTTAATTCTCCACTCCCCTAGCATGAGCTCTGTGTACATAGTAACTTCCTTCCAAAGCATACCACATGGAAAGGGGAAAAGGAGTGACTTTGCAGTGAAGAGCCTTACAAACACTGCTTCAGTCAGGAAATCGAGGTTAATGCCAACAGGGATAAATCATACGGACAGTATGCACCCTGAATATAATGCAGTGAAATGGCACTTTACTTCTGTGACATTCCCAAGAACGCACAATCCCAGTGTGCTCGTGATAAAAACATAAGACAAATCCCACCTGAGAAACATCCTACAAATACTGGATGAACAGATTTACAGTCCTCAAACTTTCAAAGGGGACAGAGAGAGAGAGAGAGAGAGAGAGAGAGAGAGGAAGGAGGGAGGGAGGGAGGGAGGGAGGGAGGGAGGGAGGGAAGTCTGAGAAACTGTCAAGCCAAGAGTGATATAAAGAGTCATGTCTATAGATTTTTCTTTCTCTGATAAACAAAGACACATATGTCAGTCAGGACCCTGGCAGGAAACACTCTCCAATTTGAGAATGTGATAAAGGGACTGTTTACAAAGGTAGGTGTGAGTAGAGTCTGAGAGACCTCAAGAAACAGCAGTTTCCCAGGGCTATATAGTGAAGGATGCAGCCATGTGCAGAAGGTTGCCTGTTAGGAGTTGGGGTCTTCAGTCAGAGGACACAAGCCCATGACAATCCAGCAGGAACAGTAAAAGAGGAACAAATATCTTTGCATCACTCTCCCCCTTCCACCCTGATTTCCAGCGGTGGTCTCCATTGGCTAAACCTAACTGGAACTCAATGCAAGACAGCCATTTAGATCAGCCTCCTGGACACAGAGCAGAGTAGAGAAGGGTGGAGAGTGGATTTACAGGGGTAAATGGAAATACCAGCACCCACATCATTTTAATCCCCTTTCAAGACCATCCTCATAGATTGGTTTTGAGAGACAGAGGGGCCCCGGGACCTCTGTTCTGTGGTGTTGAGGAAGTCACTATTTCTCTAAGTCTCATTTTCCTCATCTGTAAAATGAAGGGTTTGCACTAGGAAGCCTCTGAGATCCCTTTCAGGCCTGATGCACATGATTCTAGAAGCAAAGAAGTGCCTTACCAGGCTGCGGCTGATACGTGCCTAGAGCCCTGACAGCTGTTTATTTACTGAAGTATATGCAGACCTCTTTTTTCCATGACGCATCTCTACATCTGTTTCAGGCGGTGCAGTGCTTGTTGGTTGGTGAGCCACTCCAAGGAGAGGAGCAGGCTTCGCTCACTGCTGTATGCAGACATATCGCAGGCCTGCTGGTAGAGGAAACCTGAGAATGGGAATCCAGACTGGGCTCTGGACAAACAACTGCGAGAGGCGAGGAGGTAGGCTGAAGGGCAAGCCACTCACCAACATCAGGGTCAGTAGTCAGTGGGCGTGCCTGCTTGTTCCTGAAGAAAACTTGAGGGGGCCTCTGCAGCTGGCAGCAGCTGATGCAGTCCCCCAGGCTGGCCCAGCAACTCGACTGGCAGACCCAGCAACATCTCAGTTGCCAGCAACCACGCAGATGGTAATCATTAGCCAGAAAGTCAAACTATGGAAAGTTCCAAGGGTCCAAGAGAGTCTCGCATTGAACAATGAACACACAGGCCTTCCCCTGCTGCCTTGGGACATTTTATTCTGTATTGTGTCTGCTTTTTCAACTATTGCCTGCTTCAGTCTCTTAAAAACTCATTTTGAAAGTAGAGGGTGAGGCTAAGGAAGGGAATATCCCTATTACCTTTCCAGGGCTAAAAGTGCAGAAGGGGTAAGCCCTTCACTCCTAACCCCATATATCTTGAGTAACCTGGAATATACGACAGATTTCCTCCCTTTTCCTAACTCCACCCATAGTCATTAAACTAGAACCTTCCATAGCTACTGATGGGCCCCACATGCGTACTGGTTTAAAGTGTGATTAAGGTGTCTAAGAAAAACCTATGTTCCAAAATTCTTTAAAATTCTCCCAAAACATTGGACAGATACATGCCAAAAAAAATGAAACTAGACCATCTTATTATACTATATGCAAGAATAAACTAAAAATGGACTAAAGGCTGAAATGTAATACTCAAAACCATAAACATTCTAGGAAAAAACATAAGTAGTAAAATCTTTGACATTTCTCTTAGCGATATTTTTTCTGGCATCTCTCCTTGGGCAAGGAAAACACAAAATAATAAATGAATGGGACTACATCAAACTAAAAAGATTTTGCACAACAAAGGAAACCATCAACCAAACAAAAGACGCCCTACTGAATGGGAGAAGATATCTGCCAGTTATATAGCCTATAAGGGGTTAATATCCAAAATTTATAAAGAACTCCTACATCTCAACCACCAAAAACCAAACAACTTAACTTAAAAATGAGCAGAGGACCTAAACAGATGCTTTTCCAAAGAGGACATACAGATGGCCAATAGACATATGAAAAGATGCTCCATATCACTAATCATCAGAGAAATGAAAATTAAAACCACAATGAGATATCACCTCACACTTGTCAGAATGGCCATCATCAATAAATCAATAAACAATGAGTGTTGGCGAGGATGTGGAGAAAGGGGAACCCTAGTGCACTGTTGGTGGGAATGCAAATTGGAGCAGCCACTGTGGAAAACAGTATGGAGTTACTTTGAAAAATTAAAAATGAAACCGCCTTATGACCCAATGATTCCACTTTTGTGTATTTATCTAAAGAAACCCAAAACACTAACTTGAAAGAATATATGCACCCCTATGCTCATTGCAGCATTGTTTACAATAGCCAATATATGGAAGCATCCCAAGCGCTCATCAGTGGATGAGTGGATAAAAAAAGCTATGGTACACACACAATGGAATACTACTCAGCCATGAAAAAAGAATGAAATCTTGCCATTTGTATAACAGCGTGGACAGACCTAGAGGGTGTTACGCTAAGTGAAATAAGTCAGTTAGAGAAAGACAAATACCATATAATTTCAATTATGTGTAAATTCTAAAGAACAAAATAAACAGAAACAGAAACTGACTCACAGATACAGAGAACAGAGTGATGGTTGCCAAAGTGGAGGGGGTCTGAGGGCTGGGTGACAAAGGTGAAAGGATTAAGAAGTACAGTTTGGTAGTTACAGAATAGTCATGTGGATATAAATTACAGTATAGGGTATATAGTCAATAATAATATCTACGTATGGTGCCAGCTGGGTGCTGGAGATACCAGGGGGAATATTTTGTGAAGTATATGCTTGTCTAACCACTATGCTGTACAGCTGAAATGTATACAAAATAGTATTGAATATAAACAGTAATTGAAAAATAAACCTTAAATTTTAAAAACCCTCCCCAAACTGCTGATTTCTAAATTCTGTTGTTGTTTCCAGACCCCCAAAATAAATAAATAAGTAAGAGGAAATGAAAAGAAAAAGAAAAATTGATTCTGTTGTAAGTACACGCAGCCTTGGGAGATGAGTGCTATAAGGTTTTTCGGTGAGTTCAGGGCGTAAAGGCCTTCCGACAGATGAGGAAGGAAGGGGAGTCTAGAAGTGAGAGGCAGAGAAGGCGGGAGGGAAAAGGGCCTGTAGAGAAAGAAAAGGACAAAGAGAGGGCTCTGAGCACCTGGGAAGAACATCACACACTTCAACTGCTGCCTAGGGCTGACCTGGTTGAGCCGGTGCTCTGAATGTTTTAAAATTTGAGAAAAGCATCTTCTCTGTCAAGTAACACATGACAAGCTTTCAGTCTGGACTTTGGACCCTCAGAAAGGAGTTTGTCTTCCCAGCTTTGGAGAGGTTAACAAGTTCATCACTGTGGTGTGTGGCTAGGGGTACCTAGGAAGTTTCCTTTCTCCGAAGTGCTTTTCCTCTTCACTTTGACAGTGAAATCTAAGTCTCCCACTGGAGCTGCACCTGCATATCAATCCTCTTATTAATCACTATCCAATGGCCTTCTGAAAGTCAGGTACTGGTCAGAGGAGGCTTGGATGAACAACTGATAGGATTAATTTTAGATATGGGATACTGGGGGTTAGGGCCAGAGCGGGGCGCAGTGCAAGGCCACTGCTGGGCCCTTCTCTGTGTTGTTGGAGAGTGACTGAGATCCCTGCAGAAGAGGAGAGAGGAGTCCTGGAGACAGGGGGGCCTCTGGGAGTGCACCAGGAAAGGTAAAGGTTAAGAAGACAACCTGCTTCACAGGTTTACCCACACCTTTTGCTTGCACAGGTGCAGTTACCTCTCTTTACTTGCTCCCCAAAGTGTCTGAGGGTGTTGCACTTAGACCCTGTGCTGGAAGAGTTACCATTCCCTCCATCCCTTTTTTTGAAAGATTTTATTTATTTATTTTTAGAGAGAGGGAAAGGGAGGGAGAAAGAGAGGGAGAGAATGGTTGCCTCTCACGTGGTCCCCACTGGGGACCTGGCCTGAAACCCAGGCATATGCCCTGACTGGGAATCGAACTGGCAACTCTTTGGTTCACAGCCCACACTCAATCCACTGAGCTATACCAGCCAGGGCCCTCCATCCACTTCTAAATAGTGGGGGGACTCTTCAAACAAGCAGAAACAACTTATCTCAGGAGGGGGATAGATTTACTAGAACGATAATGTCAGATTTAAACACCCATACCCAAACTAGACAGTCCTGAGTTAGAATCCCAGCCCCAGCACTTACCAACTGTGAGATTTCGGGCATGTAATTTCCTTCTGTAAACCTTGCTATTGTCATTTGTAAACTAGGGATAGCAATAGCTCTCACCTGATAGGTGGTCATGAGGATTGAACAAATGAGATAATGCCTAGGAAGCACTTAGCACAAAGCATGGCTCATAGTAAGTGCTCAATAAATGTCAGTTACTAATTTGTTTTTTGCCCACTTTTACTTCCAGGAAAGGTAGGCCAGCTGATGCACACTACTTTCGAAATCACTGCAAATTTCATCTGGACTTGAGCTGTGCTCACAAGTTTGTTCTTTGAAAAAGCCACAGAATTAATTTGTAAATCATAATCTCCTTACCATGTTTTTAATCAGCTTTATTTAGCTCTTAAATTTTATATCTCAGCTTGAAATCCTAAAATAGTCCTCCTAGAAACACAAGTGGTTCAGCCAAAGTCATTTAATCATTGATAAAAACAAGCATTAAAAAAATAACAATAGGTCTAATGGTTGACACTAATTTCTGTAACTACAAAGATCAATAAACTATACTTCATTTCATCAAAAGATCTGGTTTGGCAAATCCAACACTAAAGATGTGTTATTTCAGTTCTCCCTCTTTAATCCCTGGCACAACCTCTGAGGTCTTTCTCGTGGGTCCTAAGCCATCTGCCTGGGGCTGGGCACCACTCTCACAGCCGCTCACTGTTCAAACCACGGTGCCCGTTTTACCATCTCAGACACTGGTTACATCTTGTTTCCAGACCGCCACCCAACTACCTTACATAAAAGTAACCCAACCACCTCTTTTACACAGAATAACATATTTACTGACTGCTTATTATGTGCCAGACACAGTTCTAAATGCTTTATGTGGACTAAGAGATCATAATATCTCTGTAAAATAGGTACTATTATTTTCATCCCTGTACCTCAGATGTCATTTCTTAATAATATTCATAAGACAACCTAGCTAACACATGGCAGAGCTGGGAGTTGAACCGGGGCAGTCTGGCTCCAGAGCTGGTTCTTTGCCACAAAATCCTATGACCTCTCAGAGGAGAGGTCAAGTTTATCAGAGATACAGCTTGGACAAGAACCCTGACTCCGCTTTATCACAGAGGTGCCCTTCCTTCCATGGAACATTCTGTCCTGGTCCTGTCACTGTTCCTCCCAGCCTATTCTCGGGGGCATCCTTTGCCAAAAATATGAAAGAGCTGTACTCACAATATTCCTCTCACCTCTGTCACATGGGCTACGAAAATACTCAAGGCAGTTTGCGCAGACTCAGGGGACACAGCTTTAATCCCACCTTTACCACCACTAACTGGCTGGCTGACCTTGTGCAAGTCACTTAATGTCTCTGCCTTTAGATTCCTCATCAGCAGAGTGGGCGTCATGCCGAAGGCTGCCTTATAGGGCTTTTGTGGGGGGTGCATGAACCATGTGTCATGCGCTCACCATAAGGTCTCAATAAGGAAGCTGTTATCTTTAAGGAAGATCTATAATAACTATTATGATTATTCATCACACAGCCCATAACCGTGAGAAGTGAGAAGGGCACATTCAGAAAAGACTCAGAGAGAGGCCCAGTTGTAATCTCAGCCCTCTGGGGTCCTGCCCCTCGTCTGCCGCTGCACGTGAGGGACGGCTGCCTGAGACAGGAGCACTCACCTCCTGAGCCTGGCAGCACGTGCCTCCCCAGGGCAGGAGATGGTCATTAAGTAGGAGGTAGATGAGGAGGGCCAAGCTAGAAATCCGTCTGTAAACCTGCTCTGTTCCATAAGCCATCATTTCAGTCTAGACAGAGCATTCCTTGTTCCAGGTCAGCAGCTGAAAGTTTTTCATAACTTTTGGCTGGGCACCCCACCGTGTAAGTCAGATAAAGACATAGCTGCTTTCTTGGGAATGAGAAAAGGTGGGTCCCACAGGCCCCTGGTTGAACTCCTCCCCAAAAGGGATCCTGTGCCCTTCTGAAGAGCAATGATGTTCTTAGACTGTAGCTAAAGAAACATTTTCTAAGAGACACAAATGTGTATAAAAACATGAACCCTGTCCTAGGGAGCTTAGAGTCTAGTGAGCTGGCAGCTGTGTCTTGCACTGGCTGGCAACTGAGCCCCAATGTGCCTGGTGGAAGGTACAATCCACACAAGGCACTATGGCTCCCCTTGCAGAACCTGAGGCTTTTCGGTAGTAAATGATCCCTCCATCCATAAGACACACTCCCAGGATCGGGGAGAGCATGCTTGCATTGTTCACCTGCTTCAGAAAGATACTCCTTGACAATGAATTTACCTTTCATAACACCTCCCTGACTGAGGTGGGTTTATTACTATCCCATTTCCCAGATAAGGAAACTGAGGCTGAGAACACTGAATCTGTCCAAAGTCACCCAGCTAGACAAGGCTGGAACTGCACTGCAGACTGGGGCTGCTTCAGTTCAGATCCCTCCTCTGCCACTTACTAGTTGTGTCCCCTGCCTCAATCTCCCCATCTGTAAGATGCAGATGATGATGCTGATACTTACCACCCTTAGAATGGTGCCTGGCATACAGCAAGTGCTCAGCAAGAGTTAGTGGCTGCCTTGCGATCACCAACTAATAAGTTATGACTAGTTTTGTTCAATTCATTCCCCCAGTTGTTTAGCCTGTTAGAGAACAGTGCATAGCAGCATGTGGCTAAAGACAAAAATGTGTGATTTAGAGAAACCAATGCCACAGAAGTGCAGAGAAAGGGCATTTGAAAGGATTTGTGATCGCTTCATAAATTTTGGAGTACTCCTTGTGCAGAAACCATGCTAAGTCCTCTGAGTCACTCCAATGTCAGCGCACATGTTGCCAAAGGTAGCCTTTCAGTGATGACAGTTAGGAGCATGTCCCTAAGGAACCAAGGGCACTTGCAGCTTTCTGAGTAAACCAGTTAGCTCTGTCACAGGCAGCTAAGTCTCACACAGCACCTGGGTTCTGCCCATAAATGCATAGCACTGGTGCTCAAGGTGCTACATTTCCTTGCCTAGAGGGGCAACTCAAGGTGTGTGTCCCCATTCATGATGGTGGATGGGAGAGAGGGAAGGAGAGAGCGTTGGGAGCACCAGAAGTATACATGGTCCAGGTCCTGGGAAACAGCTCAACCCCAGTTCATCACAGCAAAAATGCCTTTCCTAGACATTCCTTTTGATCACTTCTCTCTAAAGGTATTCAGAGCTGAAAGTATTTATAAATGCTCCTTGACATTCCAGGGAACAAGAGAAAAGAAAGAAAGGAAAGGGAGAGGGAAAGGAAAGGAAGAAAGAGAGAAAGAGAGGAAGGAAGGAAGGAAGGAAGGAAGGAAGGAAGGAAGGAAGGAAGGAAGCCAGGAAGGAAGGAAGGAAGGAGAGAAAAAGAGAAAGGAAGAAAAGAAGGAAGGAAAGAAGGAAGGACGGAAGGAAGGAAGGAAGAAGAAAAGAAAGAAAGAGAGAAAGAAAGAAAGAAAATCAGGAAATTCCCAGAATTCGGCCATAACACTTTTCACATCAGAACTCAAACGAAACGTGTGCTTCCAGGGACCCAGGAATGAAAGTTAAATTTGGAAAGATGGTGGGAAAAGAAATGCCTGACCTTATCCCCTGAGTCCATCCACCCACGACACACACCCATCAGTCACACGCCCTCAGCCCGAGGCTTAAAGGACAAGCGTCTCGTTTTGCTCAATAAATGTCAAACGATCGCAAGAATGTCCAGCCCCTCAGTTCCTACCTCTTCGGCCGTGGTCCCAGGGTCGTTTCTCTCTGGCTCTGGCACCACCTGCTACAGATCCATCATCTCTCCTTGGGAAGCCGAGCCGCTGGTCAGGGAGGGGTTCCGAGGAAGGAAAGGGAGGGCAGGACTGAGATCAGCGACGTCGGGAGGGGATGGTCTCTGAATCAAGCACTTGGTTACAGGGAAAAGGATGTTTTGCAATTTGGGGCTTTAATTTCCAGAAGCAGAACAGGAAATATCCGCCGGGGCTCCGAGCTCAAGAGAGAAATCGACTGTAGCCTGCCTGCAGAGGGGGATCTTCGAGAGCTCTCTCCTGTGGCCCGTCTGGAATTTAAAGCTCTGTCTGAATTCTGGTGGCTTCCCCCCTTACTCTTTCCTCTGCCCCCCCTCTTTTTTTTCCTTAATGGAATGTCAGTTTCATTCCTGACATGCTGGAAAAATTTTCCTCTGCCTAAACTTGGCTCAGGAACACCCCCTCCTTGTGAGAGAATTTCTCCTGTTACACAGTTCAGCTTTTTTTTTTTTTTCTTTCCCTAACAGAACTATTTGTTTTGCCAACTTTTGTGCTAGGGACATTTTTTATGGATGGTCCCTCCCTCATGAACCTCTGAATTCCAAGAAATACACACACCCACATCCCTCTTGACTGTTTTTTTCCCCTTCTAATTAAAAAAATAACAACAACAATACTACTAACTAGTAAAAGGTTACAGTGAAAATGTCCTTAAACTATGGGCTCAGAGGGTCCTGTCCAGGTCACACTTCTGCACGTACCCATCTGGGCCCACAGAGCAGTGTGTGGTATGTGAGAGGAGGGGTAACAATTCTCTTCAAGGCCCTCTCTTAGTTCCAGGTCTTTCTATGATGGTAACATAGGAATTGACTACCTTTCCTAAACAGGGTCCAGTTCCAAGTTACAAACTCTGTCTCCCTGTGCCCCACTCCCCACCCTGCGTGAGGCTGAAACACTTGTGATTTGATTCTTGAAGGTGCTGGGGTCGAGGTATGGGGGGGTGAGGCCATTGAAGATGCAGTTGTTGGTTATTGCCTGGAGGGTGGCATGTCTGTGAGTTGTCAAATGCCACCACAAATTGGGACCGTTAGGGTACTTGTTGACCCCTGCCATAAAACTGGGTCATTCTCACGGTGCTAATTAGAGATGTGTTCACAACAGGAAATGACAATGCCTCCTCTGCTCTATTTATTTTAAAAGGTAGGTAATAAAGAAATTAATAGTGTAAACAAGATTATAAGAAAAAATACCCATTTGTCAAATTAGAAAGTTTCAAATGTTTTAGACATATCCTTAATTTCAAAAATTACACCGAGGCTAGTCATTTTTAGACTGTCGATTTGATGTACTAATTACATATTATTTTTTATCCAGTCAGTAAAGCAGGACTGACAGAGGTGATGGTTTTCTTTCTAGCTTGAGTTTTGTACCTGAACTTGAAAGTAGTTGAAATGCACTCATGTTCTAAAATTCAGAGATTCTATCATTTTAAAGTCATTTCAGGGTAGGAAAAATCCTAATAAAATGTACCCCATCATTAAAAATATTTAACTAGATGCCTATTTTTAAATATATTTAAACATAACAGCAAAATAAAATAAAACCCCATCACCTGGTGTTTGCCTGCAAAAGGTGTCAAGAAGCACACTCTGAAAAGAGGTAGGCAGATTGAATCTACCTGATATCTAAAAACAGACAGGACATGTTTTTAAAAGATTGATCACGCCCCCGTTAAGGGCAAAAATCACAGACTTGAAGAGTGTGCAGCTCGGTGAGCACAGCTCACTACGAAGGTGTGGGGACGTTGCCAGGCAGAACTGGTGAGGTTGCATTTCTAATTCCCATCTTGAGAGCAAGATTCACTAGATTAGTCAGCTCTTTTTGCTTGTTAAACCAGCTGCTTTGATGTCCTGAATGGGGGGCACAAGCACAATGATCTCATATTGGGCAGCAAAAGACAGAGCTGAAGGTGAGGTGGAAACCTAGCCTTTTTAAGGTTAAAGCTAGACAGTGTTTCACAGAAGAGTGAAGCTTGGATTGCCTTGTGGATGCGGGAGCATAATCCATTTAACTGCCCACAAAACACTGATTGAAAGCCCACTGCGTGTGCCAGGTCTATCTGCGTCCTCCTCAGATGAAAACAATTTTAACACGATAGCTCTGTAATGTATTGTTGCCGTCATTACACAGACATGGAGCTAGGGTGCTGGGAAGTATATTTTGCAATTTTACCTGTCAGTGTTAAAATTGTCCATGATTTCAGTTTTTAAGAAAGAGTCATTTTACTCATGCTGCCTGTCTAGTCTCCCAACCCCCGCCCACATGTCATGTTGGAATTGCAAACATCATCTATTCATGTATTCCAGTCAGTATGTGGGGAACTGCACGTCTCCTGCTGGGAAATGGGACAGGAGGCGAGTGCTCCAAGCTCTGTTCTGGGATGATTTTAATGGGGGGGGGGGGGACATAGACATACCTATGTTATTTCATGCAGCAATTCCACTCCTAGATGCACACCCAAGAGAACTGAAAATACATGCCCACACAAAAACCTGCACACAAGTGTTCACAGTAGCCTTATACATAATAGCTGCTGTGGAAACAACCCATATTTGGTTGTTTGCCACCAGCCGATGAAAGGATAAACCAAGTGTGATATTGCCATACTCCAGAACATAGTCATAGAAAGGGACAAATACATACTACAGCGTGGATGAGCCTTGAATACGTTATACTAAGTGAAAGAAGCCAGTGACAAAATACCACATATTATATAATATCACTTATATGAAATGTCTGTAATAGTCAAATCCATGGAGACAGAAAGTAGATTAGTGGTTGCCAGGGGCTGGGTGGTGGTGTGTCAGTAGCAGGAACTTGAGGATTGATAGATAGTTAAAGGGTGTGGGGTTTCTTTGGGAGATGACGAAAAGTTTTAGAATTGATTGTGGCACTAAGTGCACAACTTTGGGAATATACTAAAACCCACTAAACTGTATACTCTAAAAGGAATGTAAATATTTAAAAAGATTTTATTTATTTTTAGACAGAGGGGAAGGGAGAAAGAGAGGGAGAGAAATATCAATGTATAGTTGCTTCTCATGCGCCCCCTACTCGGGACCTGGCCTGCAACCCAGGCATGTGCTCTGACTGGGAATCGAACCCACAACCCTTTGGTTCATAGGCTGGCACTCCATCTACTGAGCCACACCAGCCAGGGAAAAGGAATGTAAACTTTATCAATATAAAGCTATTAGAAAACAATACAAATACCTGAGAAAATTTATACCTGTTTATTTTGTAACCCACCCTAACTTCTAAAGTACCATATTCCATATACAGTTTATACAGTTTTTATTTCCTTAAATAATTCGTTTTGAGGTTTTATTTTGAGAAATTCAAGACGCTGAAAAAAGATGATGTGGGAAAGTATCATTTCTTATAGGAACAAATTATTCTGCATATTGCGATTCTTTGACAACCTTCCTTCTTTAGGGAAACAAATATCCCCAAGCTCTTTCCATCCTGTCTTCTACCAAAATCCATATTCAATAGATTTTAAAAGTGTAATTACACTGAGATTCAGAAGCCTGACAATGATTATATGCATTTATTAATGAACAAGTGTTTGAGTGTCTTAAGGTAATGAAATATATTTACTCTAATTTTTTATCTCTTGGAAATGACCAAACCCCCTTTATATTCCAGGTACCCTGAAAGGTGCAGGAGCTAGGAGTGTGCAGAGGAAGCAAGCAGACACAAACGCCGCAGGCAGCTCCAGGTGCTGTAATAGAAGACACGAGCACGGCAAGGTTCCAGAGAGAGCAAGAAGTGCATTGGGTGGAGAACAGCTGGTCCCACCGACGTGGTGACCAAGAGGTACTGAGAATGGTGGAACTGGCGCTTTCACTCTAGAATTCCTGGTAAGTAGAAGTTTCATTATCCTTGTTGTTATTTTGAAGGATGGATTGTGTAGGGGTAATTTACAAGCAGCTTCCTGGCTTCTGAAATGTGATTGGACAGTTACCGAAGAAGACAATTCAGCCGCTCTTCCTGAGAATCCGTTATTGGGACAAACTTCGTTTCTCCGTGCGGTCAGATGTCACTCCTGCATATGTCCAGTAGATGGAAGCATTGCTCTCTTACCAAACTTGGTTCTCCATATTGCTCAAAGTCCCTGAGCACCAGAAACTGCCCATGAGACTGGAGCCCAAAAGTGTGCAGTAGAAAGAGCGTGGGCTTCGGGTTGGCTGAATCTGTGTCTTCATCCGGACTCTTTGCCTTAGTGGAGTGATCTTGGGCACGCTACTTCAGTTCTCTGAACCTCAGGTGCTTCATCCAAAAAGTGAGGATTTCACAGACCCACAGTCTCATATCCATCATTTCCAAAGTCCCACATTCTGAAAACCAGAAGCATTTTGTACTTCACTCGGCAACAAGACCTGGCCTACACTGATCTGCGGTTATGTATCTTCCTGCTTGTTGTGAACATTCTTGCATTTGATTGCGAAGAGGATTTGTGTGCTTCCTTGCAAAGTGCTCCTCTGCCCACTGGGAGTTTGAGCTAATAAAACATATATTATGCAGTATTATCTTTACAACATCTGCAAAAGACCAGAATCCTGAGGCACACCTGGCTCTTAGGCTAAAAGATCAAGGGCCTGCAATGCTGACTACAAGGGTGACTATAAGGATGGAAGGAGGTACCTTCTGTGAAGCACCTGGCACAACTTTGCCTCTCAGGGGCCCTTCTCTCTCCCACCTGAACCATCAGATTTGGGGGCTGCAAAATAAGAGAAAGCCCAGGGGAAAGAAAAGGCAAAGAATTCCTCTTGATGCCTTCATATCATTCATTCATACAACTAAGATTTATCAAGCACCTACTACATGCCAGATACTTTGTGATTAATACTGGGCTTATAGTCTTCTGTTACACTTGTGCACTCTTTAGGGGTAAGCTCAGAGATTGTCTTGGTTGGGTTCCACACATTACTCAGGCCAGAGGGCCACTGGGTGGGGCAAAAGTAAGATGCAGAAGGAGGTGGCTGCACCAGATACTACGGAAAGAGAAGAGAAAGGTCGGTTCCTAGGACTCAGTCCACACTGTGGCTGCCTTTTCCACCCATTTCTAAACTTCTCATACCATCTTTGATTTGCACTCTGAAGAGTTCACCTGGATAATCTTCTACCCTGGAGGAGGGGTGAATGATGGAGGTCCAAAGATGGACTTCAAATGAAGCTCACCTCCAGGCAGTGCATAGCAGGAACTCCTGGAATCTCACTCTGCTGCAGATTAATGTCTGTCATAGACTCGCCACTGGTGTAATGAAGGTAATACCTGGCCCTGCCCATGTCACTGTCTTCTTGTCTCCAGCTTCTCCCTCCCTGCTTGTCTATGCTCCAGTAATATCAGGGGCTTGCAGTTCTCAAAACATGCCACATCCGGCCTTCCCTCTTCGCCTTTGCACATGCTGTTCCCTTTGCCTGAAACTGCCTTTGCCACGCCTCCCTTCTCTCCTGTTTCATTCCTGGTAGTTCCTCAGCACAGTCCATGGCTCAGCTGCTTGAGATACCTTACCTGCCCTTCCTCTTCTGGCAGGCCTGAGTCATCCGAGTGACCCTGTGCACATGGCCATCACAGCACTGAACACACTGTTGGAGTCGTCAAGGTTGGTGCCTCCCTGGCCTCACCCCACCCACCATGCACATGCACTGGCAGCACTGCGAGGGCGCACCCTATTCTTCTCTGTGTCCTTAAACCACCGGGCTGGCTGCTCAGATGACTGTTGGTGGACTGGGTGAATGGCAGTGAAAATCAATGTTACCATATTTACGAAAGAGCTTTGAGCTCTTGGGACACATCAGAAAATGACATAAATCTGCCCTCATTGCAAGAAAGAATCAGAGATCTCTTTTAATGTCAGGCCCTCACCCTGCATGACCCATTGCTTCATCCTAAGAGACCTTGCTTGTGGGAAGCACACTGGGCTGGAAGTCCCAAAGCTGGGGCTCAGGACCCATGTCTGTCACTAGCCAATTGTGTGATCACATCATTGACTGTCACATAGCAGCTTAGCCACCTTCTCAGGGTAACGAACAGCCAGAGCAGCTGCTCCCTAAAGTTCTAATCTCCTGTGGCTTTATTTGAGTGCTAGAGCTGCGGGGTCACTGAACACATGACATCTAACTTAACGTGCCAGCTCTAAAAGTAGGACATATATGTGTCTCTGTACACACTTGGGCTGTGTACAGGAGTGTGGGCAAGGGTGCCAGCAGTGTACTCGGTGGCCAGTTGGAAGGCTGCCACTCAAATGTTCTACCTTTACAGATCTCATCCTCCTCTGTCTTTAGACAGTCTCTTTCTAACATTCAAATACTTCTGGGTCCTACCCTTTTACCTTAAAATTATAGAATTTCAAGGCTAGAAAGGAGCTTAGTAGATAACAGCTTAGTTATCTTGCGAAAAGTTTGCAGGGGCCCTGGCTGGTGTGGCTCAGTGGATTGAGCACCAGCCTTTGAACCAAAAGGTCATCGGTTTGATTCCCAGTCAGGGCACATGCCTGGGTTGCAGGCCAGGTCCCCCCAGTGGGGTGCGTGAGAGGCAACCACACATTAATGTTTCTCTCCCTCTCTTTCTCCCTCCCTTCCCTTCTCTCTAAAAAATAAATAAATAAACTCTTTTAAAAAATCTTCAAAAAAAATCCTTGCTGGGGTAGTTGATGGACAATTGAATAGGACAGGCTCTGACAGGCACCTGGGTAGGAAGGCCCAGTGACTCCTGCAAGCCACCGATGGGAGATGAAGAAGGTAAGTAAAGAAGAAATGTCTCCTACCTTTTAGTTTCTCCTGTAGCCGTTGTCAGTAATGCAGACACTTCTACAAAACCAGAACTTCTGTTCCAAATACAAGGTATTCTCCACTTCCCCATTCTGCTCTCTTGCCACCACACACCAGTCGCTCAAACCAGAGACCTACAATCATTCTCTCTTCCCTGCCTCGAACACTCAATCCTGTTATCTCTTCCTCCAAACATATTCCCAACCTGACAACTTCCCACAAACTTCACTGCTGCAACCCCAATCGAAATTCGTTTAAAGCCCTCAATGGCTTCCCATGGTATATAGGAAGATCAAAACGGCTGACCACATCACAAGGCCGCCGCCCCCTCTCCAATCTCTCATTCCGGGCTGCACCACACCCACCTTTCTGTCCCTTCCACATGCCACGCGTTTCACTGTTTCAGGACCTTTGACAGCGTTGTTGCTTCTTCCTCCGGATCTTCACACACAGGCCCATCCCTAATGTTAGCAGGGCCCAGGCACATGGAGGCCCACACACCGCCAGCAACTGTTACATGAGACACTTTCTCCCCTCTTACCAAATGCCTTCATAATGACAAAATTGAAAATCTGTGTGCATGTATGGTTTCAATAGGTTTGTGAAATACAAAGGACAATTGAATTTAATTATTATTGTGCATACTTGAGTGTTCTGTTGGTGATATTTAAATGAGTAATAGACATTATTCATAACTTATATATTTATTTCACAAAAATTTATTTTTGGTTTTCACTTAAGTGGAATCAGGAAAAAAATCATTTTCAAATAATTGTGTTCTATTGAGATGAATGATATAAAAGATTTTTAAATGTTATTGTTTTTAAGTATACAAAATTTAAATCCTTAAAAACATAACTGAAAGTAAATATAAAAAATAAAAAGCTAAAATAACTTCAACAAAGTTATTTTTCTCAAATAATTAAAATGATTTAAAATTAAATAAATGCAGATGATAATTAGTGAATACAAAAATTTTAACTTAGTGTTATTTAAATAAGAGTGAAGACTTTTTTGGAAAATTTATCTAAATTATATTAAACATTCTTATCAACAAAATGAATCTCAATATTAGTGTTCAATGTTCATGTGGTTGTCAAAGTAAAGAATCAGATTGCTGTAAAGCATCTTACATCTAGACCAGCACACCTACTAATTTAAGGGAAATACGAATTATCGAACAGTATGAATGGTCCTTGCATGCCCTGTGCAAATGTTGCAATGCCATTCTCGTTCATGAGCATCTCCAAAAACCAAGAAGAGCAACAATAGTAACAGCAAAGGTGAGTGCTCAGAACTCTGGGAA
Source organism: Anoura caudifer (assembly GCA_004027475.1). Classification (NCBI taxonomy): domain Eukaryota; kingdom Metazoa; phylum Chordata; class Mammalia; order Chiroptera; family Phyllostomidae; genus Anoura; species Anoura caudifer. Next base: position 288,664 of record PVKU01000328.1, on the reverse strand, counting down.
ACGCCTCTCTATGCCATTGTTTGCTGCACTGGTGCTACCTGAGAAGAAGGGCACGCCAAACTCATTGGTCTTTTCTCTTACGTAAGCACTCTGCCGAGCTCACCCTCTCCACACTGATTTTTGTTTGGATGCAGAGGTTGGAAAAAGCATTTCTGTGGAGCCCAAGCAGTGTTAAATAATGAGGATGCTCAGAGTCTTCTCACACAGGGCCCGGGAGCCCCTATTGCCTTGGTCCAAGAGTAGTTCTGTGCAAAAGGTCACTTCCTTCCTGGCCTCACAGATATAGAAAGACCTTCCCTGACCACAATGACTAACTGAAGAGGTGCCCACCTCCTCACCCAAGTCATTCTCTATCCATTTTCTATCCTAGTTGCTGTTCATCATATCAATGACCACTCTCTGGAATTACATTATCTCTTACTTGTTGACTGTTTACGAAGCCTGTCTGGAAAAAATCCAGCCATTGTTAATATAATAAGAACAGTTTGCATGACATCAATGTAACTTGGCAGCCAAGGAGAGTGAACTGGAATGCGCATGTGTGAACAATAACAACTTCAGTGTACTAGTCAGTGGGGGTGGTAGACACTGTTGAGTGAGCATGTGTACTGTGTGGCTGTCACATTCAAAATGACTGAGCAAGTAGAGCAATGAATCTGCATCAAATTTTGCATGAAGTTTGAACATTCCTCTATGGAAACTATTTGGATGATTCAGAAGGCTACAACTATGGGCAACTGGTGATTGGCAGCTTCATCATGACAACATGTCATTAAGCTGTCAATCATGTCTCATGAAGAGCATTTTGGTGAAACATCAAATCACCCAGGTGACTCAGCCCCTCTAACAGCTCAGATTTGGCACTTTGCAACTTCTGGCTTTTCCCAAAACTAAAATCACCTTTGAAAGGGAAGGGATTTCAGACTGTGGATGAGATTCAGTAAAATGCAACAGAGCAGCTGATGGCAATTGGGAGAACTGTGTGAGGTCCTAAAGTGCCTACTTTGAAGGGAACTGAGGTGTCATTATCCCATGTACAATGTTTCCTGTATCTTGTATCTTCTTCAATAAATGTCTCTATTTTTCATGTTACATGGCTGGATCCCTTCTGGATAGACCTCATATTATTGCCCTCCACCATGGTTTTTGTCATGTCTACTTTATATACTTGGCCCTTGCAAGAGAGCATGGCACATGATAAGCCTCAATAACCACTCATTAATAATTAAACATCTCCAATCTCATAATTCTAGAAGCACTATAGCAATGTACATTTACTTACATGATGCTGGTTCACCCTTATGTAGTTCCTGCTCACTCATGCCCACAACCTATGAAGTACAAACAGCTCGACCTGGGCTAGGAAAGGTTTGGAGGTTTGTCAGTGTGAGCATGTGGTAGAGTGGGGGCTTGAAACCAGTCTCCTAACCATAAAATTAGGTTTTACATACAGCTCGAGTGAAGAAGGGGCCTTGAAACGTACACCCCCGGTGAACGCCATGTGCATTTCTTCCCCTAGAGGGCAGTGGCTTCACACGCATGGACACCTGACTGATGGGCTGCCTTAGAAGGTAATGCCGGGTGCCCACATCTTCACCCAGATTCTGGAAGACCCTCGAGACAGTGCGAGCACACCAATACTGTCCTACCTGTACGATAGATCTTGTTAGCTCTCCGTGCTTCCATAGAGTCAGAACTTCCTGGTAGGAACCCCTTTGCCCCCACCTGGCTTTGCCTGTTTTTCCAAGTAGAAAGTTAGAATTTAAAGCCAATACATCCCTCTCCTCTCTGCTTTGGGTTACCTTATCACCAGTGTTTCTCAATCTTCACACTACCTACATTCGGGGTTGGAAAATGTCTTGGGACGGAGTGCGTTGTAGGATGTCCAACCGCATCCCTGACCTCCGCCTGCTAGCTGCCAAGAGTACTCACTACCCAATCTCCCCCGCCAAGACACACACGTAACTGTAACAACCAAAAATGTCTACAAACATGGTCAGATATCCCCGGGAAAGAAGAGGTGAAATCGCCCTCTCCCCCTGCCTTGAGAAGCACTGTGTCATCGCTGTAAATAACAAAAAGCAAAAGGCCCATGGAAGAGATGTCATGGAGTCTAGCGGCTTCAGGAGGCTGCTGCGGAGGAATTCACAATGTTCTCTGCACAGGATCTCACGATTTTCCTGTAAACTTTTCTTCCAGCGACATTTAATGTTTTACCATCTCCAAATGGCAATCATTTGCAAATTAAATGGTGTTTATCCTCCTGGCTATGAACTCTAAAAGGCGTGCAGGGAATTTGTGTGTGTGTGTTTGCGCTCACAGTTCTTAGACCCTGGGAGTCATTTATCTGCCTTTTATTGTTGTCGTTCCTCTCTTGGCCTCTTCCTCCACCAGACAGGCTTAATAACTGGCAATCATCACATTGCAGGGCAAAGCTGTCGGCAGCCACCTCCGCACCGGAGGAATCAGACATCCACAGAGCTTACTGGAGCCATCGCTTCTTTTGTTTTCTCAGGCAGACTGCAGTTTTTTCTCTTGGCTCTTTCCTTGAATGAGGAGAATCTGAACACATCATGTGGCTGCAAATGGCTTCATATAAGCTGGAAAGAGAAGTAAACAGGAAGTCAACAGCAAAGGAGAAATAAAAATGATCCGTCAATTAGACTGTTCAATGCCCCCTAGGCATCTTTGGGGAAAGCTGGGCTGCACTAATCAGGCCTGGGCATCCAGGCCCAGAGCAGAGCTGCAGGGAGCCAGCCAGGGGAGTGAGTGCCAAACCCCTCTGTGGGCCAAAGATCTTCCAGGAGAGGCAGCACGATGTGGCCCCCATGCATGCATGAAAACCATCACAGCCAAGTTGCAGAACGTACATGACGATTTTTTTCTCCTTTCTTGGACTCAGATGAAAGGCTGCACTGTGAGCGGAGAATACAATTGCCCTGGCATTCCCCTCCCACATCTGGCTGCTCTTGTTGTACACCCTAGATTTTCACATTCACAGAGAACAGCCCACTGTGCTCTTTATTTTTCCTTTGTTTTTAAAGTTATTGATTGGGGGGCAGAGAGAGAGAGAGAGAGAGGGAAACATCACTTTGTTATTCCACTCATTTGTGCATTCATTGGTTGCTTCTTGCATGTGCCCTGAGCGAGGATTGAACCCACAACCCTGGTGTATAGGGATGACACTCTAACCAACAGAGCTAGTCAGCCAGGATCCTGCTATGTTCTTGAGATAAGCCAGGCATGGTGCCCCAGAGTCCACTTCTCGGGACCCTGGCCACCCTTCCGGCCACCACCCAGAGCCCATGTCTGCTGCACCCGGGGCTCCAACCCAGCAGCGCCCCTCCAACAACAAGGACCACTGCAGGGTCCAGTCTTTAAGCCCTGGTCTGTCCTGCCGTGTCTTCCCTGAAAACAGTGTCAAAGAGAATCCAGGGAATAATACCGTTGAGTTCTTCGACATCAGTCTGAAAGGGAGGTGTCCCAAAGCTAAGAGAGAACAAGAGAGACACCAGGTTTTTGGTGTCTCATTTTGCAAGGAAAGTCAGATTGTGCAGACAGGGAGCTTTTTCTTCTCTTCTCTCTTCTTTTCTTTTCTGTTCTTTTCTTTTCTTTCCCTCTTCACTCCTCTCCTCTCCTCTCTTCTCCTTTCCTTTTCTTTCTTAAAGATGTAGGTGACAAACTAGTTTGGGGTCAGAAGGATAAGAAACATATTTTTAAGCAAGTTTCCAAGCCTACTAGGAAGAGGCAGGGTATGTAACTTATAGAACACTATGATTAAAACATAACTCCCTCTCCAATCCAAGTTCCTCTGGTCGACTTATTCTGTCACAGGTGATACTTCAAATCCACACATGGAAGTGGCTGGAGACCAGAGATCTCCATACCAGAGGCTCAACTGTGGACAGTGGGGACATTTGGAAGGAGGCCCCCGAGAAGACTCAGACTACTCATGATGCAAAACAACAGGACAATAGTGGAGCTCTGACCTCAATGCTTCTGAACAAATTGTTTCCTAACACTTGACACCCTTGTGATGAGACCAACTGAAGAGCAGAGATCCTGACCAGGTGTGTGAAAGTGGCTGGTGTCCAGCTTCTGTTTAAGCAAAGGCTCACCTTACTGGAAACACTCTTGCTGTCTGGCCCTGGGCCGCTGTAGCAGAACCACTTGCAGGAAGCAGACCTGGCTGCCCTTCCCCACTCACTGCATAAGGAGAGGGCCCCAGCAGGGGCCACGAGACCTCCAGCCCAGGCTCGGACCTCTCAGTTTTATCAGCCTCTGCATGATTCCCCATCTCCTCAGTAACCAGTCCCAGCAGGCAGTGAGCAATCACACATGCGTAAGTTGGACAACAACCCGGACACTTACGTGGTAAGCACAGATACACATTTGCTGAATGGGAAGGGTCTCTCTGTATAACTTCCATTTTCCAGGTATGCTAAGTGCTAAGACTCGGCCCAGCCGGGCATCGTGGACAATGAGTAAATCCGTGAGCCTCTGCCATGTGTCTCGGCTGTGTTCAGCGCTATGCGTCACATTAAAGAAGCCCAAACATGGCTCTACTCTGGCTTCTGTGTGGTTGCAGCCTTGCTCAACTCACAAGACTAACAAACATGTAAGGCTGAGATCATACCATGAGGCCAAATGACCATTCCGGCCCTCAGTGAGCCTGAACATTTAGGTAGCGCTCTGGCACTTTGGTCAATGATACCTCACATGGCTATTCAGTTTTTCTTTTATGTCCGTGGTCATCCACCAGGTTATAACTCCTCCAGGGCAGGAAGCACAGCTTACCCTTGGTAGAGTCCCATCCCTCTCTGTCTCTCACACACACACACACACACATACACACAGACAGCTTCCTGCACAGTGCTGCACACACAGTTAGGTGCTGGTTATGCTGTTCCCGAATGCTCCAGGAAGTTAATCGTGTGGAACGGAAGATAACTGCACTAAGAGTTTGTGTCAGGGAGCAAGCTAGGCGGGCAGGGGGAGCGGTCGGAAGGAGATGCGATGGCAATGCAAGAGGCAGTGGGCAGTAAGCAACTGCGGCTCTTCATTGTTTTCTTTTGAAAGTAGTGATTAAAGATAACATTTAAAAATTATAAAAGTGCACATATTCATTATAGAAAATTTGTAAAATAAAGAAAAATATAAAGAAGAAAATTTAAATCACAGATAATTTGACTCCCAGACATTGGTAAACACATAGAATATATGACTATGAACTGTAACAAGTGTTAAGAGGGAACAGATAAGTAAGAGAATAAATAATGGGGGCCTCTCTGAGGGTGTGGCACTTAGGCTGAGACCTGAAGGATGAGCAGAGGTTACACAGGTGAAGAGAGAGAGAAAAGACCTAACAGGCAGGTGTATGTGTTACAGAATGTAGTTTTTAAAGAAGGTAAATCATAATTCTCAGACAAATATAAAGCGAACATGTGCCAAACATTGTATTTAACTCAATAATCAATGAAGGAGCCAGTGAGATGTTGCAACTCATTCAAGGGAGAATTCAAAGTACCAACCTTATCAATCAAGAAGGCTGTAATGAAGTATAAATTGATGCCAGGTCGAGTGGAGAAATTATCTGTCTGTCCCCAGAACAGAATTCACTGGCATATGGAAAACGATCATTTGCATTTCCTCACTTACCTACAGCTTATAGAGTTGTAAAGTAGCTCAGAGAAAATAAGACATGGAAATAACCAGGATGAGTAAATTCATCAGAACACCCCCGAATTTTTTCTCCATATTTCAGAGTCACTCACGGTTTTTCCTGACATGTATAAATGCCCTGGGAAGGGAAAGAGCTTCATAGAACCAAAAGGAGAGGAACGTTGCTGGCGTGTAATGAGCAAGGGGGAGGGTGGATTGGGATAGGGGTCGTGCTTGACCTTCCTGTTGGTATCTGATTCTTTCATTTAACAATGCAGGATGAACATTTCTCCATACCATCGAATATCCTTTCAAAGCGTGAGTTTTTAATGGCTATACTGTGTTGCCTTGTGGTGGACTCATCATAACAGATTTACAAACCACCCCCACTCTTGTCCATTTAAATTGCTCTCCCTAAGTATTCTTTTTTTTTAAGATTTTATTTATTTATTTTTAGAGGGAGGGAGAAAGAGCGGAAGAGAAAATTTGATGTGAGAGAGAAACATCGATCAGCTGCTTACCATGTGCACCCTGACCAGGGAAGGGCCTGCCACCCAAGCATGTGCCCTGACCTTTGGCCTTGCAGTACAATGCCCAATCAACTGAGCCACACCAGTCAGGGCTCACTTAATATTCTTGTACATGACTCTTTGTTCTTACATATCTCTGATTATTTCCTTGGGATGGATTTCCAGGTAGACTCTGTAGATCAAAGATATTTTAAAGGTGTTTGATTAACAAAAACTGTTTTCAAATGAAATGTTTTCAGAAAATGTTGAGGTGTGAGGAAGTAGAGGCTCTGAGATTGCCTAGAAGGCCAATGTACTAAAGAGGTGAGTGGTGGGAAGGGTCTGCCCTAGGGGAGAGCGGTGGGGTAGAGATGAGGGTCAGAAGTGAGAAGGGTCAGAAGTGAGAAAGGTCAGCAGCAGCAGCCATCTGGAGTCTGTGTGTGTAGAGTAAAAGGGGGCAGAGGAGGTGGCCCCGAAGCTTTGGGCTTCCATTTTGCCTTAGACACGCATTGGAAATGAGCCTATGTGAAAAAGAAACTACCTTGAGGAAAGAAGACACGTTTATTTTTAGACGTAGAAGGTGTGGGATAACCATAGAGCATCCAGGAGCACAGAGGCAGAGTCTGGGCTAGAGAGGCTGATCTGGGAGCCGTACAGAGACCTGCTGGTTCAAACCAGGAGAGAGGGGGTGCCTCCATGGGAGGAGCCCTGGCAGAATACCCACACTCTTGGGCATGCTTGGGGGACCCAGCAAATAAACAAGCATGAGAGAGGAAGGTAGGAAAGGGTATCCATGAGGCAGTTAATTAACAATGTCAAATATTGTCACCAGGTCAGAAAGGATGAGGACTAAGGGGAAAAAAAGAAAACAACAAACCATTGTGTTTGGTCTAAGAAAGTCATGGCAACCTCAACAAGAGAAATTTCAATAAAACTGTGGGGGTGGAAGCCAGCGGTTAAGGAAATAGGAGATGGAGACACAGAGTGTTGGCCACAGCATGGAGAATTTTGGCAGTGAAGGGAAGAGAAAGGTCTGGAAATCAGCTAGAAAGGAAGAGAGTCCAGCATTATTTTGTGTACGTGTCTTGTTCAGATTCCAACCCAGCAGCTTCCGTCCTGCTTCCCACATCCCTACCACAGTTTCCACTACTTAGTGTTAGACCCCAAGTATTTTCTAACCCAGGGATATGATCTGGCTTCATATGACAAGCACTTAACACAGAGCCAGACACATAGTAAGTGCTCAGTAAGTGTTATTATTGACACTATTTTTATTAAGAGTCTTTAGGAACCCAATATGCAAACAAACAGGAAGAACAATACACAAGGGAGAGGGAGAATAGGGATGAGGTGAAGGAAGGTGCTCTGTCTTTAGCATAATAGATCATATTTTTTTTCTTGGCCTCAGTTCTAGATCTATTATCGACTTAATACTAGGTATACTGTTTCTACATAAGATGTCCCAGGAAGACTACATTTTGTCAGTTGGCATGTAGCTTTGAGACTCTCCTTAACAATTTCTTTCTGCATTTTCCTTCATGGCTTTGGGGTCAGTCTGAGTCTAAGGTCTGGCCTTGCCTCTTGGAACTATGGAATAGAACAGAGGAAAACTCCCCAAGGGACAGGATTTGGGAAGAGAATGTGCAGAGAGGAGCTAAGCAAATGCCAAACATGTGAGCCACTTGCAGCAAATGCAAGCGAGGAACAGAGGAGCCCAGGGGCCCTTGGGTTCAGAAAGGGACTGAGTACAATCACAGCCACTCATCAGCAGGGGGGATCTGAGCAAGAGCAAAAGCTCAGAGGGTTCTGTGTGCCAGTCAACAGTGTGGGCGGAGGAGCAAAAGGGGCAGGTCCGACTTTTCCTGCAGCAAGATGACAGAGTTAATCCACACTGCACTGAGGCCATGTAGAGAAGATGCAAGTAGTTTATCGTTTCTACGACTTTGCTGGCCTTTCCCCGGAGCCACCTTCATCCATTGGTTAGAAGGCAAGAAAGTAACTAACCGTCCAACCTACCTTAAAGCTTCAATGACTTAAACAGTCCCTTTGGGTAGAGTACAGTCAATCATGACACAAATGCTTCTTCTCCTTCACACCCTAAGACAGTGTCTGGGATGCAGAGGAAGAGCTGCGTGTGGATTACATGAGGGAAGGCCTCAGACACGTCCTCAGCATCCTGGGAGGTCCGGTGAGCTTTCTCACACTTTCCCGGTTGCTACTTGCCCTGATGGCCTTCTCAGGTGAAGGGGGATGGAGGGAAGCTGTTTAATACATGATCTGGTCTCCCTTGGCTTCACCAGAGCTCCTAAGTTGACTTGGCTCTCCGGCTGCTGCATGCCCCTCTGAGAACCACCTGTGACCACCAGCAGGTCCCACTGCCTGGATTCCATTCTGTAGCCCTGGCTACCGAGCCACCCTTCCCAATGGTACTTCTCACCTTCCTCACTGGTTGCATGTCTTCTCAGTAGCAGAAGCCCTGCTGTTACCAAAGCTGACCATCTCATTGCTTGATTTTATAACTGGGTTAAATGTCAGCCTGGGGGAAAAAATCTACTATTAAGGCTATCCATATAATGAAACCTGAGCCCCCACAATGCTCTGCACTGACTGATGCTTCCGACCAAATTGTTTGAATTGACTAGTTAGTTGTCTGGGCATCTGGTGGAGATGGCAGTTTTCATTTCGTTTTGTTTTGTTTTTGTTGTTGTTGTTGTTGTTGTTTTTGCCAGGCTTGAAAACCTGAGAGGTTTTTTTATTTCAAATCCTCTAAACTCTGTGCTCGATGAGGATGGAAAGTGTTGCATGTGGAAATTGCCCGGATGACTGGCGAAAACTTGCCAAAAGAGAAACTTTCCAGCTCCTGGCTTTCAAAGTGCGCGCTGTGCCATATGTCATGAGGTAATACAGATTCCCTGAATGGGACTCCACAGCCGATGAGACCGGCGACCCGACGGTCAGCAAATACAGTTCTAGTCACTAATCAGAGGCAACAGAAGAATTGGTAAGAAAAAGCAAGAGAAGGATGGCCAAGAAGAGGAAAAAAAAAAATCGGCAACTAAGAATCAAAGCTCCGCAAAATGGAGGGAAGCTGCCCTCGGGCCCGACCCTTGTTTCGTTTAGCAGAAGAAAATAAGCTTGAAAGTGTTCCTGAAGCAGCAGTGTTCACGTTAACAGATACCATCTGGAAATCAAGAAAACTCAGATTGTGTTTTTGCAGATTTGTACTGAGAACCAGTTCCAGCCAGAGAACCTCAAATCTCAGAAGTTTCCAACAGGGCACAAAGATATAAACAATCATTTAGCAAAATCCGCCGTCAAGATGACAGATGAAGGCTGTTGTCTTCTCCTCTCTATTTAAGTCAAGAGATGAGGTCAGACGTGACCAAGTGCTTGGCGATGTGATGGTCTGTGGAGATGCATTTTAAGTAATTTTTAACATACAGAGACTGGCCTCAGAGACAAGCAAATTTATCTTCAAGACTTCATTCCCGGTAAATATCTAGTGTCCTCATTGTGGCCTCTACTTAATTGCTCTCTCTGCCCCCCACTGATTACAGTTCTTGGAGGATAATGACTTAATGGGTTTGTTAGTGTTTTTCCTCAACTACCCTATCCTCTCTTCATATTTGCATTTTAACAGGGCTTTTTGGAGATAATACCTCTGAAACAATGACAAGATTGTAGGAATTTTAGGCAGCAACGTGGTGGGCTAGAGGGGAAGGAGAGGGTGCATTCAGGGAGTTTCACGTCTCTAAATCAGCATTCTGCAGAGTGGCTGCCTACACAAGAGCATTCCCTCCTTTGAGGCTGGTTGTAACAGCCTTCCAGGGGGCCTCTCATCTCCTTCCACATCCTGGCAGCTGTGAGCAGGGAGACCTGTGGAAGTCTTGCTTTCCTGTGCAGCCCAGAGCATAATCTCTTCTACGTTGTTGGCTGAGAACAATCAGTGCAGGTTTCCCCAGGTAACGGGGCAAAAAACAAGCCTCGTGCATCATTCCTTGCGTGCGTGTGGCCATTTCTAAACAAATTTCCCAAGCAGAAGACCTCAGCCTCTCAGAGAGCCCCCTTGCCTGGCTTCTTTCTCTGGCCCCATCCTGAGAGGGATTCAGCAGCTCCGCTATTGCAGGGCCGCCCAGATGCACTTGGGTGCTTCCTGCTGCTTCTCGCTGGACTGTGGGTCATTCCGTGCAAGGGAAGGTCACAGGCTTGTTAACTAAACGGAAAGCAAAGACAGACAGGATACAAATTTTCCTAGAAAGACACTAGCATGGTGTAACAGCAATACTGTTTCCAAATTTTAGTGGTGATTATGGCCACTACCCTTTCCTGCTTCCTGAGGACAACAGTTCAACATGACTTCCAGCACAATTAAAACAAACGGCTTCAGACAGAGCCAATGTTAAGGGGTGCGTAGGCCTGAGAGCCACAGTGCACTGACTTTTAAATTTGATTTCTTGAAGGGGTGCTCACGCAGAAACTGCAACTGGGAATACACAGAACTCCCTGGGTTTAGTTTTATTTGTATGCAGCATATATTTGCATGATACTTTTATTTTTTTGGCCAGCACTTTCTCATGCATAATTTCATTTGAGCCTTACCAGAGTGATCTGAGGTAGGTAAGGTGGGGATTAATCTTTCCTTTTGGTGAATGAGCTATCTAAAGCTCAGACAGCTGCCGCAGGTGATGGTGAAAAGGTAGGACTAATCCCAGGTTTCCTGGCCCCTAGTCCCTATTTCTATTTATCAAATCACCTTTCATTAAGACCCAGAGGGAGTTGTAGGTTGGTCAAACCTCATCACATCTATTCTAGTGGACACGTGCGTTTTTTCTGCCCAGGATCCCCCCTATTGGAATTACCTAGCCCCCAGTTCTGTAGTATTCATTTTTTTGGCTATGTTCCAACCCACCATGTCCCTAACTAAAGATATGAAACTAAGTCCTGGCCAATCAGAGTTTCCTATTACCCTGGCCACAGTGATGGGCTCAGCTACAGCCACATGACCTAAACTGGCCAATCAGTCTTCTGTTTTGTTAAGGCTCTTGCGAAAGATGCGCTCTTTCTCTGAGTCCTTGCTGACGTGAAACAAGAGTCAGACGAGGAATGAAAGTAAGTGGAGGCAACTAGAGCTGAAAGATGGAGAGAGTCTTGATGATGTTATTTGAACCATTGAGTCCAGCTGTGCCTGAAACTCTTCAGTGAGCCAAAAAATTCCTTTTTTTGTTTCAGCCAATTGGTGTTCTGTTTATGACACTAGCAAATGAAAGGAGTTATTGAGTAATAAAACTGCCATTTCTGTCTCCCCCAGAATTAAGAAATTACCTCTTTAAAACTGTTTATTTATAGTATGCTTTATTCCTACCCACCAAAAAAAAAAAAAATTCTGAAGCAGCTTATAAAAATAAATAGGAAAAATAGGCAAAAGGGCAAAATTTAATGAAGGCGTAAGTTTAATACGTAAAATACATATCATATGTGGAGTACAGTCTTTATATTAAATTGAAATTTTTATTTTTTTATTTCAATTCCAAGTATCATTGAGAGTACTAGGAAATGGACACTTTGGGAAAAAGTATAAATTGTTTCAAACTTTCTAGAGAGAAGCTTGACAATGTTTATTTATGTCCTGTGCTTGTCCATCACCGACAATTTTACTTTTCAGAATGCATCCAAAGGAAATAATCAAATAAAAAAGGAAGTATTCAGAGATTTGTCTGTAAGAATGACTGTTATAGCCCTGGCTGGTGTGGCTCAGTGGATTGAGCACTGGCCTGTCAACTGAAGGGTTGCCAGTTCAATTCCCAGTGAGGGCACTTGCCTGGGTTGTGGGCCAGGTCCCCAGTGAGAGGGTGCATGAGAGGCAACCACACATTGATGTTTCTCTCCCTCTCTTTCTCCCTCTCTCCCCCTCTCTAAAAATAAATAAATAAAATCTTGGGGAAAAAATGACTTATAATTACCAAAAAATTGGAAAACAGTTTTAATATCCAATGATAAATTATGAGCCAAAAAATTATATGTTCACTCATTAGAATATCATTTCTCTAATTTAATAAATATACTAATGTGTTTATTAAAATAATGATGTAAAATTTTACTTACTGACCTGGAATAATATTCACATATTATAGCATGGCTTTGAACTAGCACCTCTAAACTCTCCCTAGGCCACAGCACGATTCAATTAAATGGTTCCCTCTTAAAAAACAAAACAAAAAAAAAGTTTTAAATGTATTGATTGTGGTAATTAAAAGTGGAAAAATATGGAAGTGGCAAAAATTGCCCTTCTGGTCTTATAGTTTGGGTATTCTTGTTTGGGTCAAACTTGGCTCTCCATAAATGTATTGTAATTATCCCTTCTTGGACCGTGTGCGGTCCATACACTCTCCATTTTCCAAACACGTGACTTATGCTGGGAGACTAATCACTGGCAGTGGGATGGGGGACTCAAGTATGATCTATTCCAGATCAGTGGCTGCCAAAATGCGTGCATGCTCAAAACAAGCCTGCGGGTTACAAGAAGAAAATTTTAGAACTTCTAGTCATGGTAACCCTTTTTACTTTCTTTTTAAAAAATAACGTGTATAATGTAACTGAATAGGATACAACAAATAAATATACAAAGGTTGTGAAAATGTTTTTGATGATAAAGATGTGTCCTGGTTATCTATTGCTGTGTAACACACAACCCCAAAACTTAGTGGCTTAAAACACCATTTTATTTTGCTCGCAATCCTGTAGATCAGAAATTTATGAAGGACTCACCTATGCAGTTTACTTTTGCCTTGATTAGTACCAGTTGGAGCGATCAACTATATCTAGAAGATTCACTTCCAAGATGGCTTACTCACATGGTTGGTAAGTTTGTGCTGACTCGGTTGGGGGCTCCCCCAGGGCTGTCGGCAGCTGGGGGAGAGGGAGGTCTCGGTTCTTCTCCATATGGCTTCTTCATTAGGCTGCCTGGGCTTCCTCATGAAATGGAGTCTGGGCTCTAAGAGAAAATGTTCCAAGAGAGGAAGTAGAAGTTATCAGACTTTTCAGGCCTAGAGCAAGAAGATAGTGTCTCTCCCATCATATTCTGCTGGTCAAAACTATCTAAGAGTCCACCCAAGGTTCGAGAAGTGAAAACATAGAGCCCATCTCTTGACAAGAGGTCTGCCAAAGAAGTTCTGGCCATCTTTAATCCACTGTACGGCATGTGTTCAAAAATGCCTGGAGACCACTAATTCAGATACACAGAGAGTGCGCCAGCAGCTCAGCCCCCGGACGAGGGCTCCGCTCTCTCGTGTAAGAGCCTCTTCAGCATCAGAGGCTGGTCTGCTCCACTGGTGCGCCTCCTCAAAGCTGTTTCATCAGAAACAGGTTTTTTTTTTCTTAATGGCTCTTTTTTAAACTCCAAAGTCACAATCAGAAGAAAGTGCAGGAAAATGTGGGAAAAGATAGAGTCAAACTCGTATTAGTGCCACTGCTTTTTCTTGCTCAATAAAACCGAGTTTCATTAATAACAACAAAGCATGTATCTGGTCAGGTCTTGGTGACCTGTAAAAACATTTCTTTTACATAACACACTTTAAACCAAAATATGTTGACTATTAACCTAAATGTAGTTAGAATGACCCTTAGAACTCAAAAGGATACATCTGAACAGTGTTCTTACCAGAGACTTCCCCGTGTGCAGGCCGACACCTGCTTGTCCTTTCTCATCAATCAAGGAAAATAATCACCAACAGAGCTCAGATATTTCTTTTCTATAGCATAATATACTCTTGAGAAAAATAAAGTGGGTTACTGAACAGTACAAACTCCTTTTGGTAAGAAAATGTGTGGGAAAAAGACAAGAGTACATTTTTCATTATTTACAATCCTACCTTCTGCCCTTATGAAGAGAGGGCCCTGAGAAGAACCTGTTGTTTTTCTGAGCTGCGTGGTGGGTGAGGGTACATGTTAGAGGGGGAAAAAGATAACAAAAAATTGTTTTTCATGAGAAAAAGAAGATGTCTAGAGGAGGCAGAGGAGAGATTAGCTGTTTTAAAGGGCCCCAGATTGCCCCAAACCTTTTGGTAAAATCTGCATTATTCAGCAGTTCTTTTTGGTGTTGGATTATGTTCTTTAGGGGATAATTCTGGATGCTGATGTCACTGAAAGTTGACCCAGGCCAAGAACAAGGGCAGCCTAAGGAAGTTCAAGTCACTTGTGAGTGATGTCTGAGTAGAAAAAGTTCAAAATATACATAAACCAAGTTGTGGCAATGAATATCTCCAGATAGTGGATTACAAATGGTACTTATTTTATTCTCTCTTTTCTGTATTTTTTTAAATTCTATTAGTTGTGTTATTAAAAAGAAATTATTTTTGAAACATACATTAACTTGGCAATCAAATAGACCTATGTTAGAATGCACCTCCCTTAATTCTTAAATTTGTGATTATGGACAGGCTCCTTAATCTTTTTCAGCCTCAGTTTTCTCATTTGCATAAAAAAGATAAAAATAGTACTTTCCTCATAGGTAGTTGTGATGATTAAATAAAATAATATGTGCAAAGTTCTTCAAACAGAGTGCGTACTTAGAGCTGGGTACGCATACAGTAAGTGGTACAAGCTATTATTGCTGTTGATGACTAGAGCTTGCTGGTGGTTCTCCGATCCTGCAAATTACCAACTTCTTCTATTCACTGCCAAGAAGTTAAAGCAGCATCTGGCTATGTGTCCGTATCCTCTAAAAAAACAACAGAGTATCATCAGCGGAGGTTTATCCCTACCCACAGAAGTCGCACTAAAATCATCATCATAAAGGAAAACTTTTTGACTGTCTGCTGTGGGCAGGTCATTTAAGTTCTCTAGAAGTTAGATGCAGTGACTGCGGCCTCCATCCCGTGGCCAGGTCAATTCTGGCCCCGAGAGCCCAAGTGCCTCAATTCCTAATTCAAAACATTGTCAGGATAGGCTATACTTAGGCCTGGCCCACATGTTCTTAATTCCCAGGAAGAACACACACTACTTTTCAGGACTTCCACTTGAGCCCAAGCATTCTGATGTGGGGTTGAGCTCCTCGGTGTTGTCTTGTGGCTGGCTTTTTGATGTGGTTTCTGTTCCAGTAAGTTAAACTCTGGCATCTCCGAGCTGGTGCGGCCTGCCACGCTGAAGATGAATTCAAAGCACAGACTAAGGCTGAATCTGCAGGCCTGCGGCAGATGGGACCACAGACAGCCCCAGGGTTCGTTAGCCAGAGGCTGTTTTCATTGTGGCATGGCCCCAACTGCTCAGGGCTCCCTAGCTGCTGCCTGTAGCTTGGCTATCTTCGACAGGGCTCCTCAACATGTTTTTGGTGTTTGACCTCTTCAGTGGGAGAAAAAAGAAAAAAGAAAACTCTGAATCCCACACATTCCTGCTTGAGGCTAAAGGAGCACATTTGCTGAGATTCACGAAAAGTCTCACTGCTCAGAGATCTTCCCTGTGGTTTCTGGTGTTTATTTATTACATTAAGTAATGAATAATCCATACCTAAAACAAATGTGTGAGCATTGTGGTAAGTATTGCTAGTGCCCTCCAGTATCTTGTTCTCCTATCTTTGCAGGCACATAGCAGACTAGACCTCCCAGCCCTCTGTGGTGGGGTGGGGGGCCATGTGACTGCTGTAGGCCAATGGGGTGTGAGCAGAAGTGACACTGATTACTGCTCAGTGAAAGCGTTGAAGCACTGAAGAGCAGGTGAGACGTCCAGTCTCTCTATTTCCTACTGAGGAGACCAGAGGAATCCTGTGTTCTAGATGTTGCAGCTACAGATAGTAGAGCCTCCATCAGCCTGGATCCTTGAGTGATTGATGGAGCAGAATTTCCCCCGACACACACCCCTACCCTTGACTTGCAATGGACATTTAGCACGTGCAAGAAAGAAATCTTTTTGGTGCTCACCTTTGGAATCTTTTTTTTTTAAAGATTTTATTTATTTGTTTCTAGAGAGAGGGGAAGGGAGAGAGAAAGAGAAGGAGAGAAACATCAATGCGTGGTTGCCTTCCGAGCACCCCCTTCTGGGGACCTGGCCTGCAACCCAGGCATGTGCCCTGACTGGGAATCAAACCAACAGCCCTTTGGTTCACAGTCCAGCATTCAGCCCACTGAGCCATACCAGCCAGGGCCACCTTTGGAATCTTGGGGTTAATTTATTATCAGAGTATATAACCTAACATAACTAGTTCTAACAAATAAAATTATCTCAAAAATATTAGTAATGGACTGGTCTACTGTAGGTCACCTGTAAGGCCTGTCACTAGGGTTAGGCCAAGGCTGTCTACGGTGGAAGATAGAGGACAAAAGGAATGCTTTTGGGGAGGAGCAGTAGTCCAAATTACCAATTTCAAGGGGCCTGGAATACTGCCGTCTACTCTGGGATGGCTGGAGGCTGGGCAGAACTTCCAGAGGATACTGTCTTTGGAGGGGCTCATCCCAGACACACCGCACCCCAGAACCAGGTCAGCCAAGTACAGCAGCCCAACCTTCTGGGAGGGAAAGCGTTCTAGGAGACTGTCCCCCATGGCCTCTTTGGTTCAGAGCCTGGAGGTTGGTCACATGTAAGTTCCCCAGAAAGTGAACAATGCTTGATAGGCCCCTTCAGACACAAAGGGTGTTAGACCAGGATGCAAATTTATTAACTGGTCTGGTTGGTTTTCTTTGCATAGAGCCTGAGTGCCAGTTGTCCAAAGGGGAATTGAGACGTGCTCACGCAGCCCCCATCTGAAGCTCTTCGAAGTGCACCCTAAGTGATAAACTCACAGCCCCAGTGTCGGAGGAGTCGGTGCTGCTCCGTCCATCTCTAAACCTGAAATGACCCAGCTGCCCTCACAAGTCTCAGTAAATGGGACGAAGAAGAAACTGGAAAGGGAAGGAGAACCTTTTCCTCTTGTCCTCACTGATGATATGGCTCGTAGTGATTGAAAGTCTGCATGACACCTATCTTCTGCTTGACCAGCCTGGAATGTGGTATCATTCAGGTGATGGCCACAGACAATGAACGAGACCACATGCATCATGGTACCTGGCTTCTGTCTTGTTAGAACTGGAAGAAAGAAGAAAATGTGATGGGTTAACTTGCTCATGACTCCCCGGGGTTGGGATTGCTGAAGAGTTTCTACTTCTGTGTACAATTGTCTTCGCAGAAATTTACTTCTCTGAATTAGTCCCAATGCAGAGCCAGGGGCCTGGCAACATTAAGATGAAAGCTTCACTAGGACTAAATGGGTTTTTGCTACTTTGCTACTTAGCAGAACTTTTATGCTAAAGTCTCTTGGGGTTTTTAATTTTTACAAGGTAATTATTTTTGAAGTCAAAAAGGTGCTGTTTCTCTTACTGAAAACCTCCTGCTGCAAGAGAAATGGGATCTTGTTACAAATTACTTAAGTCACTCACTTCCTCTGCCTGTATCTACCCTACTGCGCAGGCTAGCTAGCAGATGGAGAGCCACAGCTTGGTTCCCAGGTACAATGCCGGAAAGTAATTACATCAGATGTTAACTTGGGGAATCCATTTAAACAGAGACAAATTCCAAATGCAAATATAGTTTTGCTTTGAGTGTAATACACTTGAAAGGAAAATGCCTGTGCATTTAGAATAGAAGACAGATTTATGATGCCCCGCCCTGATTGAATAAAGGATTTGGAGACGGCTAACACTGTCAGTTGAAAAATAGTAGTGAGAGCCCTGACTGGTGTGGCTCAGTGGGTTGGGTGTCCACCTGCAAGACAAGAGGTGGCTGGTTCGATCCCTGGTCAGGGCACATGCCTGGGTTGTGGGCCAGGTCCCCTGTTGGGGGAGTGCAAGAGGAAGCCTGATTGATGTTTCTCTCTCACATATGTTTCTCTCCCTCTCTTACTCTCTCCTTTCCCCTCTCTCAAAGGATAAATAAACAAAATCTTTAAAAAGGAAAAATCGTAACAAGAACCTCTCTAGTGGTTCCCTATCTTTTAAATTCATATTAACAGCACTGTAAGTGTATTTTAATTATAATTTCCAAATCACACCTTGACACCCTGTGAAATTAAAGAAAAAGCCCTACCTTCTGAAATGTACCATAGTTACATTTCATTTTTTAAAAAATATTTATTTATTTTTAGAGATGAGGGAAGGGAGAGAGAAAGAGAGGGAGAGAAACATCACTGTGTGGTTGCCTTTCGCATACTCCCCACGGGGACCTGGCCAGCAACCCAGGTATGTGCCCTGACTGGGAATCAAACCCAAGACCCCTTGGTTCACAGGCCCGTGCTCAATCCACTGAGCCACACGAGCCAGGGCACATTTCATTTTTCAAGTGCTCCAAGAGTGCTTTATTCCCAAAGGTTGCTGATATAAGGATTCTTGGAAACCAAGGTAGCAGATAAAGCCCCTTGCTTAGAGCCCCAAGGGCTAAGCCAGGACTGGGACCAGTTCCGTCTACTATGATTGCCACAGGTCAGGAGGAATGGGCCAAGGACAGGTCTTGCTTTATAGAGCTGTACATAGCAACTTGTGCATGGGAAACATACTTCTTACTTCAGATTGGCCCTATAACCAAAGGTAGAGCACAACGGCTGTACCAAGCGGATATTTGCAGCAAAAGTTAGGAGGCTTATGCCCTTTTGGCAAGCAACACATCAGATTTCCAATACTTAAGTTGAGTTTATAAATAAATAACTATAATCTCCAAAATATTAAAACTGTGCAAATAAACAACAGAAGGAAAAGAGAGAGGGGGTTGGGGTACAAGGGATGTCTTTCTAATATGCCAGGTGAAGGTGATGTTGACTTAAATTCTTGCTTCATTCAGGTCCAAGCCCTTTATAGAACTAAGTTCTATAAAGGAAGACAAAGAGACTAAAGAAACAGACACTTAATGAGCTCGCATAACACATGACTCATCTTGCTGCCTAAAGCAACACACCTGATTGAAGGGCGAAGTGAACTCTGCTCCCTTCTCGCCGGCTGGGGGAGCTGAGACTGGCGTGCAGAGTGGGAACAGAAACCTCGGGCTTCTTGAGCACTTTGAGGTCAAATCAGAATTTGTTTCTGTCTTGCCTTTCAAAGCTTTGTTTTTGTATGAGCCATCCATACTAATGACTCAGCATTGCTGGGCCAGGGAGGACTTCAGTGGGCACTGTAGGTGCAGTCCAAGATGGACATTCTTTAGAAATGAAAAGAACTGAGGCTTTTCCTAAAAGGATTTTTTAGAGATGGAAATTCACAGTTTCACCATTGCCCTGGCTACTCTACCTCTGCCCCACTGAAGCCTAACCCACCCTGAGGTTGCCCTACAAAATAAATAGTGAACGTGTAAAGCTCAGTAGTGATTCTATTCAGAGTTACTGCCACCCACATCCAGAGCCTAGGCCAATATAAAGTCACCCAGGATGTCTCTTCAGGGGGCTACTGAACATCCTCTGAGGCAACTGAATCACGGGACCTGGGCAAATGGGATTTTGATGGAATGAACTGAGTATTCATTCTGACCATCACACATAAATTCAGTGTGACTCTTTAGTATCCTAATGATAATACCTACTAAAACTTATAGTTTACAGACTTGCTTCCCATGAATCATCTCTTTTATTTTCAGAACCCCATGATAGGTAGGGCGTGCATTATTATTTACATTATGTCAATAAGGAAACAGACTTCTTGGAGGTCAGGAGACTTGCCTTGAGTAACAGAACTAATTGGTGTTGGAAGTAGGATAAGGGGAGTCCTCAGGCCCAATACTTTTTACAATCTACCCCACTGTCTCTATCAAAAACAAACAAACAAGCAAACAACCCCACAACTTTTCTTTCTTGAAAGCTTTGAAATTTATAAATTGTTTTAGTGCTTGTTATTCTATTTGATGGAAATGAAAAATAGCTAACATATGTTGTCGTCACCGAATTGAGTAACTGTATTGTCAGATGTTTAACACAAACTTTCTCATTTATGAGTTGGTATATCCCCATTGCTATAGATGAGGAAGCTGAGCACAGAGAGGTATTTGTAATTTGCCAGAACCACACAGCTAGTAAGTAGTGGAGTGGGGATTTGAAAACAGTATAACTCCAGAGCCTTAACTGCAGTGCTCCGAAGCCTCCTGTCCTCACATCCATCTGGTGAGGTAGGCAGGCTTGTGACTTCTCTAACTGGCAACTGAAGAACCATAGGTCCAGTTTTTGGTAGTCAGAACCATCCATATTGCCAAGGTGTTTGGCATCTTTGGGCTTCGTGTTGATTGTTCCAGCTGGAAAGGTAAGCTGGAACCAATAGAAATAACAATAACCAATAGAAATAAACCAAATAACCACTAGAAACCAACCACTCTGCTTTCAGATGCGGTTCTTCCCCTCTTACTCTGCCCCGCGGGATAGACTTCCTTTTCCATCAGCTTTTTCTTCACAATGGCATCACTATTACTTCTGTTTCTGACACTAGAAACCATTAAGTTCCTTCTCCCTCATTTCCCATATTCAGTCAATGATCAGGAATTCTTATTTCTTCATTGTGTATGTCTCTACAACCTGCTTTTTCCTCTTTTCTCCTACTGCCGCTACCACAGCCCTGTTCGAATAACTAGAAAACTGCCCCTCCAGCTTCAGAAACTTCCTGTAATATAGTCACTCTTGTCCCCAGTCATCCTAAAGTACAGCTGTCCTCATCACATTTTATGCTGTGAACCTACAAAGGGGACCCTCTTGTCTGTCAGGAGCCCTGGTTTTTAGATGTTCTATTGTCTGTTCTACTTTCTCTACCAATCCACTCCCTCTCCCTTCTCACCGTGTTAAGTAGGCGTCCTCGCAGTACCCAACACATGTTTATCTCCACGTCCCTGCGCCTTCTTTGTTATTTTCCCTCTTCTGTTATTTCTCTTTTCTCATGCTTATCCCAATCTAGACATCCCTCCAGCCTTCTGTGAAATCTTCTCAGCCTAGTCTTCCTTCTTCTCATTTTTCCTGCAGAAGGTGCCACAGAATTTAGAGTTCCATCTTGTTTTCTAACTGTCTCACTATTCATTTTATGTCCTCCTCGAGACTGTAAGTTTCCCAGGTCAAGAGCCTTCTCAGATCCTCTTCATGATCCTCACTGGGCATAGGACAGCACTGAACTCCCAGGCGGAACCTGTTTGGTTGATTGATTTCACTTGATGGCGGTAATTGGCATCCGCCCAGAAGGCAAACTAGCACAGGTTGATTTAGTAGCTCTCACGAACACCCCAGTGGCCTTGCTCTAGGAAGGCTGCTTCTCTATTACTTGATACCAACGTCAATTCATTTGAAGGTCAGGAAATTACAAGAAGGCCAATTCACTTTCTGTAGTAGAGCTGTCTGTTCCCCCACCTTCCTGGGCAGCTGAGGAACCCATCATCTCTGAGTTCTTTGCCAGGTCACAGAGACTGTTCTCTAAAGAGGTATGATAACCGAGTGGTGAGGGTGAAGGTAAAGTGCGTTATCCCAGTGAAAGATCACAGCAAGTAGAGCCTGATTTATAATCTCCAAAGTAATACATTAGAGAGTGGAAATTAGCTCCAGGCAGATGTTTCAGAATAATTCATGAAATAGTTTTTACGTGGCTGCAAAGCGTTGTTCAGAATCAGCATGTTAAGTGGCCATTCATCAAGGTTAAAGTTGCCCCAGGCAGATTTCTGAGACTAGTGCTTTGGAACCAGAATATTGATAATAATAAAGTCAGTATATACGTACACCTTTGAAATGCGTGTCATACTTTCCAAACTGCAGTCTCAAGTACCATCTTAGGAATTAAATGCTTTAAAAAAAATTCCCGGGGTTATCTGGTTGAACTAGGAACAACATTCTTTGCATACTGTTAATATACTTTTCTCTTTTGTGTTTCATTGACTGGCCCACCCCTCTACCTTCCCATTGTCAGAGACAAATGTCTACCTTTAGATTTCTAGAGCATGAATGCAAAAAAAAAAAAAAGTTAATGTTTAGGATCTCACAACCAAAAATAGAATATTGTAGGAAGAACAGCTGCAAAACTAGGCATTGTTGAGAGAGAAATAAGATTTTCTAAATTTCTTTAGCTCCCATTTAGTGTAACAAAAACCAAGCCTACAGGTAGGACTCAGATTATAGGACTCTTCCTACGCGTACAAGGACTGGTTCCATTTATGATGACTCGGACGTGAGGCTAAGTTCTTTAGGGTTAGATGAGAATGAATGATGAATTGTAGAGGGAAGAAGCCTGCCCATTCCTGGCCTGCAAGAATCATGAGAAGGAGAAGGCAGACAGATGCTGGAGACACACAATGATC
Organism: Anoura caudifer; assembly: GCA_004027475.1. Lineage (NCBI taxonomy): Eukaryota > Metazoa > Chordata > Mammalia > Chiroptera > Phyllostomidae > Anoura > Anoura caudifer. Next base: position 266,234 of record PVKU01000328.1, on the reverse strand, counting down.
TTGACTTTCTGTTGCTAGGCTGCCCAGCGGGGGAGGTTTGCTACATCAGTTAAAATCAACACAAGGCCTTTCCCTCAGTTAAGACTGCATGGAAATAGGCTCCCCACACTGATCTGGGAGTGGCCACCTCAGAGTGAACTCAGCAGCACAGCGTGGTTAGGCAGCGGAAGAGCTAGAGTTGAGCTTTCCCAAGCTACCCTCAGTTCCTGTGTGGTGGGGAACGAGCACAACATATCCTGTGTGCCCGGGAGGGGATGGGGCACAGATGCTAGCTGGACTCTGGCTAGAGGATATACCAGAGAGGGATGACCATTGTGGGTGAGATGGCACTGTGGCCAAGGCTGCAAATGAAGTGCCTGGGCCCCGACCTTACATCCAGGCCCAGGGCCCAGAGCACCAGTGGAGAGCCAAGAGGGGCTAAATTAGGAAATAAGAAAGCTGGGCTCTGATTCAGCCAAGAGAGAAAATGAACCACAAGCTACCCAACCCATAGTCTTCAGCAACAAACACCAGCTGAATGCCAAGCAGCGGGACAAGCTGCGCATCAGTTGTCACCAGTACAGGGAGCAACCCAGACCAGCCACCCTACAGCAGACACAGTGAGGATCCGGAAAATGCCATATGGACTCAGGTCTGTTCCCTCTACCCGTGAGAACACAGTGAGCTTCCTTCCCTCATACACCCAGACACCGTCTTGGTAAGAGAGGGAAGAAGAGGGACATTTGTAACTCTGAGCATTTCTCCAAAAGAAAAAAGAAAAACTGAGTTATTAACAGCATTAAAGAATGCTGTTCCAGAGCATGGGATGGGACTGAGACGAGAGGGTTGAAGTAAATTCAGTTTCCCACATCCCAGTGGGTTGGGGACTCACTGAAAAAAATCAAAGCATCTCTCCAAGTCCTCTGTACTCTACTCTGAGAGCAAGGTGAGTGCTTTGGTGGCCCCACTCCCTAGCCTGACCTTCTCCTTTCTGTGCAGGAAAGGCCCATAGGGACCATGGTACCAGATGAGGCACACATTACTATCTCCATTTCACATATGCAGAAACCAAGGTCCAGCGATAAAATATCTCATCCTTGGTCAACTGGGTGGCAAAACCACAACAGGAGTTAGACCCCTGGTCCCAGCCCCATGCTCCTCCCACAGGTCCAAGAGCCTCCCCAGGGACCCTGCAGGAGATGCCCCAGCACTTGGGCAGGGCAGAAAAAGGTGTTTACGCTCCAAAGTACACCTTCAGTTTCCTGTGCTCAGGCCCCCATCATATCTTTGAGTCTTCTTTCAGGAGAATCCTATGGCTGAAGATGTTCCTTTGACATACGTACACCTGCAGGAGGAGTCGGGGTCATGTGATTCTATGTGCCTTTCATTATGCCAAATGCATGAAGTGGCAGGAAGCTGATAGAACAGTAATTGAACCAAAGTGTTTCTTTTCTCCCAAGTATCACCTACAATTGAAACCTTTGTTGGCTGTAGGTTTTATCCATCTGCAAAAACAGGGAGAAGGAGGTTGGCAACTAACTTCAGTCTTTCCCCCTAGAGTGTTACTTACCTGACTTTAACCAGATGCTGTGTATCAGCCTGTCTCTCTCCTCCATGCTCAGTGTGTAGAAGACAGAAGAAATACCAGGAATGCTAGTTATGCTATGGACTCTCTCCCGCTCTCTTTCTCTTTCTTTCTTTTCTTTTTTTTTTTTCTTTCTATTTTAATTCCAGGACCGGATATACAAGTTCCAGAAGAGGAATATACATCCCCAGAGTCTGAAATCAAATCTGGAATTCATATCCTCTGTAAATGTACTTTATTAAAAGCAGGAATAAAGAAAGGCTTTGGAATTACTATATTGGAGCAGTTGATTATGTAGAATGGACTTAGAATTAGGGATAATTTTAGACGTGTTTTGCAGGCAGCCAGCTCCATGGATGAATGGGAAAACTGGGCACTTGGGCATCAGTCCTATCCCAGAGGCTTTAAAACCAGCCCTCAGTCTGTGTTACAAAGTTGGAAAAGAAAGCAGGAGACATTCATCCGTGATTGTTGTAATCAGGTGAATGGACATTTTGTAGGAACACTTAGTAGGCATCCAACCATCACTTGGGGGTAAATCTTTGTAAAATCCATTCGCTGACACTGAATGATGCTTAGTGCAACCCCAGGTCACGGCCAGGGGTGGCAGGTGTGACAGTCTGCAGTGTGCATAGTGGGTCTGTGCCCACATCTGTGTGAAACAGTGGAAAGTACTGGTTGAAGTCCAGAATCAAAACCGGTTGAGGCTGTAAGGGGAGGAAGGGGAGCAAGTCACAGGAACTGAACTGGGACCCGCCTGCAGCTACTGGCTGCTCTCCGGGTGGGAAACGAGGAACTTGTCCATTGTCCCAGGAGGCCCCATCGGTTTGGTATCAGTAAACTGTCTCCAAACAGTGTTTCTCCCTTCCTTTGGCCTCCTTTTGAATACCATTGAGGCTTATGGTATTTCTGTGATGAAAGTGACCATTTCTCAGGGGTCAACCAACTCAGGAGCAGGAGGAAAGTGATCAAGGGATCCACATTCTTGTAATAAAGGAAGGGCTGCACCCTTCAACTGGTCAAAGAGAAGAGGGAGCCCTTCGTGACCCAGAAGAGGCCCCTAGACTCTGAGAGGTCCCCGAGCTGGGGTATCAATGTCCCTGAGCTAATTTAAAGAAGAGTAATTGCTGTGTTTGATAGAAGGCTCGGAGAAAAGAAGGTTGGAAAGCTGAATGTGATGCTCCTGATGGGGCCACTAGCTGGCTTTCTGCTGCTGTTGAAGTCAGGCTCCACCCCCACACCCCCCACTCCTTGTTCACACCTAGTGTCTCTCCTGTTGCTGTATTTGCAAAGTTCCCTTTTTCAGAACCTGGGGACGGTACTGCGAACATTTGAATGGCTAAGGTCCTTGACTTTTCATGTGGGCTGCCTTTCTAAAACTTTTAAATTATTGTCTTCATTGTAGCTACCATGAAGGAGAACTTGAAATTCCCCTCTACAGTGTCTCCCAGGAGAAATAACAGCAGGATTATTTTCCCGTGTTCCTGTCTTCTGGAGAGAGCTGGAATCTCCACCCCACCCCCGCCCTCTTCTTGCCTTCCCCTCAGCAGTGTTCTGGCCTCCGGAGATGAGCGTGGGCCTGGAGCCTCTGCTCCTAGGGTTCTGTGCAGGAAGGGTGGCTGCTCAGATTCCAAGCTTCCTGCCTGGACCAGTGATGACTCCAACACCCCCTCAGGGAGGTGGTTTGCAATGTTTGTCCCGTAAACTCTTAAGTAACTGTTCTGTTCCACCAGAGGAGGTCATGTGGCTTAGAGAGAGAAAAGATGTGTTTTTTTGTGGCTAGTTAAGGCTAGGCGGCCGCACTAACAGACCCCCTTCTCTGAACAGAGAGCACTGTTCAGGGAGCCGAGGGAAAACGACATTCGTTGTCAAGGGCACGTTAATGTGCTACAAACAGCCCTGGGCACTGGGCTTGCGACACTTACACATCTGTCTTCAGAAGCTTAACTACAGAAATGTCTTCTTTAGGAAGACACAAGTCAGTGGACTGATACACGTTTCACGAAGAACAGCTTTTCAGGCATCTCTGCCAGAGTGTTCCAGGGCATTTGTTCTTCCACTCGTTCAGGTATGGCTGTCCTTCATTATACCTGTAGCTGTACCTGAGTCCGTCCCTCCCCTCCCCTCCACTCCCCTCCCCTCCCTTCCCCTTCAGCTCAGGTCATTGTGTTTGTCTCTAAAGGCCAGAACTTTCCCAAAATGCATTGAGACAACAGGTTCTGAGTGACCAGAAAGAGCCCGGCTGCCTCTTGCAGAGCCGGACATGAGAAGGACCCTGGCCCCGAGCTTCCACGGGCCTCAGGCTTGGCTTTCTGAGTAGCTTTCCCCGCGGCCTTGCCTGCTGCCGTGCCCCTGGTGAAAAGAGAGACCACCACTTTCTACTCATATGTGTCTATCTTCTTGGTTTTCTTAAACTGAGGTATAATTTACACATAGTAAAACACTCAAATTGTAATCATAGAGCTCAATGCATTTTGACAAATAAATATCTGAAAATATTCCTCATTTAACCTCCCAAATCAAGAATCAAGACCCCACAAAATCTCCTTCTGCCCACCCTGTTACTGAACTCTTAAAGCCATCATACGAATGTCTTACAGAGTCACTGAGCTTTCTCCTCGTTGGAGCTCCTTGCCCCTGGCTGACACTCTGGCTCTCCACCAGCTCTGGCGGCAGTCTTTCCCTCCCCTCAGTCACTCCCTCCACAGCCAGATGGGGGAGCTTGGGCAGACTCCGTTTCCTTCTTTTTAAAAGTCATTAACCTGAAGCTCTGAGAGGTCAAGCAATTTGCTCCTGGCCACACAGCCAGCAAGGAATGGCCCTGTGGCCAGAGCCAGCCCCTCCAGGTTTGCTCTTGGCTGCTGAGCTTTCAAGAGAGCACCAAGCTGTGTCCTACCAGAGTGAGAACTGATCTGGAGGCAGACACCTGGAGCCCACCTTTATCCAGGTCAGACAATGTCCAGGCTCTGGGCTCCTGGGTACTTCTGATCTACGGGTCACCCCTGCCTAGCAAGCTTTGGATGTGTGTTCTCTCCTCATGCCCTCTCTTTCCCCCTTTGCCCACCAAATGCAAATACATGCTGAGAATCATCTACAGAGTGAGTTGTCAGACCTGGGGCAGGGCCCAGTAGTCTGCATTTTTACCAGGCCTGCTCTCCCCCTCTCCCACCTGCCCCAGGTGATCTGTGGAACCACTGCCCTTTGATAAAGGTTGAGTAGGAGAGCTCTCCCTATCTACTCCACTGAGGAAACAACACTCAAGAGTTTCCACCCTTATCATACCTGTCCCTCCCTTCCTGGAAGAGTTTCCCTTCCTTAACTTCTTCCTCTTTTATCTTTGCTATTTGCGGAGTCTCTAGATGATTGAGTTCCTTTGATCTTGAGTCTATTATCCAACCTGTTCATCTAATCTCTAGTCCTTTCCTGAATTGTCCATTAATCTCTAGATAGCCTTAATGTTTGTGATGATTTAGCGTAATCCACCACGCACCAAATACCTGTGTAAACACAGCCTCTGCCGTGATCCCTGCCACAGCTCCACTGAGTAAAGTCCAAACTCCTTAAAGTCATGCTTAAGATTCTGCAGGATCTACTGCTCACCTTCCAGTCTTATCGTTTGTCCTACTTTCTTGCAACACACCCTTCCCTTCCACCACTCTTTTCTAGCTACTTTCATACCTCCCTTTGCCTGTAAAAGTCCTTTCCTCAGGCTCATCTGGGGAACACTTACTTTTCAGGACTCAGATTAAAGGTCCACCCTTCAGGAAACACCTAAGCTTCCCTGAACACCCCTAACGATGAATCATTCCTTTTTTCTAGGCTATGTCTTCTCTCCCTGACCAAACTAGGAGCCATGTAGCTTCAGAAACTGCATGGGGTGGGAACTGAGAGTGGAGTCATAATCCAATTTTCCTGGACAAAAGGCTGTGGCCGCTTTTCTATGATGGTCGTGGGCTATTTTAATTTTTTCTCTATCAGGTTTATTTGTACAAGCTACAATATGTTTTTCCCTAATGGTGGTTACTTCCAGGGACCTCCTGTCCGTACAGTATGATGTCTTAGGTCTCAGAGAATGCAATCTAACTTCTCGTGGCAGATCTGCACAAGTCAGTGAAGGCAATTGTCTCTGCTGATCTGAGGGTTCCACTTCTAGGGCAGGCACTTCTGATTCAGTCACCGAAGTGGGTTTTTTTCTTCTTGTATTTATTATGTCCATACCAATAGATCTAAAAATTTAAATAAAAGTCTATGGAGTGGGGGAAATGATTGAAAATATACAGAAGATTTTGCACACAGAAATTTATTTTTAAAAGGAACCTCTCCGGGCCGTTCTTTTCCAGACATTGAAAATGCCACCAGGACACGTGTTGCTACTCTAGGCAGAGGCTTTGTGCTCCCCTCGATTTATAACGCAGGATAGAGTTGAGGTGTCTCAGTGCAGAAAGAAGAGACCAGCAACTGAACCCTGCTGACTCCTAGCGATCACTGCAACGTGCTGGCATTTCCCAGGAGATGGTCAGTTTAAAGCCACCAAAATGTACTCCATGCATCAATCTCTTAGTTAGGGTGGGAGTGGAGACAGGGAAATCTGCTCACGATAAGCATGAAGTACAATATGACTTTGCCTTCTTAAAAAGAGCCATCATTCACATAAATTGCATCTTTCAACCTTTCAGGGGATTAAATGCTACAAGACAGACAGCATCTGGTTCAAACAGCAGCAAATCAAAGCAGGGTAACAATACACCACATGGTGAATAACAGGCAGGCTCTTGTATCCATAGGAGGCCAACAGCAAAGGGAAAAAGAAACCTGCGAGAGGCACAGTAAGAAAGGGCACACCTGTAGATGTGTCAGGGAAGATAGTGGTGGCTGCGGGGATAATAATGCCATTCTTCCAAGGTGACCCAAAGCGGCAGGCAGTCACCCTCCTTCAGGGGTGGAACACAGCTTTCCTTGACCCAGGGACCAGAAAAGAGAATAGGGGACAGAGACTCTGCCTCCTGAAAGCCACCAGCTGGGGCCGTTAATTAACGTGCAGACGCACATTGGCTTGGTAAAGGGTTTCTTAAGAGAGCAGAGCAAGAGGCTATTGGCCTGGAATTAGATAAAAAGTAGTTGAAGTTTGACCTCTTTGTCTTAGCAGCCCCTTTCTTATCCTCCCCCACGTCCAGTCCTCTCCTCCCCTTTATCTCCATCTCAGGCTCTTATTACCCTCATGACCTCTGCCCTCTGACCCTTCCAAGGAAGGATCAGATGCATGCCATTCACACCTCCCTGTAAAGTTAATCCTCTGCCAGCTCCCAGGTATTCTGTTTTCGCTGTAACCCCAAATGAAAGGCTCTCCTCTGTTAAAGGAATTTCAGGTTGACGGTGAGGTGTCTTTTGGGGGGCTGGTAAGAATCAAATTCAGAAGCTTTGGAACGAGGCCTGCCTCAAGCCTCTCAGACCACCCTTTTCTGGAACTTTGCCTGACTCCCACTGGGAGTATTAACGTTTAAGGATAGAGTACCCAGAACTATCCTATGTGCTTTATTTATATATTAATCTCTTTTAAAGTTAGTTTTAATTTCTACCAAAGTTATACATACACCATTTTTCCCCCCAGTGGTTTTCAAATGTGGCTGAAATTTAGACTCATCTGGGGAAATGTTTTAAAATTCTGAAGCCTATACTTCCCTCCAGCCCAGCTAAGTAAAAACCTACTGGAGGTGTGGCCCAGGTCCTGGGGTGTCTGAAGAGCCCCAAATGATGCAGCAGGAGTGTAAGCCAATGATTTGAGTGAGACAATTCTACAAGGCATACTAGAAACCAAACCAGGCCAAACCAAATAGCCATATGAGGGGGGAACCTCTCTCATATGGAATTTATTTATTAAAAAAGAGTATTTATTCTTACATGTTTAAACCTCAGTCACCTTCAAAGTACTCTCGTTTTTATGCAATACACCTATCAAGATTTTTTTCCACTGCTTAAAACAGTTTTTGAACTCAATTTTGTTTGAACTCGATTTTGACACCCTTTAGTGCTTCTGCGTTTTTTGTTTCACCTCTTCCACATCAGCAAACATTTCCCTTTGAGGACCTTTTTCATCTGGGGAAACAACAACAAAAAAAGTTGCTTGGGGTGAGATTAGGTGAATAGGAAGGGTGGGGCACAGGGGTCATGCTGTTTTCTTTCAAAAAACTCTGAATATTCAGTGTGGTGTGGGCAGGTATGCTCATAAATCACCCATCATGAAATGGGCAAATGCGTTGGGTCTTAAAAAGAAATTCTGTGAAGCCAAACGCAGCCTCTCACAACAATACCAGCTGGCGCACTGATACAGACGGGTTCCTAGGGGCTCACCCTCCAGAAGATAATTCCAGTGTTTGGGGGATCCCCCCTTGTATCTAAGCCTTACCCCTCTTATTTTTCACTTTCCAGGGACAGTAACTTTAACTATACCTGAGGTGATTCTTACAGGATTTACCCTTCTATTTCTAAATTACATGATTACATTGTTCCATCTTGATTTTGGGGGGGGGGGATTAACCATTTGTGGACTTCCCATCGTGAAAAATGAAATTTACCTCTTTTATGCCACCACCATCCACACCTCAAAAACTCATACCCTCCAGCCCCCCACATCACAACGCTGTTTTAGTTTGGAACGCTGATGTCTGTATTTGACTATCTTCTCTGTTTGCTTTAGTTTTCTCTGTACTCATCACTAATGCAGGCCAAAACTCTTTCCAAATTGCCCTCCTCACACCAAGTTGAACTCTCCGCCTTGGGGCCTCCACTCTGGACTGACCCTTCGCAGGCTGCTGTGGGGTGCACCCCCTCACCTCAGCCTGAAAATTCCCACCTTGTACTGTATGGGATCCCTTGTCTTCTTTTTTGGTTTTCTTCCTTGTTTTTATGGAGTCTGTTCTCCAGGGGCTTCTGGGAAACCAGCATGTAGGAGTAAAGTATTTGAAACTTTAACTGTTTGAAAATTCTTGTCTCTCCTGGAGTTTGCCTGGAGGAAGAATTTTAGTATAGAAACTATTTTCCCTCAGAATTTTTAAGACATTACTTTATGGTCTTCTATCTTTCTGAGTTGCTGTGGAGAAACCCAATGTCATTTTGATATCTTGATAATTTGCATAAAACTTTTTCTTCTCTCCCTCTGAAATCTGGCTGGACCTTCTCCTTGATTCCAATGTCCTGAAATGTCATGATGATGAACTTGGGGAAGCTCTAGTTTCACCCACTCCACCAGGCTCTTAGTGAGTCCTTTCAGTCAAGAAATGCAAGCCCTCGAGTGAGAAATTGAATGATTTCATTAACATTTCCTCTTTCCACTTACTCTATTCTCAAAAAAATTTTATTATAGTCACCATGCTGCACATCCTATTTTTAATTTGTTTTCTTTTTGTTTTACTTTCGGGAGGATTTCTTCATCTCTATCTTCCAGCCGTTCTATTAAATTTTTCAGCTCTTCTATCTTTTACTTTAAATTTCTAGGGTCTGTTTTAGAACATCCCTTGAGTAAAGGATACGATAAGAGTCCCATGTCTTATCTGGAGGACTTTGGAAATCACACAATGGGGAGGGCAATGTGCGGCTCTGCTGCCTACAGGCACACCCATCTCTGGGACTCCCACCGTTGCACAGCTGGGTGAAGTGAATAGAGGGCCACCTCCACGGGACAGAGGAGAGGTTTTTCCAGCATAACGTATGGACAAAAAATGGCACACAAACCCAGAGAGACACTGTCTCTTTCTTACTACGCGGAAAGCCTGTCCTGCCTCATTGACTGACATTGAGGATCAGAGTATAACAAGTCCTCTTTTTGATGGCTTTAGGATAATACAGAAACATTTGTTCTACTTTATAATCCATTTGTATAAGATGAAAACTGCGTAGTGAAGTAAAGGTCAATAATAATCCCTTTCCTCTACATGCAAGGGAATTCTCATTTTGCCAAGGGAATGCACAAACATTGTCCCATTTGGTGCTCATAAAGACTGTGTAGCCAAACAGGATAATTCTCTCATTTACAAATGAAGAAGGTGCCCTTCCCTCCACACATGCTAGCTTGCTAAGACAAGTTGTAGCTGTACAATCACAATTTGCCGTGTAGATCAATATAGTGAAGTGGGAAAAACACGCTGGAGTGGGAATCAACAGACCTGGGTTTTAGGCTACACTCTGCCATTAAGTTAAGGGAACTTGGGCAACTCAGTTCCAATTCACAAACATTTTTTATGGGCCAGATATTGCACTATGTTCTTGAGGTACCAAATTGGATAAGGCACAGTTTTTGTCTTTAAATTGCTTACAATTTTGCTGAGAAGACAAATATAAACCCCCCTCCAAAATATAGCTGTTTTCTGTAATCAGGTATGAAAATAATATTATATATGAACATATGCCCTGAAAGAACATAGACGGCATAATTAATTCCATCTGGAGAGGAAAGACAGAGAGGTTTTCAAATAGACGGCAGAAAACTATATATTTTTAAAGTATAACAGTAATATATTGTCTCAAGAAAATTCAAATAAAGTATGATGCATGGAAAGTAAAAAAATCATCATAACTCCCTTCCCACTGAGAGATGAGCAATGCTAATTCTATGTTTATTAGGAGATACATTTGATGTATGTTTTAAAGGACTAGTGGAGGTTTTCCTGACATGAAAAGTAACAGAGAATTCAAGGCAATGGGAACATGCAAAATGGGGAAGGGAAAGGCCATGGTAAGATTGGGACACAAGCTATAGTAACTTGTGGGGGGAACGGCAAGAAATAAGGCAAGAGAGCAAAGCATCTATCTATCAGAACAGAAGGGATTTTGTCTACCATGCTGAGGACTTTGGACTGCTTCTTGAAGGAACTGGGGAGCCATTGAAGTATTTTAAGTTGGGAAGTAGATAGAGTCAAGCCTGCATTTTATACACCATTCATTGGTGTGTGGAAGGCACACTAAGGATGGGTGAGATAAGACTGAAGTAAGATACCAGTAAGGAAGTCTAGGTGAAAATAATGAGTCTGAACTAAGGCAGAAGAGTGAAGATAGAAAGGGAGGAATAGATTTGATAGACTTTAGGAAGTTAGTATTAATAAGAAAATTAACAAGAAATGAAGATAAAGAAAAAAGCAGTCTAGGATTACTCTTTGAATTCTGGCTTGAATAATTGAGTGGCTAGTGGTGTTATCAATAAAGGGACAGAATGTAGGATAAGCAGCAGGTTTGGGGGAGAGGATAATGCCTGGGAGACATCGTGGGGAAGCTATCCAGGAAGCATTGGTTTATGAGGTTGGCAGTGTCCTGTTCTTTAATCCTAGTGACTCCCTGAAAGGGTACTGGCCAAGGCAGGGTCAGCTCGACTGGGAGAAATGTTTACCTGGCACAGCAGAAAACAGTAGAGGGGTGAATAGTGTTAGTACTGGAGGAATAGCATTAACCATCTGATTCAAGCAGTGGATATGAACCCATAAGGAAATAAGTCCAGGAGTCAGGAAGTTAGGGAGTGAGAAATAGAATGGAAGGCAAAGTATAAATAAATAAAAGCAGAGTGCAGGTGTGGGCTGCAAAGGAGACAAATATGACAGGTCCTTTTTTCATTATTGGTTCTGACTGAAGGGCTAGAAGCCCACCTACTGGCTTAGAATGCCTGCCTTGGGTCCAGGGATGGGCCAATGCGTGCCCAGCTTTGCCCCATTATCCTCTCTCTGGTTCTTTCCCTTCCTGTGCAGCAGTGCTAGAGCTGGCTTCTGTTCCAGCTTACAAGATGAAAGGAATAGGAAAGCTAGGGGCAGGAGGTGAAGGGATATGACTGGAGCAATGGAAAGGCCTAAGAAAGGAATTGAGGTTGGTAGCAGGGTTGTACCTCATTATCACAGGGTCCTGGGCCATCCTCAAGGTGGTGTCTTCAGGCTTCAAAGGCAACTGTTTCTCACTTCAAAACCAAGTGGATGGAGTATATGCCTGAGCCTAACTCTTCACCAGAGCCATCTTTTGGCCAGAGAAATGGTCATAAATACTTAAGCTTAGTTGGGATGGGCCAAGAAAGGGAAAGAGGTAAAAGGGGTCTTAAACCCTTAAAAATTTGCATATCCAAAAGAACTAAAGTCAGAATCTTAGGAGATACCATGTGTCTGTCTACACGCCCATATTCATAGCAATATTATTCACAATAGTCAAAACATGGAGGCTACCCAAGTGTCTGTCAATAGAGGAATGAGTAAGCAAAGTATTTGCTTACAACAGAATATTTATTATTCAGCCTTAAAAAGAATGAAAATTCTAACACATGCTACAACAGGAACAAAACTTGAAGATATTATAATAAGTGAAATTAGCCAGTCACGAAAGGACAAGTATTGCAGGACTTCACTTACATGAGGCAAATCCATCGAGCAGACAGCAGAGTGGTGGTAGTCAGAGTGGAGGGGGTTGGGGGAAAGAGGAGCTCTATTGTCCAAAGGGCACAGAGTTCCATTTTTCTAAGATGAGAAGAGCTCTGCGGCTTGGTGGTGCTGACGGTCACATAACAACGTGACTGTCCTTAGCACTGACCTGCAGTACACTTAAAAATGGTTAGGATGTAAATTCTATGTCATTTGCATTTTGCCACAACTTTTAAAATAAAATAAATAAATAAAGCATGGATGAGCTTGAAAGGGAGAGAAGGAAATCTGCAGGTGCAAAAGTGAAGAGGAAGCTGAGAGGTCAAACATCAGACACTGGGACTTACACTGCCCTGGTCCCAGGGAGATGACGTGACCCAGTCATGGCTCAGGGCTTGGACTTTGACACCCATACAGAGATGGGAGTTGAAGACTTAGGCCTGAGTGGGACGAGGGGTTGGAACTGAATCCTCTACATAGAGCCCAAATGTTCTAAGAAAAGCCAAACCTCAACCCAGAAGGACACCAAGGAAGCTCATCTCTACCCTGATTCTAAATGAGGAAAAACAGTCCCCTATGAAAATCGAAACCCCAGACATGTGCCTGGCACAAGTTTCGAGTCCAAATATCTACTATCTGCAGCAGAAGGAAACCCCAAGCTAAAAAATTAACATAAAATTGGTCTTAAGCCAGTGATACCTTACCTGGCAGAAACGAATATAAAACCACTCGGAAATTAAACTTCAACACTCCAGGCCACAGAGAATTCCCACAGGAAAAATAAAGACCTGCTTACAATAAAAAATTATAAAAACAGAGAGAAATTATCTACCATGTGCAAGAGTCACCAGTCAAAATAAACAGCAGGATTAAATTTCTCAAAACTTAGATAGCAGATAAATTGTTATAGTTTATAAGCTGATAGTAGAAATTATAAAAATAGTATTTTAAGTGATTTTAAAAATCAATCCCTGGCTGGTGTGGCTCAGTGGACTGAACGTGGGCTGCGAACCAAAGAGTCCCCTGTTGAATTCCCAGTCAGGGCACATGCCTGGGTTGTGGGCCAGGTCCCCAGTAGGGGGCATGTGAGATGACGCAACCACACATTGATGTTTCTCTCTCTCTTTCTCCCTCCCTTCCCCTCTGTCTAAAAATAAATAAATAAAATATTTTAAAAAAATAAATGATTTTAAACATCAAAGAAGGAAATACCTAAGACTAGTACAAGACATTATTTTTAAAAGAATAGAAAGATCTCAAATGAGCCAGAGGGAGCTTCTAGAAATTAAAAATATGGTTGCAGAAATTAAAAGTGCAAGGAATGCAGTTAGCAGCAGATTAGACACACAAAAGAATTAATGAAATGGAAGAGTGATCTAAGGAAATATTCCCACATGCTCCATAGAGAGACAAAGAGATTAAATATATAAATGGCAGGTCAAATGATGAGAATGAATGAAAAGAGCAAACATGTTTCACAGGAGAACCAGAAAAAGACAATAAAAAGAAGAAACAATATTCAAGATTTAATATCTGGGCTCAAAAAATATCCTTGCCAATTACTGTTTAACCTTGGGCAAATAATTTAATCTCTCTGTGACCCAGTTGCCTGGATTGTAAAATGGTTCTAGGACTCTGTTGTGAGAATTAAATGAGATGGCAAATGTAATGCACAGCACCAATGAAACATATTATATATGTGCTTATTACTGTGATTAATGGGAATTATCCCACATTGGTAACAGATTCAAACTCCTGTTTAAAGAATCACACAGGAGATAAATAAAAACAAATCCATTCCTAGACACATACTAAACTGCAGAATATAAAAGACAGAGAGAAAAAACTTGAAGCAATCAGAAAGAAAAGACAGATTTTCCACAAAGGGACCATAATTAGACATAGCAATGATCATCTTCAGTAGCGACTAAAGAGGTCAGAGAAGAAAGACAAATGTCTTCAATGTGCTGAGGGAAAAAACAACTGTCAGCCTAAAATTGAACACCCAAATAAGTTGCCATTTACTATTGAGGATGAAATAAAAGTACTTTTCAAGGTAAAACTGAGATTTTTTTTTACCAGTCACAAACCCTTAGTGAAAGGACTACCAAAGGATGTACTTCAACAAGGAAATTGATTCCAGAAGGAAGCCATCTTTTGTGAAAAACAGAAGTGAAAAAACAAAAGAATCTTCTTGGGGTAGGGGTAGGGGGCCAGAAGAGTCAGGGAAGGCAGAGAGGAATTGGGTAGAAATGGGTCTGTGGGCCCTGACAGGTGTGGCTCTGTGAGTTCGGCATCACGGCACAAAGCAAAAGGTCACCAGTTCAATTCCCAGTCAGGGCACATGCCTGGGTTGTGGGCTTTGTCCCCAGTCATGACACATGCAAGGGACAAGCAACTGATGCTTCTCTCTGTCTCTTTCTCCCTCCCTTCCCCACTCTCTAAAAATAAATAAATAAAATCTAAAAGGGAAGGAAGGAAGGAAGGAAGGAAGGAAGGAAGGAAGGAAGGAAGGAAGGAAGGAAGGAAGGAAGGAAGGAGCCGCTGGGAGAGAGAAGGCTGCCAGAGGAATTTACGTGCTTATGCTGTAGGTGAGATCACAAACCATAGGGGAGACAAAGATAAGACTTACAGAGTTATGGAGGAGAGATGGGAATAGAGCTAACAAGCTTTAGAAAACAAATTAGAATTTTGGTGAGAGAAACATAAGGTTCCCCTCCCAGAGGTTTTGAAAGAACTGAGTTGCTTTCTGGAACTGAATTCCTTGTCGGTGGGGTTGGATTTAATGATCTTTCACGTCCCTCCTAACTCTGACATTTTACAATGTTGCATAAAGAGTCGGAGGGGTGAAGCTAGGGCTCCTGAGTTAGCTAGCGTAGGGAGACTTCTGACACTTTGAAAGATGAGCTCAGTCCATTTCTGAAAAAAGGCAACAACTGGCATTGGGCACTAAAGCCCCGACAATGAGAAGCGGAAGCAGCGCTGCAACAATTAGAGCGGAGAAGGGCCTGAGCATGGCACAGACTTAAATGGAAGTGGCAGAGACCAGGGGAAGTCCTGAAAAGCCACATCCTGGCTTCCACGCTGCTTTCCAAAGGCTCTGAGTTTGACAGAAATCCAAACATGTCTTGTCTAGGGCACTTTCCCCTTTAATTTTCAAATTTATGTATATTTTAAGGGAAATTTAATCTACGTGGCTCCGAATCATGTACAGCAAACTCCTCGAAGAGACACTTGATGCTGGGAGCTTTTCCTGAACTTGGAACAACTTGTTACAAGAGGATCTTTTTCAACGGATTCTGTTTCCAGGTCCAAGGTTTGGGTCAGACACTAAAAACCCGCTGGTTAAGGACTCTGCATTTTTCTTCCGATTCTTCCTCGGCAGTCGAAGGGAACGCATCCAAGCCACGGGGACATAGAGGGGTTGGCTCTGTCAAAGAAACAGCCCAGTCCTTGACGCTAGCACAAACACGGCCTTAATCTGGCCCTCGGCACAATGGCTGCATTGGAGGCAGGGCTGGCGGACAGGGCTCCAGTTTCCAAGCCGTGTTTCCTTAGGCTGCAGTAAGTGCTCCACCCGACCTCATTATACAGTGGCAAACCTCACAGCAGCCTGTTGGTGGTTCATACCCTCCTGCTAACCAGAGCCCAGCCCCACCGGGCACCAGGAGAGGAAGGTATTCAGCC
Organism: Anoura caudifer; assembly: GCA_004027475.1. NCBI lineage: Eukaryota > Metazoa > Chordata > Mammalia > Chiroptera > Phyllostomidae > Anoura > Anoura caudifer. The sequence continues at coordinate 250,601 of PVKU01000328.1, read as the reverse complement.
AGGACGGGCAGCACACTATTTTCCTTCAATCGTTCTCAAGTCGTGCTGGCCCAGAGCGCGCGCGGTCCCAGCCGACCCCGTTGTTTCAGCCGTTCTGCGGTGTACCTCACTTCCAGGAACCCTACCCAGCCGGAGGCAGAGGGCCTCGTCACTTATTTACCCACAGACCGGTTCCAAGATGTAAAATCATACCACTGGAAAGAATTTCTAGTCTGCAACTCTGGGGCCCACAGTTTCTACATTTCCTTTACAATTGGTAATGGATATAGGTGCCCCTTTCGATGACATCTTCTCTTATACTTTCATTCGTACTTAATTAATTTTTTAGCTGACTTTGAGTTGGGCTGCAAAGACCAATCAAATGAGAGTCAAATCTTGCCACTTAACAAGCATTACAGGAGCCAAAACCACCTCAGGGCTGATTTTCTACATTTTTTTCCCTTTCCATTTAGAGGTGGAGTTACTCAAAGTAGCTTAAGTAGCATAAATTTCGGGGTGACCTCTCTTCAATAATATCCCCCAGCGGCATCTGCTATTCCATTACTAACAGTTATTAGCCATCCCATCTGCGTTAAGATTGCTGGGGGAAGGAAAGAGGGGAATTTAGAATACACTTGTAAAATACGTATACTCTTGGAAATTAAACCACACTAAGTCCCAAACAACTTGATGTAAATTAGTTCATTAGAGCAGGAAGCCCTGCAAAATAATATGGTTTAGCAGAAAGAACACTGGGCTTGGAGTCCAAAAACCGGAGACTGAATTCTAGCTCTTTCTTTCTCTCACTTAATGCCCTTACCTGCAAATCGGTGATAACCATCCCTATGTCGCTGTAAAGTAGTGTGTGTGTGCATGTGTGCATGTCCATGAACATATCCTGTAATGATTTTATGAATATGTGCACATCCTGAGAGCAGGGACCACAGGCTAGGAAGGTAGAAGGAGGACAGGGCTCCAGGCTGCCAGAGGCTGATGCAGTGCAGAGCCCAATGACACCTCTGACAGCACCAGGCAGCTTAGTGTGGGGCCAGCCTGCCCCGAGATGCTGCTTGGAAATTGAAAAAGGGTTGAGTGGCCCTGGTTGGTGTGGCTCAGTGGATTGAGTGCAGGCTGCAAACCAAAGGGCTGCTGGTTCGAGTCCCAGTCAAGGTATATGCCTGGGTTGCAGGCCAGGTCCCCAGCGGGGGCCACATGAGAAGCAACCACACAGTGATGTTTCTCTCCCTCTCTTTCTCCCTCCCTTCCCTTCTGTCTATAAATAAATAAATAAAATCTTTAAAAATATATTTTAAAAAACGAAAAAGGGCTGAGTGTTTGTTAGGCATCCACTCCAACACACCCCAGTGCCTGTCGCACACAGCCTGCCTGTCTGCCCCAGGCTGCCTCCCCACCCCAGGCTGTCTCCCCCTGGAAGTGCGGGTCTGCCCTCTGCCTTGGCCTGTGGATGGAAGGCTTGGAGAGTGGGCTGGACAGATGGAAGCACCCTAGTGGCTTTTTAATGAAGACTGTTAGACCTCAGCTGTAACTTTTACTAACTCCTAGGGAAGCCTGCTCACCTCTGCTTGGGGCACCTTTATTCTGGCTTCATAAAAATTTGTTTATAAGGCCAAGCTCAAAGTTAAAACAGTCCAATGGGGTGGTTGGGGATGGGCTATGAAAGGCCCCAGCCCATTACACAAGACTCCCTCTAGCCCCGGGCCTATTGGCTGTTGGCAGACTGCTCCCAAAAGTTATTTTTCTATTCATTTCAGCAGAATTTTTTTTTTTTCCCCAAATCAGGCCCCTGGAGCTGCCAAGCCATGGTAACAGGGAGGAACAGGGGCTGACATGTGAGCCCCCAGATGCAGCGGTGGGGGGTTTGTTTCACCTCCGGGCTTGGAAATAAATGCAGCCTGACTTTTGGGAGAGAGCCTAATTGATTCTACTGGTGGCGGCAGTGTGGTGGAGACCCCTGGAAAGAATGACGTTTGGGGCCAGGGTACCAGCGCCGAAGGCACACACACTTCCTTTAATTAACAGGCACGCGATGCCAACAAACACACCGGCATCTGGGAAGTGAGGGCGACTAACAGGCAAGCCTCCCGACTTCCTCAGGGAGTGCCCTGCCAGCCAGGATTACTCCTGATTCCTGTTTCTTCACAAAAAAGCCCCTGTGCTTGGTTGAGAGGCCAGCCCCAGGTGTTGGCAGACCCCCAACCTGGAGGCACTGCCTGAGCTTGTCTTCCTGCTTCTCTCTCTGCCAGGGAGTAGCTAGCTGGAAGCATTCAGAAAAGCCAGGGGACCTTTCTGGGGACTTTCTGGCATTAAATGGTCAAATTCTGCCTCCCCTTTTCTCTCCTTTGTCAGTACTGTAGTTGTTTCTACCGACAAACTTCGTCTTCTTCTCCAGAACTTTCACAATTACCACCTTCCCTAACCCTGCGCAGGGTCTGAAATTGTCTCTAGCATCCCCAAAGCCATCCAGGTGAGGAGTGGGGCTACTGTATCTATGGCTTTTCCCAAAGACAAGGTCTGTGCCTCTAGAGTAGACTTTCTATGCTCCACAAGTCTCTTTTATTTACTGGCCACTGCAAACGTAGCTCAAGAGAGAGTGATGCATTCAATAAGCATATGTATCAAATGTCTGTTATGTGCCAGGCACTGTGCTGGGTGCAGAGGATTCCAAGCCCCTTAGATAGAATCCCTCTCCAGGGAAGAAGCCAGAGGCAGGAACAGAAGCAACAGGACAAGGTGAAGGTTCTAACAGGTATGTCCAAGGAGCTGTGGGTGCACCTTGGAAGGAGCATTCTGGCTGGGCACAGACCATCTGAATCAGATCAGACTAGTTAGTGATGTAGGGCTCATCCTCAGGCCTCACCCTCGAACTTCCAAGTCATAACCTTAGGGAGGGAGACCCGGGAAGATATAGTTCAATGAGTCTCTCAGATGATTCTTGTTCACCCTAAATTTTGAGAACTGCTGTCCTCTTTGAGAGCCCGTGTCCTAGGGGTAGTTAGAAAGGGTGCATGGAGGTGCTGGCGATTGAGGTTTTTCAAAAAAGTAATAGTCTTTACTCAAGTTTTGATTTTCCTTGAAAGAAATCAGCAAAGGATGCTTTATTATTCTGTACTGTATATACAGGGGTTGGGTCCCAGTTTTGTGACCTTTTAATATTAATTTTTAAAATACTTTAAAAGTTGTGATAAACTACACAAGCTTTACTGCATTAACCATTTTTAAGTGCACTACAGTTCGGTGGTATTAAAGACCACCACCACCACCACCACCACCACTGGTCCACGGAACTCTCTTTATCTTGCAAAACTGAAACTCTGCTCCCCGTAGGCAATACAGCTCCTCGTTACCTCTCTCCCCTCAACCCTGGCAACCAGCGTTCTACCTTCTGTCTAAGAATTTGCCTCATATAAGTGAAATCATACAATATGAGTCCTTTTGTGACTGGTTTATTTCATTATCATAATGTCTTCAGGGTTCTTCCACATTGTACATGCACTAGAAAGAAAACTCCGATCACAGGTATAAAGTAACTGTAATAAACCAGGCAAGAAGTCACAAAGACCCACACTAAGGCCATTGAAGTGGGATGTGGTGACTGGCTTAGGGGATGGAGATATACGGTTGCTCTAGTACAATTCTCTCTTGTCACTTTAGAAAACTGAGTGCATGGTCCTGCCACTCACCAAGGCAGAGAACAGGAGAAGAAGGCAACTGCGGCTGCCACGGTGCCGGAGTGTTTGTGATGCTGAACCAATTGCTCTCCACTCTCTGCCATGGTGCGCTGGGGTTTTCCGACCTGGGTTTTTACCATCCTTCCAGTGTACGACAAGCCCGGACACAGTCCAGACACTTTGAGAACATCATCGGCTCTCAGCTTTGGCCACATAAAAATAGTGGCTTCATCTGTGCTTTGTCAATGGCAGGATTTCACCATGTCTGTGGGCAGCTTCATGATTCCTGATTCAGACCATTCTCTCAACCACAAAAGCCACCGACATTGCTCCAGACAAGCACCTCTGGACAAGTCGAGAGATGCCATTCCTTTGCAGATTTTTTTTTCAGCTGTGGCTTTCACAAACCACATAGAAGTTTGCAAATCACATCCGATCTGCAGACTGAAGACCCAAGTGCGTGCTGTATTCTATGGAGTGGTACTGTTTGGCGTGCCCACAGCCAGGGGACTCTCTGGCTGCTCCTGAAAACCCAAAGAAGTGGCAGAGGCCAGTTAAGTTACTGAGAGGGGGTTTCATAACTTTAAATTTGAAAGAGCTGGAGTAAACCTGGTCTCAGGAAGAAGAACATTGCAATCAGTTGTCCAGGTTCTGCTGACCTGGGATAAAGCGCAGCCTGAACTGAAGACTGGAGTACAGAGTTGGATGGAGTTGGCCCCAGAAGGGATAGTGCTCAATGACAGCAGCTTAAAACAACAAATACATGTTTTTTTTTTTTTCACATAGTTTCTGTGCATCAGGAATCTAAGGGCAGCTTAGTTGGGTGGCTCCAGTTCAACATCTCTCACGAGGTTACAGTCAAGCTGTTATCTGCAGACTTGAATGGGGCTGGAGGAGCCACTTCCAAGCTCATTCACATGGCTGTTTATAGAAAGCCTTAATTTCTTGCCCTGTGGGTCTCTTTATAGGGATGCTCACGATCTGGAAGCTGGCTTTGCCCAGTGTATCTGAGAGAAAGAGAGAGAGCAAGAGCGAGACACCAGAATAGCTTTCAAAGTCTAATCTCAGAAGTGGCATGTCATTACTTCTGCCATCTTCTATTGGTCACACAGATCAGCCCTGATACAATGTGAGAGAGACCACATGAGAGTCAAATAGCAGGAGGCAGGGACACTGGGGCCATCTGGGAGGATACATGGGAAGTTCTGGTGAGCACTCCAGCCTACAGTGTACCTGTTCTACAGAAAGACAGAAAGAAAATTTGACCCATGATACGTCCTCTTTATTTGTTTTCCCAGTCTCAGGAAACTTTGGGAATGTATGTTGGCTGCATATTGACCTCTAGCATTTCCCAGCCCTTTAAACTTAAACTGCCCTTGGACTCAGTATTGAGTCTACAACTTAGCACTTTATCATTTTCTTGCTGTTTTACATGGGCTTACATGGTTTCCTCAACTAGACTGTATGCTCCTGATGAGAAGGGACCATATGTCTTTTTATTTATAAGGGGCCATAGCAGCAAGCCCTATGCTGGATACATGGTAGTTGTTTAATCAAGAGTTATTCACTGGCTGATTGATTTAGAGGACCTCTGGGAAGTTGAAGAGTCAGTGAGGAAGAAACTTAGTCAGATGAGTCATCTGTCACGTCCAGAACAAAACTCCACGGACAGCTGCTCGTCCCAGCTGGAGGAAGAAGACTGGCTCCTGGTCTGAGGCCCACAGGCCACCTGCTGCGTTTAGCTGGGGCTAATGATCAAACCTCTCTCACACTGAGCTGCCTGATAGCTCAGGAGGTTGTTGGAAGCATCGTTTCTGTACAACCTGGGCTGGTTGTACACAGTCTGCAGGCAAACACTAATGCTTCAAGAGGAAATGGTTACCAACAAGCAGAACTTGCTTTAAATGTCTGCACGATTTGTGACATTCTCTGAAATGAGAAGCATATCCGTTCTGCAGAGCAGGAGAAGGGTCACTTGCCCTGCACAATGTCATCAGCACATACCAGTGAGTCCTGCAGATCTCACTCCAGTCTGCTCCTTAGCACCGGACCCTGTTCATACAAGAGTCGGTGATTTGGGAAGGAAGCTGTATTTAGCCCAATGCTGGTGAAATACAGTCAGCGGTACCAACCAGCCGTATTCTGCAGTTGACATATATCCAAGTGGCCACATCGATATCTGAGACTGAAATCCCAGCGAAGACAGCCCCTCCTCTCCCACAATCTGCCATTCACTTGGCTTGGGGTTACCTGAGGTTAATGGGTCCCTGCTAAAATGTTGATTTTTCAACATGGCCTTTGGAAACCTGTGCCTTTTGTTCTCTCAGTGAATTTACCTTCCTGTGTTGTTTGCACCTCAGCTTTTCCTTTCAGCGATTTTGCATCTGTGGTAACTACGGGAGAAAGCCTGTGAAAAATGCTTTGTTACATTGCATTGGCCCCTAGCTCCAATGAATTGTTCCATAAATCACGTTATTGTTAAAGTGTCCTAGCAAAACTAAACCACTTTCAGGAGCTCAGCGAGCAGAAGGATATTAATCAAAGGCAACCATTGCAGAAGGATCATTTAAAAAAAAAGGAAGGAAATAAAAATACACGGTCTTTATTTAATGTGTGGAGCCTGGAGAGGAGCAGTGGGAATGGGCCAAACCAGAAGATCTTTTCTCTTTCGTAAATACTCTGATACAGGAACACATTATCTCTGAACGCTTTAGGCCTATTTAGTTTTATAGCAAAACAATATTGAACACCTGCTGCACCTTCCTGATCTAGTTCAAGCAGCGCAGGGTGAGAATGGGGTGGTGAAGTGGGGGCTCCATAAATCAGGAGGAACTTTTCATCAGATTCAGCTGGGATCTGCAGGGTTTGCTGAGCGGATGATAGGTACAAGCATCTCACAAATATTCCTAAGAGCCCCTGTCCTTGACCGTCTACAACAGAGGCGATGAACCTTGCTCTTTCAGTCCTAGGTTCCACGTGCAAACCTTTGGGAGGGGAAGTAGGAACAGAGCATTGGCTTCTCAGATTATTGCTCAGAACAACTAGTCAGCAGGCCAACAGCCTTCAGTGAGAGCCACTAAACCACTCTGCACTAGGTATGATGGGAAAACCCAAGCCAAAAAAAAAAAAAAAAAAGGCTAGATTCTACTGTAACAAGCTAAATTCTGGAACTTTAGTCAACAGAATATCGCTCAAAATAAGTGACGCTTGCTCAGATTTCTTGTTGCAGGGTTTGGTTTCTTTTTCTTTTACCTGCTCTATTGAGATATAATTGACATAAAACATTGTAGATGTTTAAGGTGGACAATGTGATGATTTGAAACACATATATACTGCAAAATGTTTACTACAATGAGGTTAGCTAGCATCCTTCACCTGACATAATTATCATTTTGTTGTTGTTTCTGTAGTGGCGAGAACATTTAAAACCTACTCTCAGTAGCTTTCAAGTACACATGACAGTACTGTTAACCATAGTCACCATGATGTACATAACATTCCTGGAACTTACGCCTCTTGTTACTGGAAGTTTGTACTCTTGACCAAAATCTCCCCATTTCCCTCAATCCCTGGTAACCACCATTCTAGTCTCTGCTTCTGTGAGTTTGGCTCTTTTAGCTTTCACATAGAAGTGAGACCGTACAGTCTTTGTCTCTGTCTGACTCTTTTCATTTAGCATAATGTCCTCAAACTCCATCCATGTTGTTGCAAATGTCATCATTTCCTTCTTTTTAAGGTTGAATACTATTCCGGCATGTGTGGGTGTGCATGAATCTATCACGTTTTCTCTATCCATCCATCTGCCGATGGACACCTACACTGTTTCCATGTCTTGGCTATTGTGAATAATTTTACAATAAACAGGGGGAGATGCAGATATCTCTTCAAAATAGTGAGTTCATTTCCTTCAGATATGAAATCCTTTGGACTATACCCAGCCCAGAAATGGGATTGCTTGATCATGTGGTGGTTCTATTTCTAATTTTACATACTGTTTTCCACAGTACCCACACCAATTTACATTCCCACCAACAGCTCACAAGGGTCCCTTTTCTCCAAGGGTCCCTTTTCTCCGCATCCTCACCAGCATGGATCTATTGTCTTTTTAGTGACAGCCATTCTAACAGGTGTGAGGTGACACCACATCGTGGTTCTTCAGGACTGCATTTCAGGGTTTGGTTTCTAACTGAATCTGACTTCAAGTAGATGACTTGTGTCATCAAATGACTTAACATCTAATGATGTGTGAGACGCACAAAAAAGTACTGTTTCTAAACATATATTAGATGCACACTGCTTAAATCCCCTACCTACATAACAAAATCTAACAAGTGAGGAGACGGGCAGCTTTCCACTGATTAACTGCAACAAAGGTCGACATTTCAAAATCCCTTATTTCTTTGCCTTCTTCCTCATTCCCCAAATACACAAAGAAAATAAAGGTCACTTGAAATGCCATCCACTTTTTAATACTTTGGTATATAATGATTATGATTAGGCAGACAGATTCTGAGATCAGCAGACCTAGGTGTGATCATGGCTTCATGTGTTGCTGCTCAATTATATGATCTCCTTTGGCCTCAGTTTCTTTACCTATAAAATGGAAATAATAATAGCATTAACCTCATGTAAGTGTTGTAAGAATGAACTAGGACAATCCATGCAAGGGGTCAGAACATTACCAAGCAAGTACTAAGCGCTTAACAATGCAATTACTATACATACATATATCACTGCCATATTATTTATGTATACATACATTGACACACATCTTTTTTAAAAAAGGACCACACTTTACATACTGTTTAGGTTATCTTTCTCCAAACTTACAATGTATTATGAACAATTTTACACATCATTAGTCTCCCACAACATCACCTGTAGTAGGTGCCAAATATACCATCACATAAATGTACCCTAAAGTATTTAACTAACCCATGGTTGGACAATTAGCTTGTTTCCAATATTTGATATTATAAATACCCTGTGAAGAATTGCCTTATAGAGGTTTCTTGCACAAATTTTTGGTTTTTGCTTAGAATAAATTCCCAGAACTAGAGAACCACTGAATCAAAAGAAATGCAATTAAAATATTCTTAAAAGAATATAAACACATTACAGAAAAAAAAAGGAAAATTGTGATTGCACCACACTAATACAATTACTAATATCATTAGGGTGATTAAGATAGTCTGATGTTTTCATTTTTTACTTAGAAGAACAGAAGTTTCAAGTAAAAAATGAGCAGATGTTTATTATTTCTGCTCCCTTCTGAAATTCACTAAAATTACAATAAATACTAAAAAAGAAAAGCATAAACCCACAATAAAAAGACAATGGAAGACATAACAAGAGCCAAAAGACATGATCAAAATTTTGAGAACTGTAAAGCACACCAGATGAGTGAAAACTGATCTAGTGGATCAAAAGAAACTAAAATCCACATCACGACTTAGAATCCATGACTGGCTTTAAAGGAAACAGCTAGACCCTCCAGAGCCCCTCCTTGATCCTGAAAGAAGACAGAAGATTGACTCTCTAGAGAAGCTGAACCAGACAGGTTCTGGATCAAGCGCTGCCGAGGGCAGGATGAGGCATCTCAGGGAAAGGAGAGTATTTAAGTGAAAGCCGACGGGCCTACTGAAAGGTAAGATTCTCAGCTCCCTTCCCCACCTCAGCTCCCAGAATGCTGGCAGCCAGGCTCACAGACTCTCTTCCCTTCCCACCCCACCCCTCAAGACAGCAGTTTGGAGAATTCTTCCATGAGTAACTTATAGATAGGTCCAAGAAAAAAGGCTATGGAGGTTCCCCCAAAGAACTGTCAGTTCTCTGCATAAGCTATGCTGAAGTTCAACACTCCCTCTTCATGCAAAAAACAATCACTAGACATTTGCGAACGCTCCTAACATGAAACACACCAAAAAACCCAAACTAACCAAAAGGAGGAACTCAGAAAAACAAGGAAGGATATGGGGGTGGGGGAACACTAAAAATAAAAAGATATTGCATCCATGAAATAAGAACAAGAGGCTGTAAAAATTAAGAAAAAAAAAACAAGAAAATGTTCTGAGTAGTTAAAAATATGAGAAATTATATCAACTTTTCTTTTGAAAGATAAAGTTAAGGGAATCTTCCAGAAAGTGGAACAAAAAGAAAAAGTTACAGAAGATGTAAAGGACGGCAAAGTTTGAGACAGAGGTTCCAGAAAGAGAGAATCAAGAAAATGGATGGGAGGAAATCATGCAGGAGTTAACACTGGGTCTGAACTGAAGGAGATTGATGCACAGCGCAGTGAATGAGAAGAGGCATCACCAAAACACATCATTCTCAAATTTCTCTTACAGGAATAAAAAGAACATAAAGGCTTCTAAAAAGAAACACTTCCAAAAAGCCACTGAAAAAAGACTGAGAAACGTAACAGCAGTAGAAGACAATGGAGATATTCTTAGGGAAATTATTATAACCCAGGATTCTATACCCAGCCAAACTAGAAATCAAATGTACTTAAATAAAAACACAGTTTCAGACATCCAAAGTCTCAAGAAACGTATCTTCTTTTCCTGGGAAACTAATGGTGGACATGCTTTGATCAGACAAGGGAGTAAGAAAACAAGAAGAAATGGTGATGGAAAGCTAACTGCTATAGTTTAGAGACCCAAAAATAATTTAGTGGCTAATGAAAACATAAGCTTATTGTTTTTTTTCACATAACAGTCTAAGGTAAGTATTCCAGGTCAGCAGGACAACTCTGCTCCATCTAGTCATTTTGGAAACCAGATTCCTTCTGTCTTGCTTCTCTGCCTCCCTTACAGCAATGGTTCTCAGAGTATGGCCTTCAGAACAGAAGCATCAGCATCCCTTGAGAATTTGTTAGAACTGCCAGTTGTCAGGTCTCAACATCAGATCCAATGAATCTGAAGTTCTAGGGGTGGAGCCCAGAAATCTGTATTTCAACAAGCCTTCCAGGTAATTCTGATACATGCTCAAGTTTGAGGATGAGTATTTGAGGGTATTATCCTTTTCTGTGTGATCAAAGTTTGGTTGCAGGCACTTTTGATTGCAGCTCAGCAGATGGAAAAAGTGTGGAGGTTTCTTTGGTTAGGCCAGGATGTGGCTTACATTGCTTCCACTCACATTCACTTGGCAAAATCCAGTCATATGGTAACCCCTAACTTCAAAGATTAGTTGGGAAATCTAGTCTTCAGCTGGGCCACCACATATAAATACAATTCTATTGCTATGAAAGGAGGGAAGAATGGATTTAAGAGGATAATCAGTAGTTTCTACCACGTGTATAATCCAGGCGACAGGAACCCTAATACAGGAGAGTAGTGTAGATGAATCCCAGGATGTTGTTAAAGGGACGTCTGAGAATGCCCACTCACAGACTTGAGCTGTGAATCAGGCCACAGAGCAGCCAGTCCAGATGGGAACAGAAGTGCTGCAAAAGCTCCAGAGGGTTGCCAAGGAAAATAATGAAACCAACAGAATATCTATATTTGAATGTATTGACAGATTTTTAAGGATGAATTAATAATAGGTACATAGAAAACTAAACAGAATACAAAAAAAAAAAAAAAAAAGCATTAATTCCAGGGAAAACAAAAGGTTGAATGAGAAAGGAAACATAATTATAGGATTCTATGTGGCTTAGCTGGGGATAATATTTACACAGTCATAATGTAAATACTTAATATTGATTTAACCAAAAATGATGATATAACTATATTGAGAGAATGAGCAGAGGGAAATTGTGTGCACGTCAGTTTAATAATGATAAACAACATTTATATGGATGTGTATATTGTTCTATGTGCCAGAAATTATTCTAAGCTCACTATACATTCAAATTTTAATCTCCATAATCGCTCCATGAGGTGTAAATACTATGGTCATCCATCTTACACATGAGGAAACCAAGGCACATAACAGTTAAGCAACTTGCATAGGTAACACAATTAGTATTAGGCCAAGGATCTAAACCCTGGTCCCTTCTCTCCAGAGTCCATATTCTCAGTTACTATGCTACATAGTCGCACTTTCTGTGGTAGAAGATCAAAAGACAATACCTAAAATCAACAAACTGAGAGATACAGGATAAGTGTGTTATTTATAAATAAAGACAGAAAAACCAAGAAGAAACAGACAAGAATTTAAAGTGATTGTTTCTGGGCAGGGGTACCTAGGAGTGGTCAAGTGACGGCTATTTTTCTTCTTGTTGTTATATACCCAGTAAAATGTGTGGCTTGTAAACATCACTTTGATCAAAATACATTTTTAAAGAAGAGAGATGATGGAAGGCATGTGCCTGGGGAAGCTAATGCAAAGAATGGAGAAAGAGGGACCCAGAAGAGATCACAAAGACCCCAATAAGTAAATTACGCAAGGAAGCAACTGGCAAAGTTGCAGAAAAAGAGAGAGAAGTTTCCACAGGGAAATGACAAGCAGAGAGTAAGAAAGCCAGAGAGAATAAGGGAAGAAATTGAATGGGACAGAGCAGAGACATCACCATCCTGGGCTGTAGACGGAGAAAGGGAGCAAACTTCAGGGAAATCCTGTGATGGGCACCCAGGGCAGCTGCCCTGTTATCACTCCATCGGCTATATGCAGAGTGGTTTTGATCTGGGGTCTCTGGTCTTAAAACTGAAGGTAGAAGGAATGATGAACTGCAAAACCATACTGAGGTGACTGATCAAAACCTAATTATACCTCAACCTCTAAGCCAAACCAAAGTAAGTAACAAAACTTCACTTGTGTATCTACTATGTGGCCTTGGGGCAAATCACTTAATTTCTCTGAGCCTCGGTTTTTTTCTGTTGCAAAAAAAGTTGATATAAAACAAATCATACACATGTGCAGTACAGTGTACCTCTCAGAGCTCCTTTTCATTTTCCATTTCCCCGAGCCAGTTTTTCAGGCAATAAAATTGAGCCTCAGGGAAATGAAGTGAGTAGCATAAAATTACAGTTAATGGTGGAACCCAAATTCTAGTCCCACACTTATTTCGTTTTTCTTTGTAAACATTGTCTCAATTAAGAGTCAAAGAAACTCCACGAACTAAAAATATATATTTACAGAGGAGGATATCTGTAGAAAAGGAAACCAAGATATAGAGTCCACATTATTTGGCTGCTTGACATCAGAACCACCCAAACCCAGGTCTTCTGGTGCTCAGTTAAGGGCTTTTCCCCATACACAGTTCTGTTGTGCGAAAGGGAGACGACGTGGGCGGAGGACAGCAGCGGTTCAGTCTTCAGTGCCGGCTCCTCCTCCGACTGCGTGTGGGCAACAAGTAGGGACCGTTCCAATCCTTCCCGGGAACGCCGGCGTTCAAACTCTGCCCTGTTTTCAGAACATCCATTTGACTAATTTTTTAATTTAGAAAGTACGGTCCTAGAAATACTAACAGCTGAGCGTTACACAGGCGCCATCACCCTGGTGAGGACGGGGGAGGAAGAGAGGGAGGCTGTGAGGGGATCAAGCTGCGAGCAGAGCTTCCTCCCGCGGGCTCCACGGTCACGTCCACGGTCCCGGAGCCGCCCTGCCCTCCCGCCGGGTGAGACACCGAGGCTGGGGCTGCCTGGGAGGCGGCGGGCCCGGCCGCGAACCGGGCCCATTCGGTTCGCTGTGGATGTCTTCAAAGTCGCGCGAAGTCTTTCCGAAGACCTCCCTCCAGGGCCCCGTCTGGCCTCCCGCCCTAGCCCACAGCATCTGCGCGAGGAGGGAGCCGGGACGCCTGCGCGCTGGGCTCTGCCCGGTTCCGGCCAGGAAGCCCCGGAGGCCCAGAGGCCCCGGAGGCCGGGCCGCAGCCACCGCGGGGTAGGCCCCGCGCGGAGAGCCAAGCCGCGCAGCCGGGTCTCCCGGGGGCAGCCCGCCCTGGGCCCCGGTTCGAGAGGAGGGAAGGCTGCGCCGCCATGGCCGCCTTCCGGCGCAGGCTGGGGCTCCCCGTCCCGGGCCGGCAAAGCAAATATTTATCCTGGCTGCCCAAGGCCGCGGAGCTCGGCCGGGGCCGGGGCCCGCACCCCCTCCCCAGGCCGGGCCTGGCCACGTAGCTCCCCAAGCCCCGTGCGTCCCCGCCCCCACCGCCTTTTAACGGGGAATGCTGACAAGTTGAATACAGCGGGAATAACAGCCATTTGTTCTGGTTATCGCTGCCGGTATTGAAGCCAGATGTGTGTGTTGCTGACATTGACATGGTACATCTGGCTGGGTTTTTGGTTTCCATCGCGGAGTTTACCACATCCACCCTCGTCTGCTAGAAGAGAGGAGGCGAACATCTGGAAGTCATTGCAGCTGTCACGCTTCAAGGGGATCCTGTACCACAGAGAAGAGAATTCAATACGTAACTGAGCAAAATTATCCAGCTCGTCTTGTCAGTCCAGATTTCAAACACATGCAGGAAAAATGGCAACCAAGTTAGGGCGCCCTCCCTCCCTCCGCGGTGCCAGCGGGCGCTAAGAACCAAGGGCCCTTTACCACCCCCGGTGCCTGGGTTTTCTCTGTAGAAAGACTCTGGCTGCAAGGTCGCATTGGTCATTGTGTGCCAGAATCTTTTGTTGGTCATGGGTAGGCTGAGCTAAAAGGGCTCGCTCTCTTTCCTTTTGATCTCAGTTTGCTGGAAGTTTTAAATTAAACATTGCTTAGTCTCTTCCCTCACTTCGGCTCATAACCCCCTCTTTCTCACAGCATTCAGTGCTCTAGCCCTACCCTACCTATTTAATTTTATCTCCGTTCTTTCTCCAAGGCTGAAATAAATTATGCCTTTTCCCAGAATCCCCTTTCTTTCCCTGTTCTGTTCATGACAATCGAAATCTGTTCAATCCTTCAAGGTCCACTTCGTTTATTTCATCTATGAAGCCTTTCATGACTACTCAGGAGTCCATTGATCTTTATACTTCGGTATATTTTAATTAAGTATAAGCCCATGGAGAGGAAATACGGGTATACGTTTTTCTTGTATCTCCTTCAGCAGCCAGCACTGTGTGCTGGAATAGAGCAGGCCGCCTATAAACACTTGTCAAATAAAAGCACAAATCATTTTTTCTTTCTCTTAAAAAAAAAGATTTTATTTATTTATTTTTAGGGAGAGGGAGAGAAACATCAATGTGTGCTTGCCTCTCATGTGCACCTACTAGGGACCTGGCCCGCAATCCAGGTATGTACCCTGACTGGGAATCGAACTGTTGGCCGTTTGGTTCGCAGGCTGATGCTCAATCCACTGAGCCACACCAGCTAGGGCTCATTTTTTTCTTACCACTTATTCTTTCTACATAATTTGCTTGCCTTCTACTTTTCTTTTCACAACAATACCCAATGTCTATGTTGAATGTGTTGTGAATTTTTGGGAAGATAGCTGTAAAAATCTAGTAATGAGTAACACCTGAAGAATTCTATCAATTGAAGAATCTGTTAATTTGGAATTCTGCCTACTGTAGTGCATTGAAACTTGATTTTAAAAAGTGAAGGGCAGTAAAGTGAAAACAAGATTATAAGCCAGGGGATCTAATACCATTTCCAAGAATGCCCCTGACTTGCTTAGTGACCTTGGACAATCATCTTCTATATGCTTCCAATCTTCCTCTGCAAAAAAAGGTGAGTTGTAGCCAACGGCCTCTCCCTGGTAATAGACAGAGCTGGGGTCACTCTCCTGAGAAGAGGTAGATTCCTATCAGAACTGGTTTTCTTTACCACTTGTGGATCTGTCCTGAAGTTTGAAGACAGCAGTCTCCATCCTTCAGTGTTTCACCTGCCCAGCATGGAGAAACATGGATACATAAATGATGTGGAGGAAGAGCAAAGTAAGAAAAAGATCCAAGCATGATCAGGAGCGGGATTTTGCCCTTGTGAATGTCCAGCATTTTCAAAGTAAAAAAAAAAAAGCCACTGCAGCTAGTGTTAGGAAAGTCTAGTCATCCCAGCCATAAAGGGAGTCTTTTGGGTTTTGTCCTTCTTTGTGCACTAATAAGGATGCAAAGCACCCTGCTTTAGCCTTGCCATATGGGATGGATAAGGACGTAGGAGGATAATTAGTATCTAGAAATAAAGGGGAGGGAATAGATGGAAGGAGAGAACTACCAAAGGAGAAAGAAAGTGTGCCTTCTTGGTGGGACCACCCAGCCAAAGAGGGTCTTCAACTTCCGTAGGAGGAAAACCATGTTACAAGATAAGAAGGAATGGTCAGCAGACACAGGGTTCCAGTAGGTTTCTGCTGGTCTGCTCTGTGGGCGGGCAACTGTGTTTGCCTCTCTAACACTCATCTGTGAAATGAAGCACTTAGATGAATTGCTCTGCAATGTCTGTTAGCTCTTACATTATGTAATTCATTTAGAAACCACCTTTGAGCCCAAATCAGCTTATCATTTCTGACTAAACCCCAAATTTCAGCTCTAGTTTGTCCGGAACTCATGGGGTTCTAAGACACCCTCATAGAAGAGAATTTAGGGCATTAAAGTCCTAAAATTCCTCTGCTCTGTTCCTTCAAATGGAAAAAGAAACTTTCTCCCAGAGAGGAATCATTTGCAATAGGAAGATTGCAGATTAATGACCTAGAAAATCTTCCTCAAATGGAAATGATACTTAATTAAGCTCCATTAAATCATAACTCCTGGCTTCTGCTTTTGGCCTCTTGCTACTGAGTCCAGGATTGAATAATTCTTCCATCCCTGGAGCTGTTGAATTGAAAGCACGTAAGCTCTGGGGAGCAATCTACTCACCTCCGCTATATCTACAACCACCCTCCTTCCTGTCCGAACATTCTAAAAAAAATCATCACGAGGCATGTCTGAGTCCTTCAGGAGAGAGGATGGTCATTTCTAATTTGTTTCGGTTTATGGGCAACTTGACAATTTGACTAACTACTAAAGAGCCAGGACTATATCATCTTCTCATAAAAAGCTAATAAAAAAGGCTATTAATGCAGCCCATTAGTTGGCTGAAAATGAGAGGTTAGGCAATCATTGTCTTAGCTCAGAGGAACTAAGATCTCCAGGAAGAGTTTCCTTTGTACCCCCAGAGACGTCAAGAGGGAAGTTAACATCTCTTTGCTCCTATTTGTTGAGCTTGGCTATTTAAGCTCCATGCCTCATTCTTCCCTCCCTGAACTATTATTCTGTTTCAAGCGGACCTCTTGCTTTCCCTATACAATGCCACATTCCAGATTCACCCCCCCTCCATGGACTGTGCTCTCCTATTGGGGAAGGCAGAGAAGCCTCCAGTCCCATGGAAACAAAGTGCTTGTCCTGCTGGCTAAGTGTTCAGGCCCCTCTTACATCATGAAGCAATTTGAGTGGTTCTGGGGAGGCCTTCCCTTTTGAAAAAAATATGCTTTTCTCAAATCCACTACTAGATTGGAGATCTCGGAGTGGAGACCTTGGAGACCTTGAAAAACCCCCAGCATGGGGTTGTGGGTGCCATACCCTCTTAACCTGTGCAAAGGACTCTCTCCTAGTATTCTGTGTGATTTGATTTCTTTGGCACTTTCATCGGTGACTTACTTGCTCTGTGACCTTGAGGAGATCACCTTTCTTTTCTGGACCACTGCTGTCCCCCTTGTTAGAATAGCTAAGAAGAAACCCTAACTCACAGTAGGAAAACCTGGCTAAGGCAAAACTGTGTCTCTAAGAACGAGGTTTGACTGGAAGGACAGCAGAAAAGCAAAGTTCTAAGCAACTTCCATTCAATTCCAGCTCTGCCTACATAGGACTAAACTTCCTTGAGATCCAGCTCTTATCTTTGTGTGCATCTTGTCTCCCTACTTATGTGTATTGACGGAATGATGCACCAACCATGTTCTTTAATGGGCCCCAACCACTTACCTAGCATTGTCGAGAGCATGAAATCTAATGTGTAATTGATTTAATCTTGTGTTCAACTTACTTTCTATATGAGTCAAGGTGCCTTTAAATAAGAATATAGTTCAGGATCAGCTAAAATGGAGTCCATCTGAAAGAATCAAAAGGAATTGATGGTTTTCAGTACTGAGAATGTTCTGCTTCTGATATTTTAGCAACAGATTTGGCCTAAGTTTTTCTGGCAGCCGAGGCACAGGGGTCACATGATGGATTGTTCGTACTTGCTGGATTAATAGTAGGTTCAATAACTCCCAAACACCTTAGTTGGGAGGGCAAAGCACTGATAAAGAAGACCCAGAAGAAAGAACAGGTTAGATGACTAGAGAGATTTTTGGCAAAGGGAGAACCCTAAAACAAACTTCTAACTCCCTTGTTTCAGTCCTGTTGCCAAAGCTGGGTCCTTCTGAGAAATTCCCATGATGCACGTGGCCCACCAGCGTGCATCACGCCCATGACTCCACAGGCCGCTGGGCACAGGACCAGCTGCTCCCCGGAACAGTTCCATTTCAGAAGGGAAGCTTCATCTTGATCTGTAGGCCAGACATTTCTCTGAAGAAAATGTAGTGTTTTTGTCTTTTACCCAATCACACACCTTTCAGTGGGTGGAGGGGAGAAGGGGAATAACTCCCTACCTGCTGATCCTTATACCTGAGTACTCACCAGCCACTGAGATGTCCCAGAGAACTTGTTACATAAAGCGTCTGCCACCTCCCCACCAGCACTAGGCTGTTGCCCCTCAGATTCCCAAAGCCTGCTCTTGGAATCCATTATAAGTCCCAAGTTCAGCCCCAATTGCCCTCACACGAAAGATTACTCAGTTTGTCCTCTGCAGTTCTCTGGGTTTCCCACTGCATGGGGAAGTTCTTTTTATTCTTACTCCTCCTCAGCTTCTACACTCCTGGCCTACTTCAACTTTAAAAAGCATTTTCTCTACTGCTCCTTTTCCAAATCCAGGCTTTTTCTACAAGATCCTCAAAGTTATTTCTGCTTACTCCAGTAGGGGAACTAGCTAGGTATGTCCCCCACCCTTGTAGCTGGCATCCCTACTGTCACCTCCACTACTTCAGTCCCATCTGGAGACCTACTTTGCTCCGGGGGCCCCAAGCACAGGCTCTTAAAACAACAAAACAGAGTAGGAAATGACCTTATGAGGTCATTGGGTCCAGGCCTCTTGTTCCTGGACAGGTGAATATCCAAATCTTACTAACACAATTATTGGCCCTGCAACTAGGTAATCACTCTTGTAGGTGAGGAGTGCTTCCTTAGATTAAGCCTGACTTTTTCCTGCCCTAATTGAGGCCCCAATTCTCATCTCATCCATTGCATCCGCGACAAATGACTGATGAGTGTTTTCTTTCTGTCCTTAGCCTTCTCTTCAGCAGAGAAAGTTTCCTCAGAAATAAAACTCTGATTGTTCTACTTCTCCTTTCCCTCTTGCCTCATCTAAGCACCCTCTAAATCAGGCCCAAGGCTCCAGAGGGAGTAATATCCTTTCTCTTGCAGCTGGTCTGAGTTTTGCTGTCTGGGAGACTGGGCTTAGAACAGCTTGAAGTTAGCACAGAGGCGAATGTAGCTTTAAATCTCCAGCACTTAACAGCTTCTTTGCAGCCTCAGAGGTAACCGCATTTTCTAGCTTGCTTCCTCTCATCTCGATATATCTATGTAATCTGTGTTCACTGGAGCCTGACTCCAGCCCTCTGTCTGCATTGCTCTGGTGGTGCTGAAAGAGGTAAAGTTGAGGAAGAAAAATTAATAGACATGGACCCATAAAAATAATACGCTCTCTAGAGCACACATGAAGAAATAATTAAATAGATTAAACTTGCGGGGTGGGAAGAGAGGGACAGGGGGCTTAACAGGCTGAGACTGATGCCTCTGACTTCCACTTCCAAAGGGGCTGTGGCTCAGAGCGAAGGGATTTGGGTGCTTTTTTCCTTCATGGGTTGGACTCATAGCTAAATGTGGTTTAGTCACTGAACTCTTCAAAGTCTGGGACAGTGCCTTGTATTTCTCCATATTCCCTCAGAGGATCCTCAAACAGTGCTGCACCCTAGTGAGGAAAGGAAATTTAGTGTTTATTGAGGGTTCGTTGTGCACCAGGTACAATGTTAGTCAGGTACTTTTACGTCCTGGCTTATAATCAGTTGAGTGTGTTTCAAGCTTCAGAAATGAATGTAATCATTTGCCTATGACCAGGATCAATCCCAAGTAACTACTCCCTGAAGAGTTTGTGATTCTGAGGCTAAAAAATAGCTTTGTACACCTTACCCGATTGCCTCCTTCCTTTCCTCCCTTACATCAGCAGAGGCTGTTGCTGTGAAGGTAAGGGAAGAAGGGAGGCTGGTATTTAGAGATCATTAAATATCTAAGTGGGCCTGTTTGGAGTGGCTCAGCTGGTTGAGTGCAGTCCTATAAACCACAAGGTCGCAGTTGGATTCCCAGTCAGGGCACCTGCCTGGGCTGAGGCTTGGTCCCAGGTCTGGGCATGTGCAGGAGAGGCAACTGATTGATGTTTTCCCCCACCTCTCTACCCCTCCCTTTCCCTCTCTCTCTCAAATCAATAAGCATGTTCTCAGGTGCGGATTAAATATATAAATACATACATACATAAATACCTAAGATATCTAGGGTAGTGAGAGGACTGGGGATATGGAGAAGGCTTCCTCCCTTTCCCATAAGTATTTCCATTCCTCCTGCTTCGTTCCTTTAGGCTTGAAGGAAAATACAATAAAGAGGACAACTCTCAACTGCCATTACTTTTCAACACTGGAACTGGGTGCAGAATCATAATATTAAATGGGAAGGTTCAGAATACAGGTACCTTTCCTAGGGAAGGCAGACCTGGGTGAGCGCCCAGAACAGCAACTGGTATCAAGAACACAGAGACAGACTGGATGCACCTAATTCCACCATTGCCCTTCTGTAGAAATTGGAACACATTACTTTACTTCTCTGGGCCTCTCTTTCTGTTTTTGTTTTTTGTTTTGAATTAATAGACTTTTTTTTTTAAAGCAGTTTTAGATTTATAGAAAACTGAGCGGAATGTATAGAGTTCTGTTATACCCTTTCATCCACCACCCGCAGTGTCTCCTGTGATTGATATCTTCACTCTTGGTATTGCACATTTTATGGGTTTTGACAAATGCACCATGTATCCATTTTTGCAGTAGCATACAGAGTAGTTTCGCTGCCCTAAAAATCCTCTGTGTTACACCTATTCAACCATTCTCCCACCCTAACCCCTGGCCACCAACGATTTTTTTAATGTCTCTATAGTTTTGTCTTTTCCAGACTGTTAGGTAATTGGAATCATGCAGTGTGTAGCCTTGGTAGATTGGCTTTCTTTCATTTTGCAATTTGTAGTAAAGGTTCTTTTTGTGTCCTGATAACTAATTTCTCTTTATCATTGAATCTCTCTAGTTTTTAAATTTTTATTGATTATGCTGTTACTGTTGTCCCATTTTTCTCTCCCCTTTATTACCCTCCACCCAGCATGCCACCCACCCTTCCCACCAGCATTCCCCCTGATCTTAGTTCATGTCCATGGGTCATACATTGTTCAGCTTCTCCATTTCCCATACTGTTCTCAACTCACACCTGTCTATTTTGTACCTGCCATTTATGCTTCTTACTCCCTGTACTTTTTCCCCCATTCCCCCCCCTTTCCCTCCCCACTGACAGTCCTCCATGTGATCTCCATTTCTGTGATTCTATTCCTGTTTTAGCTGTTTGCTTAGTTTGGTTTTTATTTTTGATTTTTAGGTTTAGTTGTTAATAGTTTGAGTTTGTTGTCATTTTACTATTCATGGTCTTGAACTTTTTTTTTAGAAAAGACCCTTTAAGATTTCATGTAATGAGGGCTTGGTGATGATGAACTCCTTTAACTTGACCTTATCTAGGAAGCACTTTATCTGCCCTTCCATTCTAAATGACAGCTTTGCTGGATAGAGTAATCTTGGATGTAGGTCCTTGCCTTTTGTGACTTGGAATGCTTCTTTCTAGCCCCTCTGGCCTAAAATGTTTCTATTGAGAAATCAGTTGATAGTCTTATGGGAACTCCTTTGTAGGTAACTCTCTGGTTTTCTCGTGCTGCTTTTAAATCTCTCCTTATCTTTAATCTTGGGTAGTTTAATTATGATGTGTCTTGGTGTGTTCCTCCTCAGATCCAATTTCTTTGGGACTCTCTGAGCTTCCTGGACTTCCTGGAAGTCTATTTCTTTTGCCAGATTGGGGAAGTTCTCCATTATTTTTTTAAATAAGTTTTCAATTTCTTGCTCTTCCTCTTCTCCTTCTGGCACCCCTATGATTCAGGTGTTGGAATGTTTAAAGTTGTCCTTGAGGTTCCTAACTCTCTCCTCATTTTTTTTTTTTTTGAATTCTTATTTCTTCATTCTCTTCTGGCTGAATATTTATTTCTTCCTTCTGTTCCAAATCATTGACTTGAGTCCCAGTTTCCTTCCCTTCACTGTTGGTTCCCTGTATATTTTCTTTTATTTCACTTTGCATAGCCTTCACTTTTTCCTCTATTTTGTGGCCAAACTCAGTTATTTCTGTGAGCATCCTGATTACCAGTGTTTTGAACTCTGCATCTGATAAGTTAGCTTTCCCTTCATTGCTTAGTTCTTTTTTTGGAGTTTTCATCTGTTCTTTCATTTGGGCAGTATCTCTTTGTCTTGGAGCACCTGTTACATTGTAAGGGGTGGAGCCTTAGGTATTTGCCAGGGTGGGGCAACCCACCTCACAGTGTTGTGGCGCTATATGTGGGGGAGGTGTCCAAGAGGGAACAATGCCACTTGCTCAGCTTTGGGCTGGCTTTCAGTCACTTCCCCCACTACCAACAAGCAAACTGGGCCCTTCTGGTGCTGATTCCCAGGTGGGTGGGTTTTTGTACATTCTAGGACCCCGTGGTTCTCTCCAAAAAATTCTCCTGTGAGACTGGGAGTTTCTTCCACCACCACAACCCCCACAGGCTTTTATAGCCAGAGGTTTTGAGACTTTAGTTTCCTGCGCTGGAACCCTGCATTGTGTTGTCTGTCTCACTCCCCAGTTGTTCCTCTCTGCTTACCTGCACGCACATGTGGGACTGCCCAGTCCACCAGCTGCCACCTTGCCCAACCCAGTCTGCTGCTTTGCTGCATGTTCTCTCCATCCCTGCTGCCTGTCTCCACCCCTCCTACTGGTCTGGATAAATGTTTCTTCTTTAACTCCTTGGTTGTCAGACTTCCATATAGTTTGATTTCTGGTAATTCTGGTTGTTTTTTATTTTTAAATCTGTTGTTGTTTTCCTTTTGGTTGTGCAAGTAGGCAAAGAGTATCTACCTATGCCTCCATCTTGGGCAGAAGTCAGAATCTCTCTAATGTTTTATTGTAGCATAACATATATACAGTAAAGACAAATGAGGTTTTACCAAATAAGCCCTCAAATAAACTATAAAAATTACCAGCACCTCAGAACCCCAGTTCCTTTATCACCTCCTTCCAGTTATTACCACCTCCCCTAAAAGTTACCACTATTATAACTTGTAGCATCATCAACTAGTTTAGCCAATCTTTGGAGTTCGTATAAATGGAATCATACAGTACATACTCTTTTGTGTCTGGCTCCTTGTCTTTGATACTTAGGTTCACCTAATTTCATAGTAATTTGTTCTTTTTCATCACATCGTATAAATAGGAGGTCTGTCCAGAAGATATCCAGCTTATAATGTGAAAATAAATTTCATTTATTGAAGAAGATAAAAGATACAAGAAATATTGTACACAGGACAATGACCCTCAGTCCCTTTCAAGGTAAGCACCTTGAGGCCTCACACAATTCTCCCAAGTGTCATCAGCTGCACCATTGTATTTTCCTGAATCTCATCAACAGTCTGAAATATCCTTCTTTTCAAAGGTGATTTTATTTCTGGGGAAAGCCAGAAGTTGCAGGAACCAAATCTGGACTGTAGTAGGGCAGTTATCTGGGTGATTTGATGTTTTGCAAAAAACTTTCTGCATGAAAAGTGATGCATGAGTAGGTGTGTTATCATGACAAAACTGCCAGTCACTAGTTGCCCATAGCTGTGGCCTACTGAATCACCTGAATAGTTTCCAGAGAGGAATGTTGAAGCTGAACGCAAAATTTGATGCAGATTCATTGCTCTACTTGCTCAGTCGTTTTGAACGTGATGACCACACAGTACACAGCTCACTCTGCAGCATCCACTACCCCCACTGACTAGTACAGTGAAGTCGTCATTGCGTCATTGTGCATGCCCATTCCAGTCCACTCTCCTTGGTCGCCAGCTTACATTGATGTCACACAAACCCATTCTCATTATATTAACTATGGCTGGACTTTTTCTGGACAGACCTCGTTACATACCACAATTCATCATCCAGTCTACTATTGATGAGCATTTGTGTTATTTTTGGTTTAGGGTTATTGCAAATATTGCCACTATGAATATTCTTATGCAGGTCTTTTAGTGAACATATGTTCACATTTCATTTGGGTATATACCCAAAAGTAGAATTTCTGAGCTATAGTGTATCTGTATTTTTAACTCTAGTAGATAATGCCAGTTTAACAAAGAACTTGTATTATTTACACCTCCCACGGCTTCTCATTCTCACCAATCCTTTGTATTGTCAATATTTTAATTTTAGCCATTTTAGCCACATGGTGGTTTGAATTTGCATTTCCCTGATCAATAAAGTTGAGTACTATCTCAGGTCCGGTTCCTTAATAAACAGACTGAGATGGAGATTTATGTGCAAGAAGTTCATTAGAGAATGCCCCATGGGAGAGCAAAGGCAGTAGAATTGACAGCCCATTCATAGGCTTCTGCTCATCCCATGGATAGCATAACCCTGAAGAGTTGACCCACCTAGAGGGAAGGTGCCAGGCAGACCTTCACATCCATACTGATCAATCACTGGATGTTGGCTGTCCCTGGGGAGAGGTATGATTTTGGGTAAAAAGCTCTTTTTGGCCAAAGGAAATATCAAGAGAGGGACACAGCTGAGAGCAACACTCCCAGAAGCCAGGGGAATAGTCCTGAAAGAAGATCTGAGCTACACACTGTAGCCTCATCTATAAGCATCTTTTCATATGCTTGTTGGCTCCTTAGAGATCCTCTCTTGTGAAGTACCTATACTGGTCATTTGTCATATTCTATTTTTTAATAGATTGTCTCTATCTTATTAAATTGTAGGAATTCTTTGTATATTACGATGAGTCTTTAGCAGATATCTTCTCCATTTCTGACTCATAAAATAGTCCTGGTGGCCAGACCTGATTAACCAGACACTCATTATTTTGAGCTCTATCCACAATTTTTAAATTCCTTATTGATTGCTTCCTTATTCACAAGGCACTTTTACTCACATGATCTCATAAAATCACAACAATTTCAGTATAGAAATGAGGGGTTGAGATTCATCCCAAGGTCACATTTCTAGCAAATAGGTGGACAGGACTTCTGATTCTTAGTGCCAAGTTCTTTACTATGGGAAGGTGAGATGACAGGAGATAAACCTGGAAGGTATGTTTGCAAATGGCAGGACTTCCCAGGTCCCCATCAAGACATCCTTCAGTTAATGAATAAAATCACTTTCTAAGGCTTTTATTATTGTCTACAGGGACAGGATTTTAACCTTCAGCCAGGGACCTTCCCCTTCCCATTTCTTCTGTTTTTCCACTGGTAGTTGGAAGCTAACAGTGTGAAAACTGGAGTCATTTCAGTGTCAAGGTGCCCATCACCCTAATGAATGGCTGTCTACTTCATCTCCTGGTCTGGATGAGGAGCCAAGGCAAGCCCCTCTCTGTAGGTGCCCCTTCCCAGCTGGCAGGAGAAAATACGGTACCTTCTCCCCGGGGTGTGAGGCTGTCCATCTGCACTGAACTATCCGGCTTGAGCTAATGAGCTGTTGGCATGGATGGCCAATTATTTTAGCTCTTTAAAAACCTGCCAAACTCTCTTTTTTCACTATGGCTTTCCCTGAATGGCTCAGACATGAAATCAAATCCTCTCTGTGGAAGACCACGTGGCTCTGCCCTAGGACACTCCCACGCCTTTCACTGCCTCAGACTACGAGCCCAAGGGTAGAGTGGAACCAGGTTGTTTTCCCCGGGAGCCTAATTTAGACAGGCCTTGGCCACCTCATGTCCCCATACCTCAGAAGCTAGAGTCTTGAGGACTAGCTCAGGAGGCTTGCTCCATTCCAGGAAGCCTGAGAGTATTTCTGGACCAGAACCAGGGCCACAGCCTCCCACCTGAGTCCTGAGTATGTTGACTGAGGTCCTGTTAGTGGATCAGCCCATGCTGTCCAGAGGGCCTAGGAGGCTTTTGAGATGTTACGTTCTGGAGCTGGGCTGCGGCTTCTGACACAACTCCTGCTCCTTCTAGCTTCACATTCTGTACTTTTCTCCCACTTGCCACAATTTGGAGTCCCAGTGGCTCTTTCCCCAAGGTGCTCTCCAGGGATAGCCTGAGAAGCCCATGTACTAAGATACTTCTATCAAAAGAGACCATGGTTGGAGCAGGCTGCCAGGGAGGAATAACTCTTCCATATGAGCACATTCTCCAAAATGGCCCCATTTCACGATTTTTAAAGGTAGCTTCCTAGACATGATGGCTGTTAAGACTGCACTGAGCACATACTGGATGAAGCCGTGGGAAAGCAGGACTGTGTGAGGCAGAGAAAAGTTTGTCCCAGGCCAGGCCCCAGCGAGGAGCTTGCTTTCCTCACCAACGCTGATAAATACAGTGACATCCCACCTGAAGAACACATTCTGAGGACCCAAGAAATAGTTTTTCCTCTTTCCCCCACTTTGCCTTCTGAGTCCCCAATTCTTATCCCACTTTCCCTTGTTTCCTAGTCTCCTTCCCCATTTTTAAAAATTTTGTTTATTTTTAGAGAGAGGGAAAAGGAAGGAGAAAGAGAGGGAGATGAACATCAATGTGCGGTTGCCTCTGAGTGCCCCTCCAATCCCCCCTGCCCCCCCACCCCCACTGAGAACCTGGCTCACAACCCAGGCAGGTACCCTGAGTGAGAATCCAACCGGCCACCCTTTGGTTTGCAGGCCGGTTCTCAATCCACTGAGCCACATCATCAGGACCCTTTTTCTTCTTTTTCTCCTCTCCACCCCCCACCCACACCCCCACCCCATTCTCCTCTTCCTGCCCTCAGCCGTCCCTCTCCGGCCCCCTTCCCTCCTGCTCCACAGAGACCAGCTTCCTTCTTCACCATGAACTGTTAGAGCAGAGCCAGGCGGTGTCCCTCCGAGGGACAGTCCCTGCCTCTCCTCCTAGTTCTGCGGCGCTAACACCGCAGGGGCCACCGTTTCCACAGCAGGCCCGGCTGTGGTGTCTTGTTCTTTCCCTGCTTTAAAGAAAGGCTTCAGACAACAGGTGGAATGAGCTGCAGGCGGGGAGCCATTCCTGCCGGAGCAGCCTTTCTTCCCCCGGGGTCTCTCGGTGCGTGGGGAGAGCCAGGATTATTGAGCGTCGCGCTGGGTGGGGTCCCGAGCAGCGGAAATGAGTGATGAGCGCCAAGGCAGCGTCCAGCCGTGGTCCCACGGATCGCCCTCTGAATCACTCTCCGTCTCTGTGACTCAGACTTCCCTCGTAGCTCCAAGCCTCTGTTTCCTTCTTGGTAGAATTACACTTCGGTCTCATTAAATGAGGCAGCGCGCTTAGCACCGTGCTGAGCTCAGGACACGTCAGCGACACTGATGGCGAGGAGGAAGCGGCAGGTGGGAGCTTTCCGTCTAGGAAGGGAGGTGAGGCAGCAACTCAGGGTAGAAAGGGAAGTCGGGAAGGCTTGCTGAAGACCTCTCCCTCTGCTTGGAGCTACGAGGGAAGCCTTCATGAGGAAGGCAGCACTTGGCAGGACTTCTGAGGGCAGGAGTGAGATGTGCCACAGTGAGGGGCGGATGCTCCCCTGCAGGGGACACCAGAAGCAAATGGCCAGAAACAGGTTGGTGGCTCACTGAAGGAAGAGGAGAGGGTGTCCCTGAAACGTGAGGGACTTGTAGAAGGGCAGTGAGAGAGAGTGTGGGAAGGCGGTGTAGGATTGCTAGGAGCTCTAGGATCACAGGGTGGAAGGTATTTCCCTGCATTCGTGCACCACGTCGCTCCCCCTCCTGCCTGTTTGAGGATACCCCTTCCCCTTACTTTCCCCATTCATTAGTTTACTGCATCGTTCCCATCACCATACAAACACACTATCATTCCCCCTGTCTTAAAACAAAACAGAACAAGTAAACCTCCTAGACCCCACTTCGCTGCTCTCTGTTTCAGCAAAGCTCCTAAGAACTTAGCTACACTCACTGTCCCCAATTCTTCTCTCAGTCTGTCTCAACCCATTCATTCAAGCCCTCTGCCCAACCATCCACCAAGACTATTCTTGCCAAAGCCATCAATGGCCCCCACACTTTTCGATCCCATGCTTCTCTTTCTTGATCCTCAAGAGCATTTGACATAGTCCCTTCTGCCTTTAGGTACTTTCTTCCCTTGGCTTCCAGACCCCACACTCTCCTGGTTTTCCTCCTCCCTCATTAAATGCTCCTTGTCATCACCTTTTTCTACTTCCTCCCCAGCTCTCTGACCTCCTTCCACTGGAGTTCCCCAGGGCCCTAACTTGGACCTCTTCAGTTTTTTGGAAGCCAGTGTTTGCTTATTTTAACTTAAAAATATGTTTAGCTGTAGTAAAATATATACCACATAAAATTTACCATCTTAACCATTTTTAAGTGTCTATAGTTTGATAGTGTTAAGCATATTCACATTGTGGTGCACGCAATCTTCAAAACTCTTCAACTTGCAAAACTGAAACTCTAGACCCATCAAACAACCACTCTCCACTTCCCTTTTCCCCAGCCCCTGGCAAACACCATTCTCCTTTCTCTCCCTAAGAGTAATATGGACTCCTCTAAGTACCTCCTACAAGTGGAATCATATGGTATTTACCATTTTTGTGTCTGGCTTATTTCACTTCATACGCTGTCCTCTAGGTTCATCAGTGCTGTAGAATGTGACATGATCTCCACCCTCTTCAGGGCTTAACAATATTCCATTGTGTGTCCCTACCACACTGATGGACGCTTGGGTTGCTTCTGCCTCTTGGCTGTTTGAATAATGCTACCACGAACACAGCTGTGTAAATATCTCTTTGAGACCCTGCTTTCAATTATTTGGGGTATTCACCTGGAAAGAGAATTGCTGGATCATACAATGGACCTCTTCACATTGTGAGTTCATCCAGTCTCGTGGTTTGAAATATATTTTCTGATCACTTCCAAATTTGTGTCTCCTGCTCAAACCTGTCTCCTGAACTCTTGACTTGTATATCTGACAGTCTACTGAGGTCTCATCTTGGATACCCAGTGGGCATCCAGAACTTGATATCTCCCCAAAATGAACTTGTAATTTTCTCCCCCAAACCTGAGCTTCCCCAGACACCGCCATCTCATTTAATGGCAATGCATCCTTCCATCTTCTCCATTAAAAAAAATTGAGATCATCCTTGACTCCCTCGTTCTCTCATATCTCATCTTCAATATGTGAGGGAATCCTGTTGGCTGTACTACAAAATAAATTCTGATTCTGACCACTCCCCAGCACCTCTACTGCTATACGTACAGTCCAAGCCACCATCCTATCTCACCTAGGTTATTGCCATAGCTGCTAACACTCTCCCTACTTCCATACTTGCCCCCTTTTCTAAGTCTGTTCTCCAGGCAACAGCCAAAATGATTTTGAGATTTCTGTCTATTGGTTTTACTGCTATATCCCTAGTACCCAGAACAAGGTCTGTACATAGTAGATACTTAATAAATGAATGAATCCTGTTTTCAACTTTTCAGTGTGTGGGCCTTTTTAAAAAATATATTGTAAGGGATTCCAACACATAAGAGATAAAAGCAAAGCAGCTCTGCTGGGAGTAAGGAGTAGGGACCTAGAGCCTTTCGCCATCTGCACCCCATCTGCAGCCCCGTTCCTCCCATTTGGTGGTGTTTGAGGAGGCTCGCAGACCTCCAGGCAACTTTCAGAGCACTGTGAGAAGTCCCGTTCAAAGGTAAGAGGGAAAGAACTCACTGCTCCAGCCCTTGTGTGCATACTGGGTCCTGCTAGAAACCAGACCAGTTTTTTGGGCCACAGGAAGGAGCCCTGCAGCTCCGTTCTATTCTGAGCACAGCCACCAATGAGCTCCATGTGTGGACCTAGTTCTCTCCATTCAAAACTCTGTTCCATGCCTGGCCTCTGAAAAGCGAGAAAAAATCCAGAGATTTCCAGAGAGTTGTTGTTGGAAAAGACCTTCAGCCCTGTGGTTTTCAATCAATTCATTTAACACACCTTGAGTACCTACCGACTATCTACATGCCAGGCACTGTATAAACATTCAAAAGTAGAATAGCTATCTTCCCGAAGCACATAGAAGAGACAGTGAATATTGAGAAGCCCCTCTCTAAATTCTCCATTTGAATACCTCCAGTGTTGGGGAACTCACTACCTCCCAAGGACATGCATCACACTGCCCACAGACACCAGCAGGATAACTTTTCTTCATTTTTTATTGAGCTCTTATTCTATTTTCTTATAACTTCTACCCTTGGTCTTATTTTTCTCCTCTGGCTCCACACCAAATAGATCTCTGTCCTTCGCCCTAAGTCTCCTGTGATTAAATGAAGTAGATGTTGGCCTTTTAAGTATTTGAAAACAGTAATCAGGTCCCACAGAAAGCTCTCCATAGACATGTGGCCACTTTGGGGTGGAGGCAGAGGGCTATGTTTTGTGGCTGCCCCTAACTGGTCGGGATTTGGGACCCACACAGACTGGGTTAGCCCCGATCACGTAGCAAGGCTGCAGAGCTGCACACTCCCTCTCAGAGCAGGCACCCCTGCCACCCCTCTCCAGCAGGAGGAAATTCCAATCTGCTTTTACTGGAGGGGTAAAGGGTTTAAGCAAGAGTCAAGCCCTGGGCTGCAGGTTTTCTGCTGCCTCCACACACCCCTTCATAGAGGGGCAGACTCTCCTTCTGCTCCTCCTGGTACAGGTTTTGGGATGCTCATTTGATTTCAAAGCAGCCCCTCCCAGTTTTCCATCGTGAGCCAAGCACAGTAAGGCAGAACGTTAGCAACTCCAGACCGCAGAGCTGCAGCGGGGGAGATGGCAACAAGGAATTAAATGATTTTTTTGGAGTGTTCTTTGTTTCAACAAAATGTAGTTTCCAAGTCATTGTTTGCCTGACGTAATAGGGCCCCCTGGGCCTCCGGGTGTAAATCTTCCCAACAAGAGGGCAGTTTTCTGCTTTTTCCTCCAAGGCCAAAGCCCAGCTCTTTCTCTGGACCAGCCCAGCATGTCTTGAATTCATTAGTTGGGCCATTTGGCTGAGCTGTCTCCAGAACTCCTGCCAGTGCTGTGCGCTGCTCGGCACAACCCTGCCTGCCCTTCAATGCAGGAGGCCAGGATTGCCCAGGAGAGGAGAGGAAAGTCAGCAGGGTAGAGGAGAAAAAGGAGAGGGAGCTGGGAGTGGAGAAGGGTAGAGGAGGGAAGGGGAAGGGAAAGGAGGAAAAAGAAGAGAAGAGAGGAGAGGAGAGGAGAGGAGAGGAGAGGAGAGGAGAGAGAGGAGAGGAGAGGAGAGGAGAAATGAGAGCAACTTAACTATTCTCTGGCTAGCTGGGAAGCCTCAGAAGGGAGAAAAAAAGACCGATAAAAGATTCTCAGTCTCAGAAGAAGGGCCAGGATATGGGAGTAACACGTGGGATCTGCCCTGCACAGCTGTACAAGGAAGCATGTTCCTGAAAGATATCTTGATTCCTGGCTGCAGAAAGAGCAGAGGGGATAAAAGGTCCATTTTAAGTGCCTGAAGAGTCTCTCTCTGCTTGACATTGCCCTTGCCTCTCTCCCATTTTCTTCTCTGTTTTTCATGCATGCATTTCCATTTAAAATGTAAAGAGATAAATAAAAGCATTCTCGCACTTCCTTTCCCTCCTGCTTCCTTCGTTCTTCAACCCTATTCCCTGCCTGGCTCCATTTCCACCCCCAACCCCACTTGTTTTTCGCTGGCAAGTGCCTGAATGAATCTGACCCTTCGTTTCCTCCAGACTTCATCTCTCTCTCTGTGCCACCTCCTCCCACCTTCCCCATACGTCTCCTGTGCCTACATGAAGTACATGTTGGCATGCGTGGGGAGCTATAGGCACCTTAAATGAACACAGAGGACAAAAGGTCTGTCTGAAGTCATTAGGATAGTCCTCCAGTCAGCAGGGGTCCATACTAAGTGCCCACCACAAGGCACCATCCAGCCTCAGACTGTCAATCTGTCTCTTGACTTCCAATAAACAAAGCCCATTCTGGTCCACACAGGCCTTTCATCCACGACCCTAAGTAAAGGCTTTGGGCAGAACTGTTTAGTGGATACCAGGTTCCACTCCCACCCCATAGGGTTTGGAAAATGTCCTGTCCTAGCCATCTCTGGCCTGCCTAGCAAAACATGCCCTTAGGAAAAGTCTTTGAGCTCAATCACTTATACTTATGTGTGAGTTTAAAACCCTGTGTTAGGTCCACCTACAGGTATTTGCCTTCCAGTAGCCCCTAATTGTGGAGTTAAAGGCTTTAAAATCACTGCAGGCAGCACCTGCCTGGGGAAAGTGCTCTTTCCAAGTTCCCGATGGAGACTGTAGAGGCAGCTGAGGTACTCGGTTCCCTCTGAGGCCAGGCTAGAGCCCAGTCCCATGAACTAAGAGGCCTCCTGTCCACTCTTCTTGGGTGGAGAAAGGGCTATGCCACCAGTGGGGAGCAAGGGCACTTAGATGATGGCGCTCTCAGCACCTGCAACACACACAAAAGGTCTGGAGAGACAGAACTCAGTGCATTCATTGCAGGTGGGTAACCTAGACTATTCCTGCCTGGACACAGAATCTGGGCCTGGAGGTTCTGGGGATCCTGTGATTGTGGGGTTCTCTGCAGGCCCAGCCCACAGTGTCTACCTGTGCTGGAAACAGCAGCAGGAAGAAGCCCCACCCCTTCAGTCTGGGGCTCACATCAAATAAGCAAAGTGTACCAGGAGGACATTGGTCTTAGACTGGGCCATGCATCTCATGAGAGTCTTTGGGGGGGGTGAGGTTATGACACTAACAGCATCATCAATTGGCATTTCTTTCGAAGTGTCCAGGTATGCACGACAGCATGACAGGCCGGTTCAGCTGGGTCATTCTGCAGTGTCTGAAGCTTTCTCTTCAGCATCAAGAGCTGTTTGCTCATTAGATACTCATGTGGTTGGTGTTCTGCGCCCGTTCTCTTCTTCTCACTGTGTTAGTCTCAAAGTGGAGGGGTAGCGGACTTATATTCTCCAAAAAAAAAAAAAAAGCTGCAGAGATTGTTGGGGATCTTGTGGAGGCTAAACCAGAGCCCTTATTTAATTTGGTTGGTGGTCTCTGCCACAGAGCTAATGAGCTGCAAATACTCCCCTTCAAAAGGAAGGGCTGAGCCTTTGAAGCCTGCAAGGGACCCGCCCAGAATACCACAGCCTCCAGCCGCAGGCAGCACTTCCCGGCAGAGCCTGGAGAGCAACGCAGGGTGGGGATCAGAGTGTGTGTCCCACCAGCCACCCCTCTAGATCCCGCCCAGCTTGGGCCTCCCCTTTGGAAAAGGGGGACAGTATTGCTTTGCACCCTGTATTCTGGGCATGACAGGAAGAGCATAATGAGTACCATTGGTTGAATAATTAATTACACGCCAGCCTCTTTGCTAAGCACTGTACATGTGTCGTTTTCTCTCTTTCTCTCACAGACCTTATTTTTAAACACACAGAAACTGGGGCACAGAGAAGTTCTGTAATTAGACCAAGGTTACACAGCTAGTAGGTGGCCTACCCAGCGCTTGACCTAACATCCAGGACCACACATTTCAACATATGGCAATTTGGTTTATTTCTATGATACCTTTGGAGATAAGCCTTGATCTACAAGTGTCTGTGGTCCACATGCTTGGGGCCAAGTAGAAAATAGCCTCTGCAGAAGAAATTTTGTGAGTGGGCCAATGGTCACCTCTGAGAGAACATAGGAAAAAAAAGTTCTCTCATTCAGATCTCCTCTTCTCCCCTCTTCAGCCAAGCATCTGTTTGGTGGGAAGATTTCTGAGTATACATGCTGTCAATGGGACAGTGGGTGGCATTTGAGATAAAATTTCTGCTTTCTACTGATTTCTGAGAACTAGCTCCCTATCACCTGCTTGATCTCTACACAAGAGCAGCCAGTGTTAGGGCGACTAGGCAAAGAGTTAAGCAGAACTTTAAAGAAGCCAGTTGTGGAAGCAGAGTAAGAGCAACAGTAGTCTCACGAGACTGTACTGAGTACGTACCTCATGCTGGAAACTCACAGCTGTATATGCGTGTGTGCGTGTATGAGTATGTGCAGTGTGTGTGTGGAGTGGGGGCCAAGGAGGTTGGGGAAGGGCAGAACATGAGAAATACAAGCCCCTCGAAGTGTTTGCAAACTGGTTGAAGAGAAAAGATCAATATCACGTGTAAAATAGCAGCCCAGAGTTGTTTGCGTTACACTGTAAGTGCTGAATTATTTATTCAGTACAGCTTATGACTGCAATGGGAGGCCAGATCAGCAGGAGTTTGAATAGTGAAAAGGGGCTTCATGGAGTATGAAGGGGACTTCAGGTGGCCCTTGAAGGGTGAGTAAGAGGCAATCAGGTGCTGAGGCAGAGAGGGCATTCCTGCTGAGGAGCATACATATGAAGACTATAAATAAAAACTCTAATCAAAACTGCATTGTACTTAAAGGCACAAGCTGTTAGAGTTCAAAGGGTTCTTACAGGCCACACAGTTTAGTGTTTCCCTTTGCAGAGAATAAAAGGGAGGCATAGAGAAATCAAGTTGCGATGGATGAGCCACTTAACCTCCTTGGGCTTAGTGGGTATTGGTCTCCATGGAAGTGGGACTGCTTTGCAGACATTATCTCTGTTAACCCAATCACATGTTTGGGAACCAGCCAGAGACGAGATAGTGAGCAGAGCAGCGGTGCTGAGTTGATCCTTTGGATTACAGTGACTTGGAAGAGAACCGGGTCCCCCCAGTTCTACTCTGTCAGACTCCCCAGCTGCAAAGCAGTTGGAAAGGGTGTACTATACGAAAGGTAGGGGATAAGGAGAGACCTTAGTCTCCAGCTGGCCTTCCAAGTATCCACTCTTGCTTCCTTCCAATCTGTTTAGCACACTGTGGCCAAGTAAAATTTTATACAATAAGATTCACCTATTTTAAGTGTAAAACGATGAAACTTGAGCAACTGTATGTAGTCCAGGAAAGATGACAACACTCAAGACATAGATGTTCCCACCCCCATAACAACTTTTCCTGTGCAGTCATTGCTGTTGATGCTCTCCCCCAGCCCTCGCCTCAGCAGCCACCACTGTGTTTTCTGTCACTGTGGTTTTGCCTTTTCTATAATCCTGTATGATCAGTATCAGACATGCAGTCTTAACCTCTTTTACTTAATACGATGTTTTTGAGATTCATTCATGTTGCATGTATTAATATTTCATTCCTTTTGATCGCTGAGTGACTTAGTTATCTCACCATAATCTGTTTATCCACCCAGCAGCCAACATTTGAGTTCTTTCTCTTTCTTAGTGATTTTGAATAAAGCTTCTTTGAACATTCATGCGCAAGCCTTTGTGTTTGCATTTCTCCTGGGTAAATATCTAGGAGTGGGATTGCTGAGTCATAGGCTGGGTGTATGTTTAGTTTTGCAGGACACTGCTGAACTGTTTTCCAAAATGGCTGTAGACTCTTGCATTGCCTCTGGCAACATGGAAGAGTCCTGATTGGTCCACATCCTCACCAGCACTTGGTTTTGTAAGTCTTCTTAAGGTCACCCATTTTAATGGGTGTGTAGTAGCATCTCACTCGGGGGTTAGCATGCATTTACCAGATAACTAGTGAGGTTGTCATCTCTCCGCATGTATACTGGCCATTCTTTTATCTTGTTTTGAAAAGTATCTATTCAAATTATTAGCCCATTCTTTTTTTTTGTTTGTTTTTTGTTTTTTTACTGGCAACCTGTTTTCTTGCTGAATTGTAAGAGTTCTCTGCATATTCTGAATACGAATCCTATGTCATAAGTATGCTTTGCAAATTTTTGTTCTCAGTCCATGGCCTGCTTTTGTTTGCTTTACTGTGTGTGTTGAAAAGCAAAAGTCTTTTATTTTGATGGAGTTAATTTTTTGACTGATTTATCCTCTGTATCTTATGAAATATTTGTTTAACCTAATGTTAACTGTATTCTAGTTTTCAGTCTCACATTTAGGTCTCTGCTTCATTTTGAGTTAACTTTTCTGGATGGTTTAAAATAAGGGAAACAGTTTAGTTTTGCTGCTGTTGTTGCTTTCATACAGCTACTCAGTGGTCCCAGCACCGAGTGCTGAAAAGATTATTCCTTTTCCAAGTAATTCCTTGGTACCTGTGTCAAAAATCAATTGATGGTTCTTAGGACAATGACACTATTCTGTATGATAACATAATTTTAGGTATTCATTATATATTTGTCAAAGTCCATAGAAGGTACAACAGCAAGGGTGAAACCTAATGTAAACTATGCACTTTTGGTGATGATGATGAGTCAGTGTAGGTTCTTCATTTGTAACAAAGATATCACTCCGGTTGGGGGCAGGTTAGCCTATCTTTGAGCAGGAATAGAAAGTACATGGGAACTCCCTATACTTTTTACTCAATTTTGCTATAAACCTAAAACTGCTCTAAAAACATTCTATTAAAGAAAAAGAAGAAATAAAAGAGTCCTGACCAGTGTGGCTCAGTTGGTTGGAGCATCATTCCGTAACCAAAAGGTTGTAGGTTTGATTCCCTGTCAGGGCACATGACTAGGTTGCAGATTAGATCCCCGGCCCAGGTGTGTGCAGGAGGCAACTGATTGATGCCTCTCTCTCACATTGGTGTTTCTTTCTCTCCCTTCTTCTCTCCCTCCTTCTCTCTCTAAAAGCAATGAAAAAATGTCCTCAGGTGAGGAGGAAGAAAGAAGAAAACTATAAAGTCCATTTTAAAAAAATCAACTGATTGTGTAAGTGTGGGTCTATTTCCGACTATCTGGTCTGTTCCACTGACTTATCTGTCTCCATTTATGTCAGTACCATGCTGTCTTAGTCACTACAACTTATGATAAATTTTAAAATCAGGGCATATAAGAACAAACAAATAAAAAAACCATCTTGAGCATATATCTAGGCTTTGGAACATCCTTGCTGTTATTGCACATTTCAATAACAGATTAGGGCTCAAAAAAGAAAACAAATGTGATGTGTATTTGATTCTTATTTCATTATTTCTAAAAGCCAACATGCCTTCACATTTATTTATAATTATACATAGCACACAAAAGTAATGTTACAAAACCAAAAGAATTTGTCCACCTAGCATTAGCAGAGCCAAACACTAGACACTGAGGATTGCAGTGAAGGAATATTCACTATTTTATTATGAATGATACAATCGAGGAGAACAGGAAACGAATGCTCAGAAGTTCAAACTCCCTGCTGGCATGTAGGTTACAAGCTATACAGGGCAAAATCAGTAGACACTATGGGTTAAGGTTTCAGGTCATGTTGGAAGCTGATGGGTCAGAGGTGAGGTAAGGTGAATGAATCATTCCTTCAGGTCTTGAGGACAACTCTGAGGTTTTTAAAGTAGCCAGAAGGTGGTTCCACCTCAGTTCTCAGGAACTGAAATATAACTCAGGTCAAGATGTTATCTTTAGCTTGCCAGGGGTCTGGACCTTGTGACTATTAGTCAGGTCTGTGCTGCTGTCTTCTGCTGTCTTAGGAGTTGCTGATTATCCAGGGGAAAGGCTAGGTCTCTGAGGAATGTATCTATACAGGATACACACACACACACACACACACACACACAGACACAGAGATGATTTCTAGAGCTAGGATCTAAAATTAAATGTAATCAAACTCATAAGGACTCTCAGTTTAAGTAGCTATTGTATGCTGCCAATTAAATAATAACAAATAGCTTAATAAAGAAACAAATTTTAATTAATAAATAAATAAAATCAGGTAATGTAAATGATCCAACTTTGCTTTTCTTTTTCAAAATTATTTTGACCATTCAATGTATTTTGTCATTTCATGTAAATTTTAGCATCAACTTGTCAGTTTCTTCAAAAATGCCTACTAGGATTTTATCAGGATTGCATTGAATCTATAGCTCAATTTGGAGTGAATTGCCCTCTTAATCATACTGAATTTTCCACTCCATTTACATCAAATCTATTAACATGGAACCAATTTAATTAACTCTTCCTTTGCAAAGTTTTCTCATTTTCAGTGTGCAGATCTTGCATATTTTTTGTTAAATTTATTTCTACTTATTTTTAATACTATTACAAATGGATATTTTATAGAAAATTATTTTCTAAGTGTTCATCACTAGCAAATATAAATAAGGTTAATTTCTCTGTATTGATCTTGTCAGCATCATCTCTGTAATCTCTTTATCCTTGGCAAAATGTCAGCCCTAGAATACTTTACTCATTTCTTCCAGAATTTCTCAGACTCTGTTGTGTATTATTGATCAATCAAGATCAGAAATGCTCATAGCACTGTATTCAACTACCAGGTTCTTGCATCCAAAAAGGACTGGGCTTTCCCTTTCTTTCAGTCCTCGTCCTGAAGAGCAAGTTAATAAAATCCTCAGAAAGTCATTTTCTTCATCTATAAACTAGCAGAAATATCTGCTGTGCCCGTTATGTATTGCTGAGTAACAAACTGCCCCAAAACTTAGTGGCTTAACACAACCATTTTATTTGCTGTGAATCAGCCACTGGGTTGGGTTCAGTTGGTGGTTCTTCTGCCATGCTTGCCTGGGGTTACTCATGCAGCTGTGGTCAGCTGGTAGATGGCTGGAGTCTGGGTGGCTTCAGGGGCCTCAACTGGGACTGCCTGTCCCTCCTCCATGAAGTCTCACCCCCTGTACACTAGTCCAGGCTTCTTCATGGGACAGCAGGAAAATTCTCAGCAACAAGGGAAGACAAAACCTCAATATAAAAGCACTTGTCAAGCCTAAACTTGCATCACATTTATTAATATTCTCTTGGCCAAAGCAAGTCACAAAGCCAAGCTCAGGATCATTGTCAAAGGGGCTACACAGAGACATAGATACAGAAGGAATGATTCACTGGGGACCATTACTATAACAGCCTACCACACCTGTTTACTCAGGAAAGCTATGGTGAGGATCAAATGAGATGGTACTCGCACACCACTATGTACAATGCAAGTTTTATGTCATCAGTATATGTAATTCTATCATTTAAATTTTATTTATGATGTAGCTGGGAGCCTTTCAACATCCCCTATAAAATCCAAGTCCCTTTGGGATGGTGTTATAGTTAAATTGTATTCCCTAAGAAAGACACATTGAACTTCTAACCCCCAGTACCTCAAAATGTGACCTTATTTAGAAATAGGGTCACTGGGTCATTGCAGATGTAATTACTTAAGATGAGGTCATACTGGAGTGAGGTGGGACCCTTAATCCAATATAACTGGTGCTCTTCCAAGAAGAAGGCCATGTAAAAATACAGAAATACACAGGGAGAACATCACGTAAAGATGGACATTGGGGTTATGCTGCCACAAGCCAGTGAACATCTGGGACTACCAGAAGCTGGAAGAGGCAAGGAAGGATCCTCACTCCGGAGGCTTTGGAGAGAGCATGACCCTATCGACACCTTGATTTTAGATTTCTAGCCTCAATAACTGTGAGATAAAAAACTCTACTGTTTTTATGCCACTCAGTTTGTGGTATATTGCTACCACAGCCCTAGGAAACTAAAACAGATGGTAAATATCTTTAACCTTCATCAGCTTCATTTAAAGAAGCATGAGATAGAATGAACCACGATTCTTTGATTGGAAGTCAAGAGTCCAGGCCACTCACCATCTGTGGAATTTGAGTCCGTTTCCATATCTGTCCAAAAAGAGGGTTGCAATAGATTCATGTTTCCAAAAGCATGGTATGGGTATCCCATGATAAGGTACTTGGGATAATTTTACATGGATGCATGGGCAAACATTTTTTAATTTTAATGGTTAATATTAATCATGGTTATTTTATATGCATGGCAAGTAAGCATGATTTTCCATGTGTGTTGGTAATATAAAAATGTGCGGGTTTTTGAAATGTCTCAATTTAAGTAAAGCTATGAGTAAATAATAGAACAGTTGACATATGCATATACCAAAAACTGTGAAAGTGCTGTGTGAAAGAC
Organism: Anoura caudifer; assembly: GCA_004027475.1. Lineage (NCBI taxonomy): Eukaryota > Metazoa > Chordata > Mammalia > Chiroptera > Phyllostomidae > Anoura > Anoura caudifer. Next base: position 210,795 of record PVKU01000328.1, on the reverse strand, counting down.
TGGCATTTGGGGAAATAATTATACATTCTCAAAGGCTTCTTCCAGATATGAAATGTTAGGCTTCTGTGGATTCATAAAGATACCCTCTAGACTGGAACACAGGCAAGGCTCTGGAGGAATACAGGTGAGCAATTAATGGAGAAATGAGAGAGAACTGGGCAGTTCTGCAGAACCCAAGAGGGACAGTGACCTGGTCACTCTTGGGAAGTATCCTCTGATTCAGCACTTGTTTGCTCCATTCCATCACACAATGTCACCCCCAAAGCCACCATCTCACTAAGCGTTTTGTTGTTTGTTTGAGGTTTGTTTTTTTTTGCCAGGATTTGTCTTACCTTGTTTAAGCTTCCATGGCTGGAAATCACAGATCCTAAGACACAAACCACCTCCCATTTAAAAGGCAAATGGTAATAATAACTATCTAGTTGGGAAGCTGGAGAACCTTACAGTTGGCTCTCTGCGGTGTTGTTGTGTTCATAATAGAGTATAATACAGGGTCACATTTGACTATAAGTGGCTAATGGTGCCTGAAGAAAGGACAAGGAGCGTGAAGACCCATGAGATACAGCCTCACAGGAGACCCTTAGTGCCAGAGGAGACCTTGTAGGTCATCTACCCTCCTGTACATCTATCTCCACTGAATGTCTTCCAGCTCCTGCTGACATACATCCATTACCTTCCATTGTATATTCGCATTTCAGGTTAGAATTGTTTTCCATGATGGGCTTCAGCCTCCCTTCTTATAACTTACATTCATGGATCTTTGGCCTGGAAGGACCCTCAAACACTTTGAGCAGGGCAGGCATTGTTATCCATATATTTCACAGCAGAAAACTGAGACCCAGAGAGTTTAATGGACAGAGAGAAGGATCCCCTCTTCCAGTTCTGTAGCTTCCCATTATGCCAGAGTTTCACGTACTTTCTGGTTGACTCTTAGAAATGACCAAGTTTTCTCCCATTACAGGTGCCTCTTGTATAGCATGTTTAATATGTGACCATGCTTATCACCTTCCCTTCAACTCCTATGTTGGCTCTCACCATCCTCCACCAACCCAAGGAGAAACTGTAAAGCCTAGTTACCAAAATATACCTGTCTGATTTCTGTTGCATTGTTGCCACTGACTTGGTTTTCGGATAACAACCACTGGTCCTTTTTCTACATTCAGTATTTCCATGCAATAAGCTCTTCTCCCAGCTAGCATCTCCCCACATACCTGAAAAAATTCTTCTCACAGCCATGTAAATCTTTTCTTCTATAGGCTAAACATTACCAGTTTCCCCAACTGTTCCCCAAGGACATAGTTACCAAGTCTCTGAACACCTTCATTGTGGTCCTGTCGAACGCTCTAATACGTGGTGCTAAGAACTGAATGCAATAGTGTAGACATAGCACAGTTGTCAGAGCACCACCATTACCTGGCCACTATATTTGTATTAATGCAGCATTTACTTTTTGAGCAAGTCATAGGGCACTCAGGACTCTTGGTGAACCTGCAGTAACTAAACCTCCAAATTGTGAATTGTTGTTAGACTAAGGGTTCCCTTCCTTTTATTGTACAATGGATATTTTCAACCTAATTTTTTAAAAATCTCCAATATTCCTGTGGATTTTTTGCTCACCTCCTTCATAGGGTCTCTGCTTAAATGCTACTTTCTTGGTGAGGGCTTCTGGACAGCCCCACAGAAGCTCAGGCCTCTGCCTAAACACACTTCCCTAGTGTTTCTGAGCCACTTCTCTGCTCTATTTCTCTTGATAGCACTTAATGCCATTTCACAAATTATTATAAATTCATTTATCTGTCTCCCCCATTAGAACTTAAGCTCCATGAGGAGAGCAGTTTTTGTCTATTTGCTCACTACTACTGCCCCAATAACTACTATTGGAGATAATAGTTCCTAGCACAGAGTAAGCATTCAATAAATATCGGTTATCGATAAGTAAATAAAAGGTAGGTGTACTGTTCAGCTTGGGGTGCCATAACAAATACTGCAGACCAGGTAACTTAAACAACAGAAATTTATCTCTCACAATTCTGGAAACCAGAAAGTCCAAGATCAAGGTCTAGCAAGGTTCAACTTCTGATGAAGGCACTTTTCCTACCGATGCTGCCTTCTTCTGTGTGAACAGGTTTCTCTCTCTGTCTCTCTTTCTGTCTTCTTATAAGGTCACCATCCTTATTAGTTTAGGACCCCACCCTTATGACCTCAGTTAACCTTGATTACCTCCCCAAAGCTCTACCTCCAAATACAGCCACAATGGGGGTTAGGGATGCAACATACAAATTTCTGGATGGACACGATCCAGCCATAGCAATAGGTCACTGGAAATAAACTACTCAAACCATTTCTACAGATAAGGAAACTGTGGCCCTGAAATGCTGAGGCAGTGTCTTGCTGACTCACCTCCTGATAAGCCCTCACATAAGAGCTACCAATAGTGCCTTGGGATAGATGTGGGTTCCATGCAAAAAAGCACACATTTAGCAGTTAGTTCCCCTTCCTGCTAGAGCCTCACCTCTACATTTCAGGACCAAAGATCTTCCTTCCAATTTACCCTGTGGTCTGGCCAGCCAGTCCTTCTGTTTGAGGAACTTGCTGTCTTTCCAGGAACTCATTCATCAATGTGTACTTACTGAACTCATCCCAGTATGCAACAGGGCTGTGCTCTCTAAAAGTGATGAAAACAAACTGGTGAGACAGCTAATTTTTGAGGAACTATTAGAAAAAAATTAAGTGCTAACAATGTGTGCAGGATTGACTCCAGGATAACAAGAGATCCTAGAAGAGAGAAATCCGAGTGAGTGGGAGAAAGCTCTGGAGAACTTGTGGGACTCCAGGCGGGTCTAGAAGGATGTGTGGGACCTAGACTAGCAGAGGGGAGGAAGGAGGGCGTTGCTAACAGTGGTAAGACCGGGGTGATGACAGTATGTTAGGAGCAAAGGATGGAATCAGGCTCAACCCCAGGAATGGGGTTGGGTCCAGCACTCACGCTGAGGATGGGTGAGAAAACACTGGAAAGACAAACTCTTTTGCCAAATGGACTACTATTGTTCTTTCCTCTTTCCCTCTCACTCCAGACTAGCCAAGGCAGAAAAGCCCAGAGCTTCCCTAAGAGAGTTTGTAGGGAGCTTCCCAAAAAATTTATCAACATCAGACCTTTTATTTATTTATTTTTATTAAAACAGGCAGCTCCGCGGATTTGCTTCCTGCCCTTCTTACTGAAGTTTTTCCTCCACCAGCCACCAGTTTTGAGGTGTGGGGAGCTTCAACTTACTAACTTGAGCAGAGTCCAAGTTCCTTGGGGTCTGAGGAGCAGTGGGGTAAAATGTTTGGCCAGTAGGTCCCTTCCTACTTGGACTTGACAAGGAGTGGGCAGGTCAGAGGCAGCTGTGCTGAGTATTTATGTTATGCAAAAGGCCGACTCAGCCCTCCTTCCTGCCAAGGTCAGCAAGCCCGCATTCCGGGTGGTTTGGGTGTGTGGGTGTCTTCTGGACTAGCAGGAAAGCTGACCAGGAGCCCAGGCCTTAGCTTGTGCAGACACACAGAAGCTGGGGGAGCTTCTGTTCCCCATAGGCATCACCTGGTACCCCTGGGATCTCTTTTATATGCCAGACCTCCCACCCTTTCTTCACTGAGTGCTTTGTTCACCAATGAACAGGAGAACGCATAGCAATGGGGACCCAGGCCCAGGCTGAGTTGGGGTGGTGGGGGTTGTGAAGAGGACAGGAGGCCCTGGGGAGAGTGAGGGGGTCGGCGCAGAGCGACCAAGGTCATACATTTGCTGACACAGCTTCAGGCAAAGCCCTGGGATGTACTTTCTCCCCACCCCCATTATGGTCATCATCAGCCACACACATTCTCATTTCATACTGTTGAAATCAGATTAAATGGACAACATTTAAGGAAAAAAACAAGTAGCATCAGGACACTCTGAATGTCAGATATGGAAGGGGAGTTTGGTTTCTCCAACTCTTTGTTTTAAGAGTTAACTGAACAAAATGAGTTTGGGAATTAGGATTTTTAATGTGCAGATAAACCTCTATTTAAAACATGCAAGGCAGCTATTTCCCTGCTCCTTGGGCTTCCTCTCTGCCTACATAACTGCTACCAGTCCCTCAGGGTTCAGCTCCCATTCCAGCCTGTCTGGAAAGGCCTCCACTCCTCACCCATCTCTCACAAGCCAAGGACCTTGATGTTCACAATTGATGGTTCGTCCCATACTTGGTTCAGTACCGCTAAATAAAACCTCATCTGCTGACCCCTACCACTCTGAATTTCCCTGGACCCCTGGATACCTAAACCAACCCAATTCATTGTATAGAAAATGTCCCTGGCTGGTGTAGCTCAGTGGATTGAGCGCGGGCCTGCAAACCAAAGGATCATGGTTCAATTCCCAGTCAGGGCACATGCCTGGGTTGCAGGCCAGTTCCCAGCAGGGGACGCACAAGAGGCAACCACACATTGACATTTCTCTCCCGCTCTCCTTCCCTTTCCCTCTAAAGATTAATTAATTAATTAATTAAAAATTAAAAAAGAAAATGGATGAATGCAACAAATACAAGAGACTGGCACAAATAGCAAGAAGAGTGTCTGGCAAGAGAAGCACCAGAAAGATCTAGAGGCCCTCAATGTTTTCTCTGAAGATCTGTTTGAATCAAAGCTCAGGGCCCACCCCAAAGATCAGCCTTAGGCGCTGGCCCTCTGTAGCCCACTGAGGAGGTAAGCAGGGGCTCCCTGAGCTGGGCATTTCTGCAGGTGGCATTCAAGAGTATGATCCGCTGGACGGGGCCTGAAAGGCAGAGTCTGGTGCTCAGCTCTTTGTGAGCCCCAGGAGCCCCAGTTTAATTAGAATTCCTGCCCAGGATGAAGGCTCATGGCTGCCAGCCCAGGCCTTGAGCCATTGGTCACGGCCCATAAAGGCCACACACAAGCCATAGGGCCAAGGCGGGGCCTGCTTTCTTTGGTGGGGGAACCTCAGCTGCCCCTGTGATCTCCGCCTACAGCTCTTTTCCCCCCAGGCCTCCATCAAAAGGCCCCCTTTCTTCAGGCAACATGTGTGATGGCACCTGATGGGAACCTGGGTCTCTACTGGCCACTCAGTGGGGTCTCTGTTCTCTCCCCACACCTTCCAAGAGGTCATTCTTGTCACCAGCATGCTCCCACCTCTGCCTTTGATCCCAGCTGCAGGGACTGCCCTTCAAAGTCCCCTGTGTCCCGGATGGCTGCAGGGTTGTCGCAAGGACTAAGCCAGTCTGCCCCCATTAGGGCAAGTAGCAGTTTGAGAAGATTTACATCAAATACACATTTTTACTCTGTGAAATGTGCTATGAACTTCATACCAGGTTTTTCTAATGATGGAGTTGTTGGTGGCTGGCAGCTGTGATGAGCTCTGATGCTGGCTGGTGGAATGCGTGCCTCCAGCCAGAGGGGGGCAACACCGAGGCTCTGTGCAGCTCCAGCCTCTCAGGGGTCATGCTCCCAAGTTGAAAAGCACTTGCCTGCCCATCATTCTGCAGCGAGTGACCCTGACAAGTCCCCATCCACAACACACATTCCAGAAGCTGCTTCACATTCCACCTTTACTTTTTAAGATAATTGGAATTTATTTTTTAATTATTGATTTTTAGGAGGGAGAGGAAGGGATAGAGAAAGAGAGGAACATCGATTTGTTGTTTCACTTATTTATGCATTCATCAGTTGATTCTTATATGTGCCCTGACCAGGGATGGAACCCATAACCTTGGCAGGTCAGGATAATGCTCTAACCAACTGAGCTACCTAGGCACGGCACATTCTACCTTTAAAGCTTCATTCCGTCAGTTTGACATTCTGAATCCTGTTCATATGTTTTTTCCAGGGATGGATAGCATTTTAACGCATTCCCAGTCATTTACACTTTATTGTGAATGAAAGATCTGAGACCAACTTAATTTAGGAAATTAGGAGGGGGAGCTGAGGGTACCAGGACTCTGAGGGGAAGGAAAGTACTGAGCTGAGGCAAGAACAAAGTCATAATACTTACTCACAGGGTAAGTTCTGTGCCTTCATCGAGGACACAGTGGTTGCAGGTGAGTTGTTGAAGCCAGATTACTGAGGTTTGAATCCTAGAGTTTCCACTAACTAGCCACTCACTAGCTTTGATAATTTACCTAACCATGCTGTGCCTCAGTTTCCTCAGCTCTCAAAGAAGGAAACTCTTATGATCATCCTCCAATGTTGCTGTAGAGTTAAATAGTCAGTGTATGTATGAGGCATTTTGAGACAGAGTCTGGCACATATGGTAAAAACAATACCACGTAAATGTTGCTATTAGTATCTACGAAATGAAGGAGGGAGACTTCTGATGAGAGAGTGGGGGGCATTCCTGAAGGCAGACCTTGAGAATGGTCTCCTGCTTAGAAAGTGGGAACCTCTTTGCTCCCAAACAAAGGCCCCTGGAGTGGGGGTGGGGTAGGAAAAAGTTCAAAGAAATCGCTGGAGAGGCAACTCCAGGGGCCCTGAACCCTCTATCCCTCTGCCTGCAAAGCCCCACTCTGGGTTAGCACCAACTTTCTGTCTTGCACACAAATGTGGTGCCGCACTAATAAATCAATCTCCACCCATTAGGGGTCTGTATTACTCCCTTCCAGCCTGTTTTACACAGCACCTAATTAACTAATAGCTGAGATTTGGGGCTTCCTCACTGAATCCCCTCCCCGGGTGCTTCCCCTGGGTTGTCTTGCTGATAGAACTGTGTCACAGGGTGGATCAGCCTGGCTGGGAGGTGGTCAAGCAATTAGAATGTGGGAATAGGAGGCCATGATGCTAATGGAGATGAGGAATGAATAAAGACATTGAATTTAATTAACTAAACAACCAGTCATTACTCAAACATCGTGTCCTCTCCGGTAAGATCAATCTGAATGTTCCTATTAAGAAAGGTCAATAAATCATAATGTTAATCTGTGAGGAAGGCTCACAGTTTGTTCCCCCTTTCCACTTACATATTTTCAAAACATTCTTATTCTTCAAGATCCAACTCATTCACTTGTTATTCAACTGTCCCACAAAATTATTAGTTGAATACCTACTGCAGACTAGGCCCTGAACTAGGCATGGGGGTGCAAATATGAACCAAGAATAGTGGTCTCCAAAAGGCGGGGGGACACCAGGCGAGTTAGGAGTCAGTAAGAAATTATTGGAAGATCTATTTCTATTTATTTATTAGCTTGTCCTCTGTCAATTTCTATTTTTGTGTTTCCTTTATGATGACTGTAATATGTGAATACAGAAGTACATGGGTATTATTTTAAATAAATACATATCCAAATATTGAGGGTACATATTTAAAAAGTTTTATTCATGGGGTACCTGATCAAGAGAAGGTATAGAGCAGGCTTTCTAAGTGACCTGTGGGATGTGGTCAGAGAATTAGGAAGCCCTAGAGAGAATCTTTTCAAAATACATTTGCCTATCCCCTGCCAGTGGCCATCAGACTCTCAGGAGAAGAGACAGAACCCATTGTTATTTTTTAAAAGTCCAGGCATTTCTGATACTAATCCTACCCCTCCCTGGTCCCTGGTAAGAACTGCACGTTCATTGACTTCTTCCAGGAAACTCTCCTTAACCCCCTTCCCCAGCCTGCACTGTAATGTCCTGGGTCTCCAGGCTGAGTGTCACACTTGGCATCGCTGAATTTTTTCTGCCTGGTGCCCTTTTGCAGAGGGGTGGGAGAAGAGGAAGGTCAGAGTGCTGGCCTCCACTGGTTCATACACGGTGTTAAGTTGCCCGTGGAGCACAGATGGAAGGGGGATTTCTGGGACTCTGTCACATTGAAAGTGTCTGAGGTCTCATACCTCTGGGTGGGGCAAAAAAGCAGGGGGCTGGTCACCACAAGGGCCTCACCACCCTTCCTGTAGATCTTTTCTCCCAACTCTCAGCACCCTCCATCTCATACCAGCACCCATTGCCCTCCTGTTGCCTCTCTTGTCCCACAGGAATTTATACTGATGAAAATTACAGTCTTAGCCTGTCCAGAAAGCTGATTTGGGAAACACAAGTTAGGGAAGGCCAGATACATCACTGTGAAGCACACCCTGAAGCTTGACATGCCTGTTGCAGAGCCACTACGACTCCCTTGGCCTGTTAGCTCCTTCTGCCCCACCCGCCGCCTCGGGTGCTAAGCTGCTCTTTGCCCAGGACTGGCCTATGAGGGGACCAAAGATGGGCATCTCGCCCACAGACCAGCTGCTAACGCTTGAGGTGACAGGAAGTGCAAAATTCATCCCATCTGACTACCTTCCTCCACGTGTGACATAGAGAAAAAGAGAAGATTAGGAAGCTAGTCAGAAATGAGACACACAGCAAGAAGCAAGTGCCCCCTGACAGGGAGATCATGTAAGCCAAGGGACCTCTGTGGGGAGTCAGATCCCAGAGTCCACTTGGCAGCTAGCAACTCTCTGGTTCTCATTCTGAGGCAGCACAAGGCCCTTGTTTTCCAAGTGGTCCAGAGAGTGTCCGTTCCTTGCAAACAACAGAGCCAAGCAAAGCCAAACCTCAGCTTCATTGACTGCTTCCCAGACAGGGCCTCCAGATATGAAATGGGGTGCAGACATGCGGGCAAGACCACCCACATCCCATCACCTCAGAGCTGCCCCACAGGAAGTCAGAATCTGTCCCCATGGGCTTTGGAGTGACTGAACAAATGGGATTCAGCAAAGCATTATCCCTACTCAGTGAAAAACAGGCAGCCCCACAGCAAGGAAGCTGGGGAAGGCACGGCTGGGAAACCAGCTCCCCGGAGAGCATCTCTCTGTCTTCACACGGTCTCCTCTTAGAAGGATATCAGTTGCATTAGATTAGGGGTCTGTGCTACTCCAGTGTGACCTAGAAGAGGGAGCTGGCTCTGCCTGCCACCCTGACATCTGCTCTCTCACCTCAGAGAACCAGAAAAAGTCTGCCTCACGTTACAGCCCATTCAGGCTCCTTTGGTGAAGCACAGGGTCTGGCCTAAATGAGAAAACAAGCTGTTGAATGGGCTCTTCTGGTTACCCAAGATGATGGCCAGGGCCCAAGGTGAGGGCAAGAAAGGCAAACTAAGTTAGAACCTCACATTCCATGTTCAGAGTTACACCCAGGTCACACAGGACAGGCTAAGAGGAGCCAGACCAGCCTGCCTACCACCAGCCCAGCCCACGTAAGGAGGGTCCAAGGACAGGAAGCAGGGTCACTGGTCTTAAGAATACTGCAGGGACCTTAAGGGTGCTGTCTATGCCCTAAGAGGAGTGAGGGTGTCTCCAAAAGAACCACTAGTAAAGGAAGAGATGCCTGAAAGATGGAAAGACAGCTTCTCATTCCCCTACTAGAAAGTGACTTAAGCTGCAGAATGCTTTGGAGAGCAGGGTGATGAGAAATCCTTCAGAGTACATTCTGGGAGCCTGGCAGCATGGTGCAATGGCATTTTGGTCCCCCTATATCACCTATGGAGACCAAAAAGGGGGTGCTTGGCATGCTACCCTTCACACTGGGAAACACTGGTGAGCAGACCCCGTGGGAGTTTCCTAGGGCTGCCACAACAAAGAACCACACAGGGCAGCTTAAAGGGACAGGCATTTACTGTCTCATAGCTCGGGAGATGAGACGTCTGAAATCAAGGTGTCCACAGGGCCATGCGCCCTCTGAAACCTGTAGAGGAGAGTCCTTCCTCGCCTCTCTCTAGCTTCTGGTGGTTTGCCAGCAGCCCTTGGTGTTCCTTGGCTTATAGCTGCAGCATTCTGGCCTCTGCCTGTCATCATATGGCATTCTCCCTGCATGTCTGCCTACACATGTCACCTTTTCATAAGGACATCAGTGATATCAGATCAGGGGTTCATTCTCGTATGATCTCATCTTAACAAATTGTGTCTGCAATGATGAGGTTAAGATTCAACGTATCTTTGGGGGAACACAATTCAACTCATAAGAGATACTGCTTTGGACTGTTTCTAGACCAGGGGTTTCTGAAGGTAGGAGCTCACTGGACTGGCCAGTATCAGCAGGACTTGAAGAAACTGTCGTACAAACTGCCTGAAAGGAAGGCAGCTAGGTCCCATCTACTCCAGCTCTACATGGCTCTGCAGGGTATAAAGAGAATCCAGGGATTCCTGTGGTCGTGCCTGAGGGAGCATGTGGTTAGCCAAGGACAGGAACCAGGGGCTCCAGGGAAGCCGCAGAGCTGGAAAACAGGACATCCAAACCAGAAGTGGGGTGTGCTCCACTGATGAGCCCACAGGGAGACTCTGCCACCCCCTGAGGGATGTTCCCCACCTCAAAGGAGGACAGGGTGAAGCTTAACGTTGCCCCAAGAAAGCCAGGCCTGGGACACAGACCCTCAATGAGTCAGGGCTGGTGAGGTAAGGAAATCTCTGACTCCTGTACCTCTCCTTCCTGCCCACCCCCAATCCCTTCTAGGAGAAAATGAAGAAGGGTCCCAGACACAGACTACACCCTCCCGCCCCTGCTCTCTAAACAGCTGGGAGCCAACGTTCTTGCCAGGCCAGGAAGAGGAAGAAGACAAACATTGCATTATGCTTAAAATTGAAGTTTTGAAAAGTAAGCAGGGTTGAGTCTTAAATGCTGGAATGAAACTATGCAAATGACTCACAGTGACAGGAAAGTCAGCACCCATTCAAGGGGTCATCAAAGAATGCACTAACCAGTGGGACAGAGGGGCTACACTGCATAAATAAAAGCACCATTGGGTGGGTGGGGGGGGGGATATGCCATTTTAAAATCACTCTCCAACAAATTGAGATTTCTCCATCTATCAGCCACAGAGCTTTCCTGAACTCCATCTGTAAACACGGCGCATGCAGGCTGCTGCCCCCACCAGAGAGGCTGCGTCCTTCATCATGCACTTGGAGCCGGAGCTTAGACAGCTGTCTACCTGCAACAGAGATGTGCCCAGGTGAGGCAGGTCCCAGCCCTCGTCACTCCAAAGCCAGACACCAAACGACCCTGGCAGCAGCACAAAGGGGTTTTTGTCAGCAACCATCCTCAAGGGATCTCAATTCTCCTCCCCTCAGATTGTAAGTGTCAGAAATGAAGGAACTTTCTCCAAGGAGGCATGGCTAAGTAAGGGCTGATGGGCTAAGGCGCCAGCTCCAGCATGTATCTCACAGAACCAAGATTTTTTAGTGATACAGACGAGACTGGAAAATGCTGTGGGCAAACATCTTGAGCTTGTAACTCCTTAAGAACGAGGTATAAACAAAGCATTCTGATAGATACTGTACTATGGAAATGTGTCAGAAGAATGAGTAGGAAGACTTTGCACCCTGCTAGGATTCAACAACAGCAAAAATAAAAATTGTGGAATATATGGTCAAATGATTCAAGTAGAATGAATTCATCAACTTTTTATTAGGAACCTAATGGTGTAAGATATAGTGTTGGGAGCACTTGGGAATACAAAGCTGATGAGGGTAGGGTCCTTGCTCTTAAGGTGGAAATCCAGGAGGAAGGACCTAGAAAAAGTACACAAGTAACCCTAAAACAAGACAGTATAATATGTGCCACAAAAGACCAAAATTAATGGCATAGGATTTTCAAAGGGAAGAGAAATCTGGTTGGAGGAATCAGGAGGAGGCAGTATTTGGAGAATGAATAACAAATTATCTCTATCCTCACGGAGGACATGCTTATTGATTTTAGAGAGGGAAAGGGAGGGAGAGAAACACTGATGTGAGAGAGAAACATTGATTGGTTGGTTGGCCCTGACAGGCCCTGACCGGGGACTGAACCCACAACCTAGGCATATATCCCGACCTGTAGTTGAACCTGTGACCTTTCAGTTTATGCAACAACATTCCAACCAATGGAGGCACACCAGTCAGGGTCAAAATTCATTTTTTAATTGATGATATATGTACACAATTTTTTTTAATTCCAAAAGAATCATACTTAATGTTGAAAAACTTAAAACTTTCTAAAATCACACCAAAGGCAAGATGTCCCCTCTCTCCACTCCCTTTCAACATTACACTGGCATTTGTAGCTTGTGCAAAAAAAATGAGAAAAGGAAATAAAGGGCATGTAGACGTGAAGGAAGAAATAAAACTGCCTTTGTTCACAAATTACGTGATTGTTTATGTAGAAAATCAGAAAAAATCAACAAAAAAGCTCCTGGAACTTTAAGTCAGTAGAGCAAGTTTGCAGGATACAAGGTTAATATTCAAAAGTCAATTGTTTTCCTATATACCACCAATGAACAAGTGGAATTTGAAATAAAAAACAAAATACCATTTACATAGTCACCTCAAAAATGAAACACTCAGGTATCAATCAAATAAAACATGTACAAGGTCTATATGAGGAAAACCACAAAACTCTAAAAAATCAAAAGCCAAAGAACTAAATAAATGAAGAGATAAATATTCCATGTTTGTAGGTAGGAAGACTGAATACTGTCAAGATTTCAGTTGTTCCCAACTTGACCTACAGATTCAATACAATCCCAATCAAAATCCCAGCAAGCCTCATTTTATGGTTATTGACAACAGATTCTAAAGTTGATGTGGAGAGGCAGAAGACCCAGAATAGCCAACACAATTTTGGAGAAGAACAAAGTTGGAAGATTTATACTATCCAACTTCAAGACTGACTCTAAACCCACAGGAATAGGGACAGTAGGGTACTGGTGAACTAATAGATAAACAGATCAATAAAACAGAAGCTCAAAATAGACCCACATAAACATAGTCAACTGATCTTTGACAAAGGAGCAAAGGCAATATTAATCGTCTTTTCAACAAATGGTGCTGGAGTAACTGGATATCCATATGCAAAAAAAAAAAAAGTGAATTTAGACACAGGCCTTACACCATTCACCAAATTAACTCAAAATGGATTGCAGGTCTAAACATAAAACACAAAACTATAAAACAATATAGGAGAAAATCTAGATGATCTCAACTGTGGAGATAACTTTTTGACATAACACCAAAGACAAAATCCATGAAAGAAATAATTAATAAATTGGACTCATTAAAATTAAAATGTTCTTTCTGTTCTGTAAAAGGCATATCAAAGGGATGAGAAGACAAACCACAGACTTGGAGAATATATTTTCAAAAGACACATTTGTAAAGGACTGTTATCAAAAATATATGAAGAACCCTTTAAAACTCAACAATAAGAAAAAAAACAAACCCCATTAAGGAATGGGTCAAAGACCTTTGCAGACACTTGACCAAAGAAGATACAGAGATGGCAAACAAGCATTTGAAAAGATGCCCCCCATCATCTGTCATCAGGGAAATGCACATGAAAACAATGAGACCCCACTACACACCTATGAGAATGGCCAAAATCCAGAACGCTGACAACACCAAATGCTGACAAAGATGTGAAGCAATGGGAACTCTCTTGTTCATTCTTGGTGGGTATGCAAAAGGGCACAGCCACTTTAGAAAAAAGTTCAGCGGTTGCTTCCAAAACTAAACATACTTTTACCATACAATCCAGTAATAGCACAACTTGGTATTTACCCAAAGGAGCTGAAAACTTAAGTGTACAAGCACACACACACACACACACACACACACACAGACAAAACTGCACACAGATGTTTAAAGCATCTTTATTTATAATTGCCCAAACTTGGAAGCAACCAAGATGTCCTTCAGTAGGTGAATAAACAAACAAACTGTGGTACATCCAGACAATGGAGTCATATTGGTCACTGAAAAGAAATGAACTATCAAGCCATGAAAAGACAAGGAGGAATGTTAATTGTTAAGTAAAAGAAGCTAATCTGTAAAGGGTACATACTGTATGATTCCAACTAACATGGAATATTCCAGCATTCTGGGAAAGGCAAACGACAGAGATAGTAAAAATCAGTGCTTTCCAGGGGTGGGAGTGCAGGGATGAATAGGCAGAGCAGAGGATTTTTAGGGATGTTAAAATGCTCTGTTTGATACTATAAAGATGGAGACATACCATTATATGTTTGTCCAGTCACACAGAATGTACAACACCAAAACTGAACCTTAATGTAGATTAGGGACTTTGCATGAGCATGATGCATCACTGTAGGTTTATCAATTGTGACAAATGTTCTACTCTGTTGGGGGATGTCGGTGAGTGAAAGCAGGGTATGTATGGAAAATCTCTGTACCTTTCCTTCAATTTTGCTGTGAACCTAAAACTGCTCTTGAAAAAAATAAAGTCTTCTTTTAAATTCTGAAACAACAAAGATCAAAGTGAAAAAGACAAAACTACAGTGACATTGCCCTGGCTGATGTGGCTCAGTGAACTGAGTGCTGGCCTGAGAATTAGAGGGTGGAAAGTTCAATTCCCTGGGTTGCAGGTCAGGCCCCCAGTAGTGGGGTGCATGAGAGGCAACCGCACATTGATGTTTCTCTCCCTCTCTTTCTCCTTCCCTCTCCTTCTCTCTAAAAATAAATAAATAAAATCTTTTTTAAAAAAACAAAAAACTATAGTGACACAGAACAGATCAGTGGTTGCCAGGGGTTAGGAGTGGGAGAAGGAATGAAATATAAAGGAATAGCACAAGGGAGATTTTGGGGGATGATAAAACTACTCTATCTTAATTATGGTAGTAGTTACACAAATTTTTCAACATGTCAAAGTGTATAGTACCATACATCAAAAGGAAAAAATAAGTAGAGTTTATTGTATGATAATTTGAAAAGTTAAAGAAAAAGTTAAAACAAAGTAATACATAGTGAAATGTAACTTCTTCCCATTCATGATCCAGTCTCTAACCTTTCCCTCTCACAAGGCCACCACTTCTGCATCCGTTCACAGATTTATGCATATTACAAAAAAAGTTTGTGTCCATTTTAAAATATTTAGAAAAAGTAGAATACTACAAAGACAGTGCTACAGCTTTCATTTTTCATTTAACAATAACTCTTGAAGAACTTTTCATCTCAGTACACATATTTGTCTCATCCTTTTAAATGACTATATACAATTATGCTGTATTGCTATTTTCTCATTTGCTTTGGTTTATTTTTTGTTTGTTTTAACTAAACTCTATTTGATGGATGTTTGTGTTGGTTCCAGACCCCCAAATGGCCACAATCCTTTGCTCCTCCCTGTATTTATGCCCCTTGGCAACATGATTTGAGCTCCTCAGACTGGCTGGCCTGGTGGCTTGCTTTAACCAATTTAATGCAGCAGAAATGACACCAAGCTGGTTCCAAAACCAGGACACAAGAGGCTACGTACATTTGAACTTGGTTTTGGGGACCCTGCTATCACCATGTGAACAAGCCCAGGTTAGCTTGTTGGATATGAAAGATACGTGCCCAGTCATCTTGTTGCCCCAGCCAACAGCCAGCCAGCCACCCGCAGCAGAGGTTCCTCACTTACCTGCAGGTGACCATAGTTGTTCAAGGGAGCCCAGGGGACACAAAAGAGCCACTCAGCTGATCTGCACACTGAAGAGCAACAATAAATGGTTATTGAAGTGCCCTGGCTGGGTGCTCAGCTGGTTGGAGCATTGTCCCATACACCAAAAGGCTGCAGATTCAATTCCCTGTCAGGATACATACCTAGGGTGTGGTTTGATCCCTAGTCCGGGCACATTTAGGAGCCAACCAATTGACATTTCTCTCATTAACGCCTCTCTCTCTCTCTCTCTCTCTCTATATATATATATATATACACACACACACACACACACACACATATATATTCAATAAACATATCCTTGAGTGAGAATTTAAAAAATAAAAATACATGGTTATTAATGCCATTAAGTTTGGAATAGTTTGTTACACAGAACTAGGGAATTGATACATTTGTTGTTTCCTATATTCTATCATTATAAACAATGCTGCAATTAACATGTCTTTGATAAATGCAGCATATATATCTTTACATGTGTAAGTTAGTATCTCTATAGGATAACTTCCAAGCAGAAATACTGCTGGATCAAAGGGGATATACTATTTTTCTTTTTTTAAATATATATATTTTATTGATTATGCTATTACAGTTGTCCCAATCTTTCCCCCTTTGCTTCCCTCCACCTCGTACCACCCATTCCCTCAGCAATCCCCCCACCTTAGTTCATGTCCATGGGTCATGCATATAAGTTCTTTGGCTTCTCCATTTCCTATACTGTTTTCAACATCCCTCTCTCTATTCCAAGCCTACCAATTTGTACTTCTTAATCCATGAACATTTCCTCCCATTCTCCCTCTTTCCCCTCTCAACTGATAACCCTCCAAATGACCTCCATATCTATGATTCTGTTCCTGTATTGGTGGTTTGCTTAATTTGTTTTTTAGATTCAATTGTTGATAGTTGTGAATTTATTATAATTTTAAAGTTCATAGTTTTGATCGTCTTTTTTTAAAAATAAGCCCATTTAACATTTCATAATAATGGCTTGGTGATGATGAACTCCTTTAACTTTACCTTGTCTGGGAAGAACTTTATCTGTCCTTTGATTCTAAATGATAGCTTTGCTAGATAGAGTAATCTAGGTTGTAGGTCCTTGTTTTACATCACTTTGAATACTTCTCACCAGTCCCTTCTTATCTGCAAAGTTACTTTTGAGAAATCAGCTGACAGTCTTATGGGAACTCCTTTGTAGGTAACTGTCTCCTTTTTTTCTGGCTGCTTTTAAGAGTCCCTCTTTATCTTTAACCTTTGGCACTTCAATTATGGTGTGTCTTGGTATGGTTCTCTTTACATCCATCTTGTTTGGGATTTTCTGTGCTTCCTGGATTTGTATGTATATTTCCTTCACCAAATTAGGGAAGTTTTCTTTCATTATTTTTTTAAAAGTTTTCAATTTCTTGCTCTTTCTCTTCTCCTGCCATCTCTATGATTCAGATATTGGTACATTTGAAGTTGTCCCAGAGGCTCCTTAGCCTAACCTCATTTTTTGGAATTCTTTTTTCTTCTTGCTGTTCTAATTGGATGTTTTTTCCTTCCTTATGTTCCAAATAATTGACTTGATTATCAGCATCATCCACTCCACTGCTGATTCCCTGTAAATTTTTCTTTATTTCACTTAGTGTAACCTTCATTTCTGCCTGGGTCTTTTTTATGTTGTTGAAATACCCAGTGAGTTCCTTGAGCATCCTGATAAGTTGTGTTTTGAACTCTGCATCTGATAGATTACTTATCTCCATTTTGTTTAGTTCTTTTTCTGGAGTTTTGGTCTTTCATTTGGGCCATATTTCTTTGTCTCCTCATTTTGGCAGCCTCCCTGTGTTTGTTTCTATGTATAAAGTAGAGCTGATTTGTTTCCCTCTCTTAGTAGTGTGGCCTAATATAGAAAACATACCAGTAAGTTGGATGGGGCAGAGCCTTAGATAATCGCCAGGATGGGGCAGCCCATGTGAACCAGGCTGATGGAGACTCTGATATAGTGTCTCCACTCTGTGACCCCATGTGGAAGAAAGCTCAGAAAAGGGACTATGGTTGCTGCCTGGCCTCTGGGTTTTTTGTTTGTTTTTTGTTTTTCGTTTTTTGTTTTTTTTTTCCAGGAGAGAATGGTCCCTTGGCACTCGCCCTGATGCCAGACACTTCAGTTTCTCCCCATGTGCCACTGGTGTCTTTCCAGCTGCTGCCCCAGTGTTGGAGCCCAGAGGGAATGAATTGTTATAGTCCTAAGCCCATTTCAGGCCTTTAAGAGGAGACACCTGAGAATCCTACAGTTTCTTCCTTTGCCCTAACCCCCACTGGTTTTTACAGTCAGAGTTATGAGCACTTATCTTCCTGGCACTGGAAACCTGGACTTGGCCGTCTCATGTGGGGTTGGGCTCCCTCATTCCCAAGGTATCCCTCCTGATTTTTATCCATCACACATAGGTGTGGGACTCCCTGCTCCATGTCTCTGTGTCTCTGCCCCTGCTACCCTTCTTGATGAATGGCTTCTTTAATTCTTTGGTTGTCAGACTTCCATACAGCTCAATTTTCAGATGATTCTGGGCATAGTTGTTTTATATTTTAGTTGTAAATTTTGCTATGTTTGTGTGAGGCAAGCCATGTTTACCTACACCTCCATCTTGACCAGAACTCCAGGATGTGCTTTTGATATATATTGCCAATCATCTTGCATAGGACTCACACCAACTTACAGTCTCATAAGCAATACATCAGAGTGCCTATTTCCTCACACCATTCCTTTTCCAAAACCAAAAATCAAACTTTCAGGTTTTTGCCACTCTCACAGGTGAGAAATAATATCTCAATCCTCCCAACTGAGCACCAAGTCCTTTCTTTCAATTCTTAGGCCAGCGCTCAGTCCACTGAGCCATACCAGCCAGGGCTGGTCCTTTCTTGGAGGAAGGGTTAGTGTGTTCTCTGCATGCATACTTGCCTTCATCAATATCTCTATCATTTTCCTAAATAGTGCTAGGATTTTAACATTTTAACTCCTATTATTTCTGCCCATCTTTTATCGGGGCGTTTAGTACCTACCTCTTGTTACACCTTCCAAATTTATTATCATCATAATTTTTTATATAATCAAGGTTTCTTAATTTTATACATGTTTACTAATTTCTTTGTCATAATTTCTTCTTGCACCTTAATTATTCCTTATATTTTTATTGTACTCTTTCTGAAGTGTATCTTCTAGTTGTTTTAGTGACTGTATGTTAGCATCTTTTAGTCCTTGTTTTGAAAGTTTTTATTTTGCCCTACTTTTGAATGATAGTTTAGCCAGGTATAAAATGCTTACCAGCATTCTGAAATTTTAGTATGTGATTTTCAGACTTCTATTACTACTGTTGAGAAATCTTGTAATAGTCTAATTGCTGGGGAGTTTTGTATATATGTGTGGATTGCTCTGTTGCTTTTAAGACTTGCTTTTAGTCTCTGATGTTCTGTATTTTTACCATATTTTGTCTAGTTTTGGATTTAGTTTAATTTATTCTGCCTGAAATCTATGTGATTTGAGAATCTGTGATTCATCTCTCATCAACTCTGGAAAATTATTAGGCACTTCCCCTTTAGATTTTGACTCTCCCTCATTCTTTTATTTTTCTTTCTGAAACTTCTGTTAGATATATATGAACACTTTTTACTTTATCTCCCATATCTCTTATTGTCTATTTAATGTTTTATATCTCTTTAACACCTTGTGATGAATTCTGGACAATTTCCTCAGCTCTAGCTGCCAGTTTATTTATTCTCTTGTTTTGTATAAATTTGCTGTTTCCTATCATTATTATGTTTTAATTTCAGTGCTTATATCTTTCATTTCACATGTTTACTATATTTTTATCATACCTTTTCTTGCATCTTTGTTACTTCATTTGTCTTTAATCATTTTAAGCATATATTTTTAATAATTCCTAAGTTACGTTTACCAAAATTCTTAGTCATGTCCACAGACCCACACTTGTGATAGATTGCTTCCTCATAAATTTTTAATTTTGAACCCACAATCAGCAGAACTCCATTGTGGGAGTCCTGCAAAGCCTGGAACCGGGGTATGTCTTTCCAGTGGGATCTTGTTTACTTGGTCAGTCTCCCCAGAGGTATCATCAGCCGCGGGTCACTTGAATGTGAATGTTTTAGCTTGAGGATTCCTGGACTACCTGACAGCATAAGTTAGAACTAAACTCGGGCAAGGTACAGGCTGTGACTATAAATTATCAAGGGGTACTTTTTCTCACCCAAACCCAAGCCAAAGCAGACAATGTGTCCTTGCTGGCTCCTACTGCTCATGAATGGGTATTTTTTAAATCCATTATTTTACTGAGCATGTAACCTGTAAATGATCCTAGCTTTGGGCAAGAATTTCAGTTCCAAACCCTCTGCCTGAGGCAGGCCCACAGTTTTGTCTCCAAGGAGGTTCAGACCCAATCCTCAGCCAGCTGTGATGACCAGCTGTGATAACAAGCCAACCTCCTCCCAGAGTGGCCACAGTCTTTGGTCACATACTTACCAGTCTTGTATTCAGTCTCCTCTTTATTTTTGACCCTGGGGATTTCTTTTACTTTTTTATAACCTAAGCTATGTATTTAAAGGATATTTGTTTTATCATATCCAAGATTTGTAGGTATTCTGTAGCAAAGAGTTCCTAAATTATATTAGTTCATCCTATTGACAAATTAAAGTCTGACTCTTGTCATAGTTGCTTCCTCATAGTGTGCTTATTCAGGTACTTTATAAATCCCATATTAATAATGTGGTCACTGGCCTGATCAGTGTGGCTCAGTTGGTTGGGCATCATTCTGCAAAGCAAAAGGTCACCAGTTCAAGTCTTGGTCAGGGCACATGCCTTGGTCCCAGGTCAGGGCATATATGAGAGGCAACCAATCAATGTTTCTCTTTCACATCAATGTTTCCCTCTCTTTCTCCATCCCTTCCCCTCTCTCTAAAAATAAATAAATAAAATCTTTTAAAAATAATTAAAAATAATAATATTGTTGCCTCTCTGGACAATACTCCAGCCGCAGCTCCTCTCATTAAATACCTGGCCTCTCCAACTTTCTTGACTCAAATCCCTTGGATTGATTTTTTTTTTAAATTCAGGGGAGGGAGTTGATAATTGATTGGACCAGCCCCCTGGGCCGCCCACGAATTGGCTGCTTTTGAGTCAAGTCCAATCAGAAGTAGCTAGAGGAGGAATGGGGTCTCATGGTATAAAATACTATAGCCTACTGCTGTCTCAGGCAAGACGAGTTCCTTAGAAAGGACTGTGGACACAGGAGGCACTGCCCACAGGCATTTCTAACACAGCCCTCCTCCTCCCAGCACCATCAGAACAGAATCATCGCCAGAAAGGCATTTTACCCGTGAGCAAATG
Source organism: Anoura caudifer (assembly GCA_004027475.1). Classification (NCBI taxonomy): domain Eukaryota; kingdom Metazoa; phylum Chordata; class Mammalia; order Chiroptera; family Phyllostomidae; genus Anoura; species Anoura caudifer. The sequence goes on along the minus strand of PVKU01000328.1, from coordinate 190,031 downwards.
AATAAACAGGCACACAGCTAGCTGAACAGTCCATAGCCAATTGTGATGGTTAATGTAGGTTCAATTTGAAAGGCAGTCTCTAATGGGTGAACATTTTTGTCAACAATTTAGACATTGAGATCAAAGTCCTTCTATAAATTTGATGTATAACACAAAGCTGAAAGAGACAGAAAACACATTCCACAAATGAGTTTCAAATGGTTTCGACTGATTAGAATAAACAAGATTAAATTTAATAAGGATTAGGTAAAGCCCTGGAGTTAGGTCCAAAATACCAATTGTGAAGCACAGGATTGCTGTGCCCTGGCTTGGGAGCAACTTATAGACAAAAGACCTGGGATTTTAGTGACCGCAGTTTCAACCTGATCCTGGCTAGTCCTGTTCAACTCCTACCCAAATCCTCCTGGCTTTGGAGAGACACACAAGTCCTACAGAAAAAGAACTCCCCAGTGGTTCTCAGCAGCCCCTCACTTACTCTGACCTCTACCCACTCTTTTCTATATCCCAACCTAACCCTTCTGGTTTTGTGTACAATTTGGCTTCCCGGACCCTTCTTTCATACCTCTGCTCCTCACTCATTTTACTTGTAGCCTTTGAGTCTCTAAAGCTAATTCATACTAGGAACTTTGGAAGAAGCTAAGGAAACATTTCTCCTGAAGAAGAGACTGTGGGAAGCAGTGAGCCTCTCCAAATAAAAGCGGGAGTGCACGTGTCCTGTGCCACTCTAGGCAGTGGTGTAGAACTAGAGGATCCAATGTCTGTTCAGTATAAGGGATCAGTGTTTCACTTAATGTGTATGAGCACTCACTACATGCAAGGTGATAGGTGCTTTGGGCCATCCGAAGGAAGGACTTTCCAACAAATGGAAATACATCCATCTGGCTGTAGTGTTGGAAAGCAATCACTGACCTCTTAACCTCCAGAAGCAGAGCTGACTTCTGCTTCTGGGGAAGGGGACTAGACTCCAAATTATAAGGCCTCATCTGACAGCAAAACTCTGGTTCTATAATACTACGTTCAAGCCGGGCAAAATAGCTCATAAAAGTACTAACAAGACTTACTCCTTTTGAATGCAGAAAAGATGACAAGACCACAAGTCATCATTCCGAGAGAGTCAGAATGACAAGCAAAAATATTTGCAAAATACTTCTCTACCTACCCACTTTGCTTCTGGCCCTTTAAGTTAGCCCAACCCATCCACGGGCTGCACCTGCAGAAGATAAAGGCTAGCTGAAAATAGCCACGGGTGTTCAGAGCAATTTCCCAGAACCTCCATTCTCTGATTTGGCTCAGATTCCATCTGACCCTCCTCCAATCTCTTGGCTCTAACTTCACCTCAGTTATTTGAACCTTGGCTTTACTTTCCTACAGACCAGAGAGGTTTCAAACTTTAGGATCAGAATTACCAAGAGGACTTGTGAAAACACGAATTGCTGGGCTCCATTCCCAGAGTTTCTAATTAACGAGGTCTGGGACAAGCCCAAGAATTTGCATTTCTAACAAGTTCCCAGGTGACACCGATGCTACTGGTCCAGGGACCCCACTTTGAGAACTGCTGCTCTGGACTGTGGCTACTCTGCCACACGACTCTGATTCTTTTCTCTATCAGTCTTCTAGTCCAGCGATTGCCAACCTTTTTCACTGCATGGCACATATCAACTACTAAAATTCTGCGGCACACAGAATTTTAAAAATATATTTTTTGTCAATCTGATAAAAGAAAGATATAATTTTGATTCATTCACACTGGACAGCTGTTGTTGTGTTGGCTGTTGTCATTTTTCTTTTGACAATCTAAAGGAAAAGAGGTCAGTGCCCCTGACTAACTAGTCAGGTATTGCATGTTTTGAAAATTCTTACAGCACACCAGTTGAAAATCACCACCCTAGATGGTAGGCCTTCCTAGAAGTCAAGATAAGTCTGGGCTTCTTTGAGGTTTTAAAGATATTTCCAAAAGAGGGGCTTGCTATGAAGGTTTGCATTAAGCAAACAGGCACATTTAACCTCCCAAATAAATACATAATGCACTATAATCGCGGCATTCACATGATGATTGATTATGGGATTTATTGGCACTCCTGTGAATTCATTGTGCTCCAGCCCTGTGGTGGGGTGGGGTGACGAATGGCCAGCCATCTGAGGCGTCCACATCCATGCCTGTTGGATAGCTTCATGGCAGTGTCTCAAATCCGGTCTGCAGAGAACATCCACCACACAGTGCTGGGGCCCTGTCTCTGGACCCAATGGCCATCCCTCCCGTCTGTGACAGGCCTTGCAGGAGGCTCCCAGCCCCGTGAAGATGCTGGCTTAGGCCCCTGCAGCTGAAGGGCTTCATCTCTGGCTTCTCCCAGAGTCTGGCCAGCTTGCCCTAGCACCTTCTGTCTGACCCTGGTCCTCTCTCTTCGGAGCTTCTCTCTTCTTAAGTCTCTGCTGAATTTCCCCCAGCTCCATTTACCACTGCCTTAAAACTGAAAATTCACGATGTTCTGGCCCAATGCCCAGTATTTTAATTAGCACCTAATGGTCCTTTGCTTTTAAAGATCCCTTGCCTCATATCCAGGGACACATCTCTGAATGTCTATATTATTTCCACTCCTGGCTGTGAAGCTTGATCAGACAAAGAGTTTTTGAACTTTCTCCTCTTTATGAACAGGAAGGGCACTGTTTTGATTTGAATTTGCCTGTTTAGGCTTTCAGAGAGGCTGCATCTCCACACAGACCCTGTTCCCACCGAATATCTGCCTACAGGAAAACTATGGTAACAACATTTGTTTGCTCTGGCTCCTTTTGACTGAAGGACCAACTACTAAATTTTTCCCAGAAGTGGGTGTATCTCAGCACACTGATAGGATTGGAAGATAATATATAGGATGCCCAAAGAAATTTGAATTTCAGATAAGCAACAAATACTTTTGTAGTATGAGTATATCTCATGCAATATTAAAAATATACTTAGACTTTAAAAATATTGGTTGTTTATCTAAAATTCAAATTTAATTGAGTGTGTTATTTTTTTTGCTAAATTTGGCAACACTAAGAATGTGTCAAATAAATCAGTTAAATAAGAGTTCTAAGAAAATGTTAAAATAGTAGCAACAAATACCAGCAGCAGTGTCTAGCTGGCCTAGCAGAGCTCATGTGCCCCACGCCCACGTTGGCCCGGGGAAGGCAGGCATTGGATTAACCATCACCATGGATCCTGTGGAGGAGAGTTAATTCTCCCAAAGGAGAAAAGAAAAAAAAAAGGATAGAATGAAAAATACTAAGTCAAACATTAACAAGGCCAACCAATTACCAAACATCCTTTAAAAGGATGGTATAGGGTGGATGAAGAGAAAATTTTTTAGAACAGAGAAGGTCAGATAAAGATAAATCACTCTTCCATTATAATTTTTCCCAAGACACTTTTGTAAAAAGCAAAGGGAGATTCAGGAGGCGCAGTTCCTTCTCCCCACTCCAGGACTGACCCCTGCACACTCTGGGACAGAGCCCTGTACGGCAACGTGCATCCTCCGTGCCTCAGTTTCATCCTAGATGCCAAACAAGTTTCTGGATACAGAAAACATCTTTAGACCTCAGAAAAAAATGTGTGGGAGAGGGTTAAGGGAGTCCTCTGCCACTTAGTAACCTGTGATAGTGAGGTACCTCTGTCCCTCAGACAAAATGAGAGGACAATAGCCTCATTAGAAAATATTTTTAATTAAAAAAAAATCTATCTAAACATTCACAAAAGCATTTTAGACAAATGATGTAATAATTTTAGGCAATAATAGCCATACTTTTGAAAGCCGTGCTGATTACCAGGTGTATTAAAAAATGGCCTTGGGGAAAATCTCTGTGCAAATATTCTTTGTTTGTTTAATTTCAAAGACTACTTAAAAGAAAAAAGGGAGGATGTCTGAAGTAGTGAAGTAGCAATCACTTGCACCTGGACAGCCTATGTTCCATCCCAGAATCTGGAGCATTTTGTACACAGACGGGAGAGCCCGTGTATGCATGGGATGCCGTGCGGGCAAGGAAGGGGCAAGGCCAAGAGACGACGTGGCTCTGCCAAGGTCACACAGAAGCACAGGTGGACTGGACAGCACTGCTCCCACCTGATTGCAATCTCGCAGCCTGCGTGTTCCCGTGTTCTGAAGGGAAGCGTGGGTCGTACTGTGGCAGTCCCTCAGAGTTTCCCTCGCACAGCCTGTAGCTAAAGAGAAGCCGGTAAGGCTATGGCTGAGTTAACGGGGCACCTGCTACGCACACAGCACCGTTAGGCACCCGGGGAGAGAAAAAAGGTGGACAAGACCCAGGTCTTGCCAACAAGCATGAGACTAACTCACGAGACGATTTTCTTTGCGAAGAGACGGGATCTGTCACTGAGGGAGTGAGGGAGTATGTAGACCTTCCCCGGGGCCCACAATGGGAAAAGGGATTACGATAGAAGCCTGGAGCTTTTCACAGTGAGGCAGGACACCCTGTATTCCACCGGATGCCTTTCCCCATCAGAGGACTGGAGGGATTTCCCTGTCTTTCCCCCGTGAAATGCGAAGTAGGCTTCATGCTGGCCTCCAAGCTGCTTGCTGCAGCCCAGACCCTTGTGGTCTCCTCCAGGAAGTTCAGAGGGATTTTGGTTAGCATGTTCCCATTCTCTTTGTGCTTTGGTGGTTTCTGGCCCCACCCAGTCCTTTTTTCCTTCACTCCCTCTTTTCTCCTTTTCCTTTCCACAGAAGAAAAAGCCATGATTAGACCTTAAAACAAGAAGAACAGAGAAGCTTCTGGATTCTCTCCCATGTCACCAAACTCTTGGGGCAACAATGGTTGTTAGGGCTGAGCCACAGCCTGTGTGCAGAGGACAGACAGGACCTCAGAGTTGGGGACAGGTTCACCCTGTCTTTTATGCTTATGGAATAAGGGATTAGACAGAGGTAGGCACATGGCAGTCACCGGTGGGACCACCGTCCCTCACTGACACCAGGATGGCCACCAGGCAGCTTAGATTTTCTAGGACAGTTCCAGTGTTAAATGACCCTGTAAATCCTCTAAATGGCCTGGAAATTATGACATTTCGGTGTCCAGATGATAGCTTCAAAACTGCCCCTCACATTTGGAACTGGTACAAAAATCTTTCATTGCCCCGAATGCACCGGCTGGGTTCCGGAAACCGTGATCATTGCAGCTAGAGGCTGACTGCAAAGTAGGTGCATTTGGTCTTCACAGTGTCCTCACGTCCCTTGTCACCACTGCTCCCCCCTCGTACAGTGCTGCCCACCGCCCAGCCCACCCCAACTTCCCTCTCCCTCCCCTTTGATAAAAACACCCCGTCAGGATCCTGCAAGCGGAAATGGGAGCTCAGTGACTGCAGACGATGTTAGGCTTTTTGCATCCTCACAAGAGATAGTGTCTTGAAACCAAGGGGTGAAATGCTAACAAGGAATTAGGGGTGTAAGCAAAGTGTAAGAGAATATGGGGGGAAGGAGAGTGAGGGGTCTCTGTGGAGTCCTTGAAGCTGAGTGGTCACCGTCTGCTCTGCCTGTTTGCCACACGAAGTCTCCTGCCTCTGGCAGAGGAAACTGCAGCTGCAAGTTGGTATCAAGTAAGTATGAGCGTCCCTCAATGAGTGGCTGAAGCTGGACACTGCCCCGTGACCACACATGCTTCTGAAGGCCAAGCCATGTGACAAGAATAAGCACCTCGGTGACTCCACCCAAAGACCACTGGGCGCTGGCTGCAAATCTGAAGGTGAATTCTGTGCATGTTTGTACTTCTGCACCAGGGAAAGAATGAGCCCCACCTGCCAGAAGCCTGCACAGTGGCTATTACGGCAGGAAGTACTCGGTCCACGGTGGCACCAAGCTACTCACTGCAGATGGTCTCCGTGTCACAGAGTCACAGAGTCACAGATTCTGAAGGCGCAGATCACATCTCAGCCCAAGACTGTGGAAGCAGAAGTCTGCCATGGCTCATCTGTAGATCGTGAGCCCAGACCCTGCCCAGAACATGGTCCCACCCAGCCATCTAGCTCACTCTTGCCAGGGCCTACCTGCCTAAAAGGCACATCCCAGGCTGCCCGGTGTTGGCGGTCTAGGTCACGAGCAGTCTGCCTCCTCTTTGCTCCCCTGTTTTTACTCTGCTCCCTGATGACAACTGTCTTGCTTCTGCTCTGCCTCCAACACCCTTCAGCTGGGGCCTGATTGGTGCCTTCCTGTTCTCAGGTTTTGATTCCATTCGTTGTTATTTCTTGCCTTTTTCTGTGTTACTTCCATGGACAGATATAATTGTCATGACCCACACCTTCTGCAAGCCCTAGGACATACTGTCCCTGTGCAGAGTCCCCACAGGGAGGAGTGAGCTAAAAGAAAAACCAAGCTTGAAGAATAGCTCCTCTTTCATTTTTTCTTTCTGCCACAGAAGATGGGTAAACTTCACCCTTTTCCCATCTGTACTCTGGTAAAAGAGAATGCATGACAGTCTTTGAAGAAAGTTTCCATAGAAGACTATTCTTGCCCTCAGTTTTTTCCTCTCGCTTCTGCTATGGACAGATAATTCCATAGTTAGAAATTAATTCCTTTGTCTGTTTTTCTGTCAACGTAGTAATACATGGGGGGAAAGGTAACCACAGTTCTTTGTGTTTCAGAGCAATGTACATATTCTGAGGGCATACTTTGATAGGGAGAGAAAGAATTTGAGATGAGGAAGCTGGGAACAGTTAAGAGAAGCCTCAAAGAAAAGAGAAACAACTGCGGAATAGAAAGATGGAAGAGGGCCCAAGCCACACTCTCCCCGTCTCAGAGTTTTGCAGAGGCCAAGTGAATCCGAGCCAGGGCTCAAATCCGCCCGAGGGGAAGAAGGCAGGATACCGAAGCAAGTTCAGGCTTTGAACAAAAAGGCCTCCTTTTGTTCAGGGACCATGTAGGCACCAAGGATGCAAAGAAAAGAAAGACCTGGCTTCTGCCCCCGAGGAGCTCACAGTCTAGTGGGGAGAAACACAAGGGTATAGTGTTCACAGTACAGTTTGAAAGTGCTTCCCCTGAGTGAGGCACACAGAGGAGGGGCATGGTGAACAGGCACCTGAGGCAGCCTGGGGACGGGAAAGGATCCGACCCATGGACTGGCTGTTAAGAGACAAGTAAGAGGGAGTTTGGCAGGAGAGGGAAAGAAATACTGGCACAGTGAACAGCCTAAGCAAAGGCTCATGAAAAAGCAAAGTTCTATGTGATGGAAGTGCAGGGTCCTTGAGGTGGTATGATGGGAACTGAGGCTGGGAACGTGCTGGCAATAAGACATTGAAGGCAAAGGCAAGATATTTAAGCCTTATTTGAAAGCAACAAGGAGCTACTGATGGGTTTTAAGCAGAGGGCTATGTGGTAGTTTGTATCTGGATTGGTGGCTCTGAGAGCAGGCAGACAACGGAGCAGAGGAGAATGAGACTAGAGACAGGGAAGCCAGTTAGGAGGCCATGTTAATAGATGGGAGATGAAGGACTGACCCAAAGCAGGGCCAGAGGGCACAGGGGAAGATTGGGAAGTAGCATCTGTGAGGCCTGGGGACCACGTAGGAGCTGCAGGAATGCAAGAAGATAAAGACAATGCCTGAATTTCCGGCAGGGCCCCCGGTGGATGGTTAACTGTCCCCTGAGAAATGGAACGCAGAGGAATCGTGTGGGGCTTAGGTTCGGAAGTCTAGATATAAGTAAAATCTATTTGGTCAACATTTTACTTGAAAAATCCCTTAGATTACCCATTAAGTCCACATCCTCTGATTGAAATAAATGAAGTTTGAGGGCCTTGTTGTACCTGATCTTTAAACTCCAGAGCCACACTCCATGTGGAGGCTTATTCATCATAGGAAAAACACAGGGAACCAGCCCCTCCGCCCCCCACAAGAATAAGAGTCCTCCCTGGCTGGCAGGCACCCCAAGAGCCATTTAAGTCAGAGGTTCTCAACCTGGACTGCATGTCAGAATCACCTGGGGAGCTTTAAAAATACAGATGTGTGGCCCCCTCCCCCAGTTTCTGATTTAACCCTCTGGACTGCAGCCTGGACATCTGGACTGTTAAAGTTCCTTGGTGATTCTAAGGTGCGGACAAGGTTGAGGACCTCTGATTTGAATTGTTCTCTCTCCTTCCCAATGCATCACTTGAATTCCTATGAGCTCAGGGACAATGAGTAAGTTCAGATTTGGACTCACGTGACTGTCAGAGGTTCAAACAAAGACATCCTCTGCCCTTTGTTAATGATCCCTCCGGCTCTTATGTTTATCCAGGCAGCCCTGGGCCAGGCAATGTCTCCTGATTGCTGGGTATACTGGCTGGGATGGGGAAGAGCCTTCTCCCAGACAGTAGTTCCAGACAGCTTGGCTTTGAAACACAAACAAACAGAAAATAGTCACTCTGCCTCCCAACCTGTTTAGCACTGGGAGGTGATAGGGTGGGAATCAGGGTAGATTTTAAACAAGGGCAACATTTACTAGGCTTCTCCAACCTGCGCTAGAATAGTTATTACCACAAATAGCCATTTTGGCTGCTATGAGTCTATAATTTCAACCTCTGAAGTAGCATATTCTCAGAGCTGCTGGCATCTCATTTTGTTGATGCAATGAGGAAAATCCAGAGCCAGGACTTGAGGCAGGCTCTCGCCCCTCAGCCGCTGGTGCCCTAGTGATTACCAGACTCTTCAAAATCAGGCTCTGAGGTTGTTTTCCAAGGGGGTCCTTCAGAGTCCAAGTTAGGACTTCTCTCTCTCTCTCTCTCTCTCTCTCTCTCTCTCCCTCTCTTTGCCATACTTGTAATCTGCACAAATTACCCTTAAAATGCTCATTGTTTCTCCAGGCATGTTCCCCGCAGGATCTTTGAAAATCTAATGCCAGTGAATCCTGACCCCTCCTCAGAGGCACTGGTAGACCAATTCAGTTTATCTGCAAGTCCATACAATGGCCTTCTACTCAGCAACCAGAGCAGAAGCATCACACACGTCCGGGGTTGAGGCCTCCGGGCATAGCAGGACCTTTCCAACCACTCCATTCTGCCCGACCCCTCGGATATAGTGATAGGTCTTCCCCATGATATATGCCTGTCTCAGAATTCAGGAGGAAGAAGGGTACATACCAGTCCCAGCCTTTCGGACAGTCGAATCCATCAGTGTGATCAAGTCCAGGGTGAAGGAGGCCTGAATGCCAAAAGGAAACCTCAGCTCTGAGGGAAGACCCCAGGTTGGGACTGACTTCCTAACTCAAGGGATTCTCATTTTGATTTTGGATTCCCTAGATCTCCCATGGCTATAGTGAGCAGCTGTGAAATTCTTAAAACAAAAGCAATTTGAATTCATTTTCATTAAAAAAAAAAAAAAAGGAATGCAAAATCAAAGAGTATTTCGTGGGAGCCAAGAGCAAGGAAAGATGTCTCAAAATTGACAAATTCATATCATTCATTCATTCAACAAACAGCCACCACGTGCCAAGTACTGTGTGATGTCCAGGAGCTGCAACCAAGCATCAGGCAGGGTCCTGGCCTCCCCCAGGTCTCTGGATTGCTTTTGGAAGTGGATGATTTAGTCATGGTGCATGTTAACAATAGTGTGTTAACAATAGTGCATGTGAAGGGCTATAACAGAGATGCTATGGCAGTCCCCACAGGGTGCCCAACACGGCCCAAGGTGTCAGGAACAGGTGTAAGAAGATCAGTAGGAATTCACCAGACTGAGAAGACCAAGCGTAGAGAGGGATGGTGCTGCATGCAAACCTACAGAGCTGTGTGAAAAGGTGACACCTTCAAGAATAAAATTCCGCAGTATGGGACCTCAACCTGCATGCCCAGCTGCAGCAAACCGTAGAATGCCTGTGCTCTGCCTGGTGCAGCAGGAGGCCCCTTTCCTGGCACTGTCCTATTGAAACTTCTTCTTCACTGCACGCTGCATCTGTGTGCAGATGTCTGGTAAGCACCAACGCAAGTATGTGGCCTTAAAAGTCACTTACGTCATCCTACGAGGGATGCTAAAAATAACTTGCCCATCTGCTGCCTGCCATCTCACCTGCCAGACAGAAGTTAGCCAGGTGGGCCTTGTCAGAAAGTAGGAGTTGGCAACGGATAGTTATTCGAACAGCTTTGCAGTTCGAATAACTATCCACTGGTTTCCAAGCATATCAGGAGGCAAGAGAGTTTTGACACATGAATATATGGGCCTCAGAGAACCCTCAAAAGAGGAGGAGAGAGAACACTTATTGAGTATCCACTCAGTCAGACCACAACAGGTCGGCTGCTCTGTTACATTCGAAGAGGAAATGGAAGCTCTCAGGTCCACAGTTGAAAGTGGTGAAGGTCAAGTTCTACACTAAGCTGATATCAACCCCATGCCCACACCTGCCTGGGCACACACACAACCCTCCCTTCACCTTCCTGGAGACAGCCACCCTCCTCCAGTCAAACCAAGGGCTGAAGCTACATTCTTCGACCACCACCTCAGCTGCTGGGTGTGGAGGGGCCTCCTTGCCCACACTGTGATTCTTCCCTTTCACATAATTGCTCCAGCAGAGTTTTCACCCCAGGACATGCAGGCCAGCTTCAGAGTGGGTGTGTCCACACTGCCCACACAATCTTTCTTCAGTGAAAATGATGTGTGGCCCTGACTGGTGTGGCTCAGTTGGTTGGGTGTTGTCCCACAAACGAGGGGTAACTGGTTTGATTTCCAGTTAGGACACATGCCTAGGTTGCAGGATCAGTCCCCAGTTGGGGCACATGCGAGGGTCAAACAATGTTTCTCTCCCTCTCTTTCTCCCTCCCTTCTCCTCTCTCTCTCCCTCCCTTCTCCTCTCTCTAAACATAAATATGTAAAATCTTTTTTAAAATGGTGTGTGGATCCACGAACAGGGAGCAGTATTTGTTTCCTGGAGAAGCCCTCCGGTGCATGGTATCAGAAAAAAATAAACATGCAACAGAAGACACAGGAGAAAATAAAAGAATCAGTTTTGGAAATCCTTACAAGTTTAAAAAGAGAAAATGATAAATTAATTACCCCTTATTCTACAAGCAAATATTCTCATGTAACCCTAGAGTCTGGGGTCCTCCAGTGATAGGGTCATGATGTCATTAGTCTCTGGCCATTCCCCTTACTTCAATACCTCTAACTGTTGACTACGCCCATCGGTCTGTTGATTACGCCCCTCAGTGCATGATTCCCTCTCCACACAGATCTACAAGGCCCCTCATTTCCCTTTACTCCTTCCAGCCCGCCCATTCTCTCCCAAGCCAAGGTAACAGAAAGCTCTTCAAACTTGTTCTCCAGGCTGCTGCCTCACTCAGAAACGTTGCCTTTAGCCCCATTTCTCCTGAGCCTTCAGTCCCAGAGATGCTATTGTTCCTCTGCTTTTTAGATGTTATCACTCCTGACTCATCTCTTCATTCTCACTCTTTTTCTCTGACTCCTCCCAACTCTTTTCTCTAGTTTCACAATTATGCCCCATTCAAGGACTTGAAAGTTCAATCTTGTCTTTCATGCAAAACATGAAAGAAAGGTGAATGAGACAAGACCATGTCCAGAGGATAGAGGGGTAGGATTGGAGAAGAGTTCAGGAGAGCTAGCAGAGTCAGGGTAGGTGTGATGAGACAGTTGGGAGGGAGGCTGTTATGGAAACAAGAGCTTAAACTTAGTTTCATTTTCTATAAAATGGGTATAACACTTAACTGAAAAAGTTGTTAAAAGACCTAACTTTATGCATAGTGCCTTACTTACATGATCTCACACTGGTATTCTCTCTTTCTTTCTTTCTGTCTGTCTGTCTTTCTTTTTCTTGTCAACAAGTGAAGAAATTAGAGCTTACAGAGATTAAGTAACTTGCCCAGAGTCACTCAGTTGGTCAGCAGCAGAGCCAGGATTCAAACCCAGGTAGGTCTGCTTTTACTCACCCCATGATGCTGCCTCACACTTCATACCTGATGTTCTAATTCTCATGCTCACCTCCAAAACTACAGCTACTGCATCTCAAGCAAGGGGTTTATGCCTCCCAATAGTAATCATCTCCAGGATAGATATTCTTGCCCACTCAGCCATTCCCTCCCCCTCCCCTATGCCCCTTGATTACTTAGTATGTGTGATGGTCAACAGCCTGCCAGGTGAGTCGCTGCTTTGATATCACTAGCTATTGACAACTCCTTAGAAGAGGGGGGATACAGGCTCCTTGAGAGCAAGAACCTTTTTTTCCCTTCAGATCTATCTCCTCAGCTCACTGGGGCATGTACTAATATTTATCTATTGACGCATGGCCGAGACAAAGTCTGCTAAGGAGCGAGGCAACCACATTTCCCAGGACCCTCCTTTCTTCAGGGTAGGATTCTGACCTCTTGAAATGTGTCACTGACAGACAGGGCCACTGAATGCCACCTGAGTCCCACACCCTGTTCAAATCTGACTTGATCTCAGAGGATCCTGGGAGGCGAGGTAGATGAGGGCAGAGCAATATATACCATCCTCAGAACATTCCTGTGAATTTTAAGTGTTTAGCTTTAATCACAACTTGTTTGTTTGATAGACACAATCTTCAAAAGTAATTTACAGTGAATTATAATTTTTTCTTACAATTGATACTAATTTTAATTATGCCAACCATTGAGATATCTTTTTCACATTGTTTACTCTCAAATCAGCTACTTTTCAAGGCACTCGCTAATTTTTTCCCTTTCAAACCCACAAAAAAAGCATGAGGATTTTTTTCCTTCAGGTTAGAAATGTATTTTTCCTTATGAGGAATGTGATATATTGTTAAAATTCATATAATACAAAAATATTATAGTAAACATTGAACATCTTATAATGCCTTTCCCAAAGATTGACACTATAACAGGTTGGTGTACAGCCTTCCTGATTTTTAACGCATATATAAATATAAATGTAATTTGCATGAACTTCATCATACAAATATACTGTTCTGAAACTTGCTTTTTCCTTTGATATTCTGTCATAAATAGCTTTCGATGACCATACATACAGATGTGCATCATAGTTTTTAATAACTGCCCAATGTTCTATTGAATAGATAAGCCCTCAGTTTTATTAGTCAACACCATGTTAATGGATCTGAAGCTGTTTTCATGCTTTTGCTATTCTAAACAATACTGCAGCGAACATTCCTTGAGATAAATTCCCGGAAATGGAAAGGCTGGCCCAAAGGAGATGCAAATTTTATATTTTGATGTACATTCCTAGATAACATTCCAGAAAGGAGGCTAAATATGAAGCTCTTGCCCAAAGAAGTTCTTTCCCATCTGAGTATCAAGAGGCAGGAAAATGGTGACGGGCTCCGTTTGTCCATCTGTCACTTCCCACCTGGAGGCAGGGGTGGGAAGGTCACATCTTTTCGGGACTGCTTGTGCCTTGCCACAGCCGGAAAACAGGCAAATCTTTGAATTATGACTTTTTTATAGTTCCAATTCTAATAATCTCTTTGCTCACACAGTCTAAAGATGTCATGGTTACTTCCAAATTAGATGAACGTTACTGTGTCCGAAACTAGTTGGAACGAAGGACACGGCGCTCACACGGAGAGCACAGCATGTAACTGCTGACACCAGAGCAACTTAACCAAACCGGTTAGAGCAAAGGACTAACTCTCCACAACCCCCAAGGTCACTTCATTTTCCTCCTCAGAAAAACTTATTTTCTGAACCTGGCATTCAAGACCCTGTACAGTCTAGTCCCATCATAAAATTTAAAGCTTTATATCCCCTAAACAAGCCCCACTTTCCCTCCGTGAAACAGAAGCCACGGCCTCTCCCTCACACGTGTACTTTTCTGCTTTGTGACTCTGTAGTTAATGAAAAGCTGCCACAATTCTTCAGTATCTATTATATTCCAGGCACCCTGAACAGCGTTTTTAGGGAGATATTTTAGGTAGTCCTCACAGCAACTCTATGAGGCGGGTACTATTTCTCCCCATGTCCATATGGAAAAATGAAGTTCAGAAAAGTTAAGTATCCTATCCAAAGCCACACAGCTATTCAAAGCTGAGCCAGCACTGGACGCCACGTCCCCCCTAATTCCAACACTTCTGTTCTCAATCTCTGCCCCGCTCTCTCCAGCTCCCCGCAGTCTAAATCCGTCAAGATACAGCTCAGTAGAAGGAAGTATAAATTTAAAAAAAAAAAAAAGATTCAGCTCAAATCCCCACCTCAAGCAAATGGAAGTTATCTTTCATCGTTCTGAATTCTTATTGTTTGAACTCTGCCAAGAGCTTACTGTCCTGGCTACAGTTTGCCACCAGTTTGAGTTTAATGCAGTCAGCCAGCCTTTCTCCAGCACATTCCCTGTGCCAGGGCCTGCCCAGCCCACAGCCCCAGCTCCAGCGGAGGTGGGGCCAGTGTAGTATCTCCAACTGGGCTGTGAACTGATAGGAGGCAGGTAGGATGGATACTCCTCTGTATCCTCCACAGCACAGGCTACCCAGAGGGCCTGCAGCAAACATTTCTGGATTAACTGGCAGCTTGGATGGTTGACAGTCCTGCAGAGGAGGGCAGCTTTTCTGCCCCACATCAGTGCCACTGAGCCTGCCTGTACCCTGTGACCCTCCTATTCTGTAAACCCACCCCTTCCTGCTTTGAGACATTTCTCTTCCCACCAGGAAGGCAGATCTGGTCAGATAATTTATTCACCACATCCTGTCTTCCTGGGAGAGGGACGTGCAGCCCAGCAGGTACCTGCCTGATAACAAGCCCATTAAACTTCCATCTCTGCTCTCGGCTTGAGCTTCCAGACACTGGGCAGCATTTGTCTTCCCTACCTGGCTGCTGAGAGGAAGAGTAGGGTCTGCCTCAGCATGAGAAAAGCAGGAAGACTACCTGGAGTCCTGAGCCACCTGAACAGCAGGGACTACACCCAGTGCTGCATCCCCCCTTCCGAGGAACGGAGTTGGGGCAAAGGTTAACAGGAAACCAAACCCTGATTGTATACCGCCATTCCTTCTTCAGATTGATCCTCTGCCTCCAACACCGCCCCCCTCACTCGTGCACACATCTACCCCCTCCTCCCCTACTCCCTTAATATGAAAATTCAAAAGAAAACACAGGTGAGAGGTAACTACCTTTTATGAGGGAACTGGAGTAGGTGGCCACTGATCCACTCTTCAGCTCAAGAGTATCAGACAGCTCTGTCACCAGGGCCTGAAAGTTCTCATTTCCAGTTGTTTTCTGAGATGTCCCCAAAATCCCCATTCCAGAAGCAAATATTGGGCCACCAAGGCTGGCTCCATGGCACTTGGAAGGGCCCCACACTGGCTTAATGCTCTGCTGTTGCCATCTTAAGATTCTAAATAACTTTTTAAATGAGAAGCTTTGCGTTTTCCTTGGGTGCTGGCTGGCACCTCCAAGTTACACAGCCACTCCTGCAGATCAGTGGCCAGCAAGATTGTTCAGGAACGGGATCCGGGACAGGGCTGTTTCTTGATGGGGGAGGGCTGGCAGGACTGTCCCACTCAGGCCACAGAACACAAGATGCCACAGCCCACAGCAGCTCTGGGAACCTGCCTGAGCAGGGCCAAACGTCTCTTGCCCCTCCCCCACCTTCCTTTTCCAAGTCACCAAGGTCAGGAGAGCACTGAGCTGAAAGCTTCTGAGTCCCTCCTCCCAGGTCTGGGTGTACACAGGGCGTGCGATGGTGGCCTGTCCCCACACGTAGCCACTCCTGACCACTCACAGGCCCTGGGCTAGGCCTCCAGCTGCAAATCTTTTTACTGTCACTGGAGCCATAACAAGGTCCAGTCTGAGGAAGTTGCTACTCCTGGCAATCTGGGCCTGGGAGCCCCCAGTTCACCAGGCCTGAGATGCCCCAGAGGGAGCCCATTTAAGGCTCTGTGTGATCCAGAGCCCAACTTGAGAGGAAGGAGACCTCACTCCCAACCTCGTTCCTCTGGGAAGACCAGCACTTTATTAATGCAGGGACCTGGGTGTGGAGTGAGAGTGATGGGTTCTTTAAGGCAAGAGCCAGGTCTTAGACCCCTTTGCATCACAAGGTCAAGTGCAGGACCTAACCAAAGTATGCCCCGGAAGGAAGGAGAGAAGGAGGAAAGGGCAGGGAAGGGAGGGGAGCCCTTAATCTCCTCCAAAACAGCCTGTCAGATTCCACCAATATTTGTGCATTTCTTAAAGACTTTTGGCCTTGAGAAGCCATGCTAAAATTCAAATATCCCTAGAAACGGTAATTCTGTGAGCTTTCTTCCAGGGGAAAAAATGGGTGGTGCTTGGAGCCTGGTGAAAGCAGAAGGAAGACAGGGAGGAAGAAGGCAGGGGGAGGGGAGAAGGTAGCAACAGTAAACACGATTTTGCTCCGCAATGCTGTGGAGCGTGGGCCTGGGCAGAATACACCCATGGCCGGCCGCAGCAGGGGAGTCCTTACAGAACCACTCGTGACCACAGAGCAGACTGACACTGCTCCAAGTGGCCTCTGAGCTGCCTCTTGCTGAGTGCTGCTTGTCCTAAGCTCCTTCCTGCCCAGCTCCCTGCTCTCCTGAGCCCTGAACGCCCCTCACATCCCCTGCCATCAAAAAGCAGGGCCTAGCTTCATGGAGGAGGTGTGCCAGAGTTACTCACTGGGTGGGAACACAGATGAAGAGTGGTACTTGCCACAGCATCAGAGCCCTGCCTTCCAGCATGGGGCCTGCACCGGTGTCAGCCCAGCAGGGCCCACTCAGCACCCTGCCGAGCTGTGCTGAAACCTGTCCCTGATATAGCCTATTGCAGGAGGGGGCAGGAGGGGGAGACAAGGGCCTGGAAATCCCATCCCACTCCACAGCATGTGACCTCATTAAGAGGGCCTGCTGGAAAGAGGATTAGGCATCATGGTGAGTTCCCATCATGTGCTTGTTATTATCAGTAGTTTTCATCATAATTCAGAACTCCCCATCCAGAGCTGGTGCCCTCTCCCCAGCTGCAGCTGCCCTGGGATCAGCTGATCGGCATCAGTCTCCCCCACACCCACATTCCCACAAGCACGTGGATTCATCAGGCGCTCAGGCCTCAAGACTTGGCTAAAAATGAAATGCAGCCTCCCCTCCCCCAGAAGGGAGGGACCAGGTGCTGGTGGTCCTGGCATATGAACCTGGAATGAGCTAGAATGAACCTGGAATATGAGGAATATGAGCTAGAGCTGGGCCTAGAAGAATGGGAGCAGGGACAGGGGACAGGGTGCAAGCACACACTGGGAAAAGAGCAGTGAAGGCAGCCAGAGCATCTTTCCACTCCCTACCAGCTCAGGAGTTTGTATCTGCTCCCCAAAACAGCAAAAGGCAGTTTCCTGGGAATTCTAGAGATCAAAGTGGTCTTAACTTTTCCATAGACCTGGGGCTGAGGATAAGACATCTCAGTTCCTCTTCATACCTGCTGCTGCCTCCCATCAGAGGACCATGGGGGACATTCAGCCCCCTTACACATGTCACAATGTTCTCCCCTACAGGAGAAGCTCTTCCTAGGGCTGCGTGGAGCTGCAGGTAGTCCACTTCTGGGGCTAAGCTTCCCAGTTCACTCATTCATTTGTTCATTCCTTGGCTTGGCTAGACATCTACTGAGCACTTGCTAAAGTTCAAGGGCTTGCTGGGGACTGAGGATACCAGACACCTTCCTCCTCACTGAACTCACAGCCCGAGACAGGGGGTAAGGAGCAGACTTTGGAACTGGGTCCTCCATGGTGTGTGAGGCACCGTGAGAGGAGCTGGGAGTTCCCTGTCCTTGCCCTCAAGGAGCTTACAGTCTCAAGGTTGACACAATGTGATAAGGTTGGGAGAGGCGTCAGCACGGGAGGCTACTGGACGCAGAAGTGAGCAGCGAAGCAGCTGGGTGGGGCAGGGGGCATCTAAGCCTGAAGAACAAGAAGAATTTGATTAAAGAGGTATGGGGAGCCCTGGCTGGTATGGCTCAGTAGATTGAGCGCCAGCCTGAGAACCTAAAGGTCGAAGATTAGATTTCTGGTTAGAGCACACACCTGGGTTGTGGGCCAGGTCCCCAAATGGAGGTGTGCAAGATGCAACCGATCATATGTCTTGCACATCAATGTTTCTCACTTTCTCTTTCTCCCTCCCTTCCCATCTCTCTAAAATAAATAAAGAAATAAAGAAAGAAATAAAATGTATTAAAAAAATTGGTGTAGGGAGGGTAAATGCTAAAGATAGGGGAAGGGGCATAGGCAAGGGGCTGGAAGAAAAAAGCCTAGAATAGCCCTAGCCGGTGTGACTCAGTGGACTGAGTGCCGGCCTGCAAATCAAAGGGTTTCCAGTTTGATTCCCAGTCAGGGCACATGCCTGGGTTGCCGGCTGGGTCCCCAGTAGTGGGTGCGTGAGAGGCAACCACACACTGATGTTTCTCTCCCTCTCTTCCTCCCTTCCCCTCTCTAAAAAATAAATAAATAAAATCTTAAGTAATAATAATAAAAAGGCCTAGAATAACAATGATTCTGGGTGCTGGAGCTTAGATGGGAAAGTAGAACCCATCTGCTTTAGGCAGAGTCCAGGCATGGTCAGATTTACATTTTAGAAAGTGACTGGACAGAGCTGAAGGATGCTGTCCTGAAGGACACGGCCTTTGTCTGGTGAGAGATGACGGACAACTGAACTAAAGCAATGGGGTGAGGATGCAACAGAAAGGGAAGATTTGATGGATTTAAGGAGGGAGAGTGGACCAGATGTGGTGACTAACTGGACAGGTGGTAGGTGTGCAAGAAGGAAGATAACATCCAGCTTCCAGCTT
Organism: Anoura caudifer; assembly: GCA_004027475.1. Classification (NCBI taxonomy): domain Eukaryota; kingdom Metazoa; phylum Chordata; class Mammalia; order Chiroptera; family Phyllostomidae; genus Anoura; species Anoura caudifer. The sequence goes on along the minus strand of PVKU01000328.1, from coordinate 171,327 downwards.
GATCAGCGGGGAAGTAGTTGTGTTATTAACAAAGGCAGGGGATACAGACAAGGAACAGAATTGTGAGGAATGATAAAAAGTTCAATATTGAGCTTGTTCGTTTGAGGTATTTGTGAAACAGATAAGAGGTGCTGGAAATCCGTGAGATAGACCTGCCTGGGGCTAAGGTGTTATAGATTTGGAAGACAATGACAAACAAGTCATACAAGTAACTGAGGTCATCCAGTTTGTAAGTGACTACAAGGACAAACACCTAAGGAACAGCATCATATAGCATCATATAATAGCAAGGGAAAGGGAGAGGAACCTGGAGAAAGTTAAAGGAGTGACCAGAGAGATAGAAGAAAAATCAAGGGAGAAAGAGAGTGAGTGCATTAGTTAATTAAAAAGGTCAATTCAAACTGGCTGAAATAATAAAGGTGCCTGTAATTTTGGAAATCCAGGGCCAAGACTGGCTTCAAGTTCAGTTTGATTCAGCTGTTCAACAATAACATTAGGCATCCAGTTTCTTCCTTTCTGTCTTTTGGCTCTGACTTCTGCAGGATTAGCTTTCTTCTTATGTCAACTTTCAAAACTCCAGCGGTTTACACTGTCCCCTCCAAGTCCAGGGAAGAGACCAAGGAAACTTCTTACCTGGACACTACTGACAAAATTCTCCCCAAGCTCATTGGCTTGATTTGGTCACATCTGCTCTCCTGACCCAATTTCTGGGTTCTCACTAGCTTGTGCTGAAACCATTTTCCCCAGACTTAGAGCATGAGATGAAGTTGATTTTCCACAAAGCACATAGACAGAGAAGTAGATTCCTTAGATAAAAACAAGGTAATTGCCATATTACCAAAAACAGAAAGAATCGGTGCTAGGGAGGCAATGACAATGAAAAGTAACACAGATGAGATCAAAGGACACCTAAATTGAGTGAGTGTGTTTTGTAGGAGGTGGGATGGTAGTGGCTGGGCTGGGGGACAACTGGAAAGCCTTCCTAAATATTGCAGTCCCTGAAAGGAGTTGAAATACGCACAGGCATCAGATAGTACGTGTGCATCAGATAGTGTGTACCACACACACTAGGAAGGAGCAGTGTGCCTGAGATCTGGAGATGAGACTGAGAGCACACTCTGCAAAAGCAGGAATCCACTGCAAACGGCAAGAGATGAGGATCTCTGAGCCAAGGCCAAATTCTAGCAGTTTTCAGAAGGGTCACACTGAACCCTTGGATGTCATTGTTAAGGCTGTGGGGACTCCAAGTAGGGGATGGCATAGCCACACTGAAGTTTAGAAAAATCACTCTGGTCTCAGCATGGGGATGTTATAAAGGAGCAAGGGGGGTGAGCAGAGGCTATTGCAAGAATCTGGGCAGTCTCCGCCAAGGTGATAATGGCAGAAATGGAGAGGAGAGGATAGAGAGAGATGTATTAAAGAGAACAAGACAGCAGGACTGAGGGATGGTTAGAGGTGGAGGGTGAGGAGTGCCCTCAATATGAGGGCAGGGCTGGCCAGCGTCAAGGGTTAGGGCTCTGCCAGAACCCTCCTCCCCTCCCCAGCCCGTTCGTCCCCAGCTGAGATGCCAGCAAAGTCACACATGTTGCCACGGTCAGGATGACTAACTATTAATTGTGGAAAGGAAATTGCATATACACATGTGGGAAACGCTTCAGGCTCCAGCTGGCTCCACAGGTGCCGCGGAGGAGAGGGAAGGGGTGAGTTCCAGGAGGAAGGAACGAAATGGGGGAGACGCCCCCAATGAAATGGAGATTTCTTTTTTACAAGAATGCAAGTGGAAGAGAATTTTGCCCCAAGGAGCAGCCGGAGCAAAAGAACAGGATCCTAAGTCTTCATTTTGGAGGCTGCTCCCTGAGTGGCTGGTAATTTTTCTTCTTGAGGTGAAGTGTTTTCAGTCCCAGCTCCAAGAAGTCAGACCCCATGTTCTATTTCTTGTAGCCTTTGGCTTTTGTCAAATGGGAGATGTTGGAATCCGTTCCGCAGGAGACCAGACAAAGTTGCACACTTGGCCATGCTTCCTTGGCCCCAGCTCCAATCTGGGGGAAAGAGGAGATGGCTGCGGGGCTGATGGAGTGGAGAACACACAGGGGGATGAGGCAGGAGGAATAGACCACTTTTCCCAACAGCCCCTGGAAGGAAGGACTGGAAAGGGAGTGCTGGCAAAACAGCTAATCTTCTGCCTCTGCTTTCTCACTCAGCATCCTTGCACCTGGAGTTCCCACTCTTGTCTGACTCCAGGGGAAGAGGAGGAGGAGGAGCTGCTGATGGAGCACGTTTCCAAGACCTCCTCAGCCAAAGCACAGGCCACCAATCTGGAAAACAGAAGTCCCTGGCTGACCGTGGCCACACATGCCTCCACCCACACGAGTGGGGTGACTCCAGTTATCCCTGCAGGATATTGTCCACATTCAACTTGAGATCCAAGGAAAGAAGACCCAGCAACTGGAATTAGCTGGAGAATGCCAGCGCTCAATGCTTTGGCCTTCTCTTTGCCCCAGAGTGGCAGTAGAATCTGGAAAGGGTCAAACTAGAGGACCTTGTCACTATTTTCAGAAGATGCTCAAAGAAATCTCTTCTTCAATCTAAAAACCTCTCCACCCAATCACCAGGAAGGCCACAAGGTCAAAAGCAGCCTTTTTGCTCATATTCTGCTCTTTCTTCTCCCTCACTGAGCACTAAGAATAAATTCCCGCTGGGAGTTAAGGTGGGTAAAAAAAGATTTAATTACAGTTTCTGTTTCTGACCTTGCTCTCTCTCCCCTCAGAACCATCATATTGCCTGCCTGGCTGTGGTGTCAATGAAAGGTGCTGGCTTGGCTGACATAGACCAAGGTGCCACCCAGAGAACCTTAGGGCTTGAGCATCCTCTCCACTGCCAAGTTCACCCATTCTCACAGCAATCCCGGAGCAATCTCTGGGACTACCAGGAAACTTGGTCTTGGAATACCTTTTTAAGGCAGAATGGAATAGGCTTCTAAATCTTTGGAAGAGAAGGCAGTGTTCCCCCCAGATAGCTCCTGGCCAGCATTGCCTCCCCCACCAATCTCTAAATCTTACCTTCTATGCCCCCATCTCTGCCAACTCCACCCCATTCTGGCTGCTTTTCTACTGTCCACCAGGACTGCTTCATGCCAAATGCTTTTCACATACAATTCTCAACAGCATCAAGGAGGGCTTCATACTGCTTGTCTTGCCCTTCACGGATGATAAGTCAGGGCCACACTTCTCTAGCTCCTCCATTACTCTGACCCACCCACCTTCACCTCAAGCTTCCAGAGAAAGTGTTTAAAAATCCAATATTCATTTTGCAAATCTATCTCTACACTCAGCCAGCCCTTAGCTATCCTCTTCACCTCCAATCAGCCAGTGAGGAGGGCCCTTCTCCCCACAAAGCCCCCCAAACTTCTCAAAGACCTCTTTTAATCTGGTCATCAGATGTTCCTGAAAACCAGTGCTGAGCCAAGAGGGGCATCTATGGAGCTATATCAAAACTATTTTTCCAGTTTGGGACCTCACCCACCAAGATTCCGTTAGCTGCCTGAGTTGTCCAAGAATCTGAGTTAGGAATCCTTCCAGGTGGTAGGAGGGGTGATTAAAATGAAGGAGAGAATAAAAGCTTTTAGACGTGGTCCATCTGTGTCAGGAACCGCTTTGGAGGCGAACAAGTGCTCACAGGACCATCAAAGGGAGGCCGGCGCCCGTCACTCTGTTTGTTGACTCGGTGAAATCCCCCATCTCAGGGTTATTGGCATTGAAAACATCTCTTCTATCTGGGATCTTTTCTACACCCAGTGCACAATTGCTTCATTCATCTCCTCAGAGACATCTGTCACCAAATCCACAAGCTGCCTCCGCCAGCAGGCAGGACAGGATACCAACTTGCCCCAGCCTCTGCTCACTGGGGTGAGCCAAGGATGCGGTTCCTGTGTTAATAAAGCCCCAGACGTCTCTCCCACCTCGTGGGCAGCACCCTCTGCCTCCTCCCCCTGATCCCAGCCTCCTTCATCCTCAGAAAAAAACAAGGCCCGGGGAGAAGGATGGAAGCAGGAATTTCCATCGGAATCAATGTTCAGGGAGATTCATGTAAACATACAACAGGTTCCTACACCCAAAAAGAAAAAAAAGAAAAACTAACGTGATAGTGGGCCTTCTACGTGCCAGATTTACGCTGTGTCACACATTTGATCTTTACAACAACCCAGTGAGGATGGTCTTTTATGGGGGAATCACTGTGACAGGAGTAGGACTTGAAAGTAAGTCCCGCTAGCTGATGGCAAGAATGTGGGGAAACAACTAAGAACCTGAGCTTTGTGTTACCTGTCTCTACAGGGAATAGTTACGATCTCCCCCCCCCCCCCCCCACGACCGCCGCCACCAGACCTGTGGAGAGGAAAGCCAAGTGCAGCAAGTCTAAGTGCTTTGTAACCTGGAAAGTGCTATCCAAATGTTAATGGACTGTGACATCCTCAAGGGTAGCAGATCTTCTTTCTCCTTCCTCTTTGTGTCCCAGGCACCCAGGTCAGTGTCTGGGACATAATCAGCCCT